>JAKSZU010000030.1:1422799-1748093 GCA_026018925.1 Tupaia tana | reverse complement strand
AGTCCAGCGACATAGCCATTACGCTAACTGCTGGTTCCCTCCCTGTCTTTTTGATGAGCGCACACGCCCTATAGCAAAAACCTAAAAAAAAAAAAAAAAAAAAAAAAAAAACTAGAGGCAGGTAAAAAAAAAAAATTGCTATAGAGCACATGCACTTGCCTGAGACAGACAGACGGACGGAGACAGAGAGGGAAAATGAGAAGGCACCCCCGCGCACCCTCACCCTGCCTCCCGCTGCCCGGGGGGACAGATACCTGCTCCAGGTCTGCGAGGCTGCGGTGAGAGCAACGTGGCCAGCTGTGCACGGTGCACGCTCACGTGTGTGTGTGGGGGTGCCCTCCTCTGATCCCTCTCCTGCCCAGGCCTGGAGCCCATGGAGCCAGCCCACCCCCTGCTTGTCCGTTTCAGGTGAAGGTCGAGAGGGGTCCACGCCGTGAGGCCGGCTGTGACTTGTTGTCATCACATATCAGAACAACAAAATCACTAGTCTTCCACACGGCACCGGACCACAGCCACGCATCTTCCTCTGTCCCCTGCATCCCGCCGCCTGCCGGCTGGTCCCGCACCCGGGCCACACCGGGACACCTGAGCTTCCAGCTTCCTGTTTGCCCTGCCTGGTTCTCCCGGAGGCAGGCATGGTCCAATCCCACCCAGGCACTGGGAACGGGGTTTGGAGCCAGGCTGGGACGGGCTGACGGACGGCTGCTCCCCCGCACTGGGAGCCCTTGGGCTGGCTACCTCCCCTCACTCTGGGGGACTCAGTTTCTTCAAACGTCGCCCCGAACACGACGCCGCCGGTGCCTGGGGTTGAAGGTGGGACGACGGAGTGCATGCCGAACGCCGGGGTCGGTGCGCCTTGCAGAGGTCTGGAAAGGCCGCAGTGCCTTCTGGCCTGTCCTCCCCGCCTCACCGACGGGCCGTCTTACCTGGTGGGAAGTGCAGACTTCTGTGTGCGCTCGTTTCTCCTGCTTATCTGGAGAATAATTCGTTTAAAAAAACTCCATTAGATGAGGGATAAGTCTCCAGAAACGTCGGCCATCCCAGACAGCTCCCCTCCCCCCAAGTCAGGGGAAAGGGCTGTCCCTTTACCTGGAGGTGTGGGGGGGTCTGTCCAGAGTCCCCGGTGCTGAAAAGGGACGCGCTCAGGGCCCCCTGCGAGAGCTGTCCGCCGCGCCCGGTGCTGAAACGGCTCGCGGCTCCCCTCCAGGACCCCGAGCGGCGCTGTCCGCAGCGTCGGTGCTGAAACGGAGCCGTTTTCCTCCCGTGTCGGCCGACTGCTGTCCTCAGCCCGGGTGGTAAAGAAACTTGCCTCCTTTCCCCGCCCCCTCACTCCTTCCGCTCTGTCCCTCTGACTCCTAGGACGCCCCCGCCAATTTATTTTTCCGTCCAGATCTCTCCCTGGGGGACTCCAGAGTGGCCAGGGGGAGACCCCGAGAGGTCGCAGCGAGAACTTGCACTGCGCCCCACCACCTGTCCCCACAACTTACCTCCCACGCAGCCAGGGCTGGAGTCTCTGCTTTCCAGACCGTCCAACTTCGCCGGCTCTGGCTTTCCCGGGAGCTGCCCATGCGCTGACCCAAAACTCAGCCCTGTCCTCGGGGTCCCGGACCCTGAGGCCCCCTACCCCCCTCGCCCTACGCACCTGCTGCCAGTCTTGGCAGACGCAGGTGTCCCGTGGCTGCCGAGGCGGGACCTGCACTTTTATGGGCTCCGACGAAGGCGGGGCGCCGGGAATCCGGGGAGGGGCTTCGCCAGCCATCCAATGAGACTCCGCCTCAGAATGGAGCTCCAAAGATTACCTCATAGGTTGTGGCCTCGGCTTCAGAATAAAAGTCTGGCATCTGCCCCCAGATTGGGGTGGGGGTTTTCTGGATGGGCAGAGAACGCTCGGTGCGGTCCCTGGAGCCTCCCCACTGGCCTCACCCTGTCCTGGGTCTCCGAACTCACAGCTGGCTCCGTACAACTAGCTGTGACCTGCTTCCTGCCGTCCCCAGACTGTGCTGGGCAACTCCACTGGGTGACGTGCGGATGTCGATCCAGTTCCACACAGGGAAACTGAGGCTGGCGGGAGCGCGGGGCTTCGAAGGGCCGGGACAGGTGGCACCACCCAAGCCCAGTTGTTTCCTGGGAGTGTCCCCAGTCCGAGGGTTTGTCCTCGCTGTGGGTGTTGGGCACGGTTTGCCCCTCTCAGGGCCTCCGTTTCCTGAACCATGAGCAGAGACGGCAGGAGGACCTCTCAGAGCACTGCCACGAGGGATCAATAATACGGTGTGGCCCAGACTGGGAGGGACCAGGGCACAGGTGAAGAGTGAGCCACCAGCCTCGGGTGCAAGATTTAAGGGAACATCAAACTTCGGGAATCAAAATAAATAATGTAATGTGTGAAGAAATCAAACTTCAGGCCCAAACTCCATGATTGGGCCAGCGGGTGGCGTGGCGGTTAAGGTGGCTGGGCCCCACATGGCCAGCTGCATGGCTCGACTCCCAGACCCTGCAACTTGAAAAAGCGTGCAGGGCACGTGTGTGTGCGCGCCCAAAATTCCAAAAGGGGGGAGGCATGGAGGTGGGATGGCCCCATGGCCACCCCCCATGGGGGGTGATTTCTCACTTTCTCTCTCTCTCCTTTTACTTTCTCTTTCTCTGGAAAGTGCACAAACTCTATAGCAAAATTTGAAAATTTAAAAAAGGTGTCATGGTGGTTGAGGGCGCTGGACTCCCACATGACCGACTGTGGTTCAAGTCCCAGACCTTTCTCAGTTTCCCTTTCTCTCTCTCTGTGCCTCTCTGGTCAAATTGAAAATAAATACATGAATAAAATTAAGTTAAAAATAAAACAATTTTTTTTTTGGAGAGATTTTTGCTATAGGGCGCGTGCGCTCACCAGACAGACAGAGAGAGACAGAGAGACAGAAAGCGAGAAATCACCCCCCAGGGAGGATAGCCACGCCGCAATCCCTTCTCCTCCATTCTCCTCTCGGGATCTTGGGCACGCACGCACACGCGCCCGGCGTAAGTTTAAGCCACCGGGTCCGGGACGCGAACCGCTGTCGACTACGTGGGAGTCCAATGACATAGCCATTACGCTAACTGCTGGTTCCCGTAAAATAAAACAATTCTTAAAAAAAAAAAAAAATAGAAACTTTTTTTAAAAAGGGAAGGAAGGGAAAAAGGAAAAAAATAATCCACATGAACAAAATGTCAAGATTTTACATAAGGACAGGACCGGGCTTTCTTCCTTCCTTTTCTTTTTCTTTTTCCTTTCTTTCTTTTTTCTTTTTCTTAAGAGATTTCTGCTATAGGGCACGTGCACTCACCAGAGAGAGAGAGACAGAAAGCAAGATATTACCCTCCTGGGGGGGGATGGCCACGCTGCAATCCTTTCTCCATTCTCCTCTTGGGATTTTGGGCACGTACGCACACACGTCCAGTGTGAGTTTTAAGCCACCGGTCCGGGAGTCGAACCCAGTGGACCACATGGGAGTCCAGCGACATAGCCATGACGCCATCTGCTAGTCTCAGGACCACCCTTTACTGTTCCCCTTTGCCTCCAGTTCTGCTCGGCACCACAGTAGAAATGCTATCTGGAGAGTCGCCGCTCTTACTCCCTACGACACCTGGACATTTACCTGCTCAGCAAGGGCTTCACAGAGCATAAAGGCCTGGACGGGAAACGCCCGCCTGGACGTGCAGTGTGCGACAATAGAATTTGTTTTTCCTATCTGGAAACTTCCTGAAGCAGGTGCCATTTTCACAGACTTGTGCCCCGTCTATCATATGTGGAGCCGGAAACTTCGAGAAAGGCACCCCCTGTCGGTCACCCCGGGATGCCCAAGCCAAGGACGGGTCCCTCAATGTCCTGAGGAAAGATCAGTCACAACCACGGGGCGTAGGCACAGAGGCCGTGCGGGGTGGACACCTACTGGTACTCCACAGATCCTCTGCCGAGTGTTCACGTGGATTGAGCAGAGCTCCTCTAAAAAACACAGCCAGAGGGGGCCGGGAGGTGGCATGGTGGCTAAGGTGCTGGACTCCCACGTGGCCAACTGCAGTTCGAGTCCCCGGACCTGGGACTTACTTTCTCACTTTCTCTCTCTCTCTCACTCTCCTCTCTGGGAGTGCACATGCCCTAAAGTTAAACTTAAAAAATAATAATGGGGGGGGGGGGGGCGGCAGATGGCGTGGTGATTAAGATGCTGGACTCCCACATGGTTGACCACGGTTCGAGTCCCAGACCTGGCGACTTGCTTTCTCACTTTCTTTCTTTCTTACTGTCCCTCTCTGGTCAAATTAAAATAAATAAGTGGATAAATAAAGTTAAATAAAACTAATTCTTTAAAAGAAAATAGTAACAGAAGCACAGGTGGCATGGTGGTTAGGGCACTGGACTCCCACATAGTTGACCCCAGTTCGAGTTGCAGACCTGACCAGTTGCTTTCTTGCTTTCCCTCTCTCTCTAGACAAAGTAAATAATAATAATGATAAATAAAATTAAATCATTATCGAAAATATAATAATAACAATGAAGTATATTTTTATTTTGAAAAGGAAGACACAGCCAGAGTCCTGCATTCTGCCTCCCCTTCGGAGGCCAGTTCTGGCTTCACAGCCCAGAGAGAACCAGAGAGCTTGTCTCAAAGGGAGACAGCCAGAGGGAAAAGCCGCCCGGCATGGACGGTTCGCTTTTCCCCGCTTCTTCCTTTTGCAGTAACTGCTTTTCTGTATTTACGAGGATTGTGTGTGCACATGTGTAAGAATGAAAGAGAGAGACAGAGCGAGAGGCCTCCCTGAAGGGCTACCACGCGGAGTCCCCTGCCCCAGCCCTTCACTCCTTGGCATTCTGGGCACGAGTGCCCACACTCGGCCTGTTAGCTCAGCCGGGAGATCCAAACCGTAGCCGGCAGCGAGGCTCCAGCATCACTGGGCTGGCCTGGAATTTTTCTTTTTCTTTTTCCTTCTTTTTTTTTTTTTTTTAAGAATTATTTATTTATGGGAGACAACAGTTAGCATAATGGCTATGTCACTGGGCTCCCACGTAGTCGACCGCGGTTCGTGTCCTGGACCCGGTGGCTTAGAACTCACGCCGGGCGCGTGTGCGTGCGTGCCCAAGATCCCGAGAGGAGAATGGAGAGAAGGGATTGCGGCGTGACCATCCCCCCTGGGGGGTGATTTCTCGATTTTTGTCTCCCTGTCTCTCTCTGTCTGTCTGGCGAGTGCACGCGCCCTATAGCGAAAACCTCTCTCAAAAAAAAAAAGAATTATTTATTTATTTAATCTCCTTTGTTGTTGTTGTTGTTATTATTATTATTATTATTACTTTGGCCAGACAGACAGAGAGAGAGGGAGAGGAAAAGAGAGAAAGAAGGCCGCCATGTCCAGGACTTGAACCGCGGTCGACCATGTGGGAATCCAGTGTCCTTAACCACCACACCACCTGCTGGCCCCCCTTTTTTAAAAAATTACTTTTTAAAAAGAATTATTTTATTGAACTTTATTTATTTATTTATTTATTTTAATTTGACCAAAGAAGGACAGAGTGAGAAAGAGATAGCAAGATAGCAAGAGAGAAAATGAGAAAGCAAGCTGCCAGGTCCAAGACTCAAACCGCGGTCGACCATGTGGGAAGCCAAGGCCCTTAACCACCGTGCCACCTGCCGGTCCCCCCCCCTTTTTAATTTTTTATAGAATTATTTATTTAAGGTAATTAATTATTATTATTATTTGCTATAGGACACATGTGCTCACCAGAGAGAGACGGGGTGTGGGGGTAAGTGAGAAAACAAGCCACCAGGTCTAGGACTCGAACCATGTTTGGCCATGTGGGAGTCAAGCACCTTAACCACCACGCCACCTGCCAGCCCCGAAAGAGGCCACTTAAATGGAGCCACACGACGCGCTCCCTTTGTGCCTGGCCCCGTCTGCACCCGGCGCACGGCGGTGGGGCCTGTTCTGTGCACACCTGGGGTTGGCACCTGCCGATTATAGAGCAGGGCGACCTCACGGGGTGGGCCTCCCTTGTTTAGCCCTTCAGCGCTTCGGGGACATCGGGTTCTGGGACATCGTCACCATGAGATTATGAGCCGAGATACTATAAATATTCACAGCAGGGCCTCTGTGTGGCCACACTTCTCCCTCCTCCAGGGTAAGCGTGTTGGGGGGATGGCTGGGTCACAGGTAAATCTGCGTGTCGCTTTTTACAAAGAATCATTTATTTCATTTTATTTACTTTTTTTTTGGGGGGGAGAAGGTTTTGCTACAGGGTGCGTGCGCTTGCCAGAGAGACAGAAAATGAGAAATCACCCCCCCCCCCGGGGGGATGGCCATGCTGCAATCCCTTCTCCATTCTCCTCTCAGGATGTTGGGCACACACACACAGCGTGAGTTTAAGCAGCTGGGTTTAGGACTCGAACCGCAGTCGACTACATGGGAGTCCAGCGTCGTAACCATGATGTCACCTGCTGTTCCCAGACCCTCCTTTTTTCCTGAAGTGGGTTTATGTATTTCTGAGAGAGAAAAGAGCAGGACCCCAGCAGGGTCTTCACCACGACCCTCCTCCAGCCCTTCCTAGCCTGCCTTGGGAGGGGGCTCGGCGTCATGGGGCCCTGTGGGACTTCGTGATCTGTCGAGAACAGGCAGATGTGCGGTGAGAGAGGCAGACTCCCAGGTCTCTATGGCTGAGAGCAAAGTCGGGGCTGAGACAGTCACCTGGCCCAGTCCTGGTGAGGGAAGGCGGGCCGACCTAGGGAGGCTTCCTGGAGGAGGCGCCACCATCTAAACTGAGACCTAAGGATGAGGAGCAGGGAGCTAGGTGCAGAGGCGGAGGACAGGGTACAGGTAAAGGCCGGAGGGACATCTGGTCTCGGCACAGTGGGACCCCAGACGACGTGACTGCGGACTCCCTCCTCCTCCCCACTACCCATTCTGCCTGGCTTCTAGTCTACCTGGCTCGTCGCTTCTTTTCTCTTCTCTTCTCTTCTCTTCTCTTCTCTTCTCTTCTCTTCTCTTCTCTTCTCTTCTCCTCTCCTCTCCTCTCCTCTCCTCTCCTCTCCTCTCCTCTCCTCTCCTCTCTCCTCTCTTCTCTTTCTTTCTTTCTTTCTTCTTTCTTTTTTTCTTGGAGGTGGACGTGTCATAGGGCATGTGCCCTCATCAGAGGGAGACAGGGCAAGTGACAAGTACCCCCCCGCCCCGCCCCAAGGGGGATGACCACGCCGCAATCCCTTCTCATCCATTCTCTTTTGGGGATGTTGAGCACGCCTGCACACACACCTGGCATGATTTTCAAGCTACCTGGTCTGGGACTAGAACCGCGGCTGGCCACGTGGGATCCCGCACCGTGGCCACCACACCACTTGCTGGGCCCTGCCTGGCCCTTCTCTGCAGGGTGGCAGCCTGGCCCTCCTGGCGCCGGCTGCGGAGGCGGCTCTGGTCTGTGTCCTGGGGTCATCTAGCCGGGTTGTCATCACTTACTGTACTCCAGACCTTGGCTGCCGCTGGCCCTGCTCTGGCTGAGTCTGGCCTCACAGAAAGGCCCCTTTGTCCTGTCCCCTCCCCTCTGGGTCCTTTTCCCGGTGTCCCCAGGAGAGAAACAGGTATGAACTATGAGCGGCATAAGTGAGTGAACCGCTTTAGAAAACGTCCCCACAAGACTCCAATTAGAGACAGTAACTAACTATCTGCAAGGACAACAGGCCAGCAATGAGGATTAATTAACAGCTCCTCGGCCGGAGGGGAGGTCTCGGAGGAAGGGTCTCGGGAGACCTCTCCCAGTCCCCTGCCTGGTCCGCACCACGCGCGCACACGCGTGCACACGCAGCCCCTTCCCCGCGTTACTATAGAGACCTCCCGGGGTGGGGGTGGGGGCGGGGGCCCCTCGCCAGCATTTACAGATGAAGGAGGCGCAGATGGCGAGCTCCGGGCCTGGTGTGCTCTGCCCTGAGGACAGTTTCTGGGGCCCGAGGATTAAGGGAACCAGGCTACCTGGACCACAGCTGCCCGGGCCCTGAAACCTGACCCGCGCGTCCTGACGGGAGATTAATGGGGGGGTTACACAGGACCCCTCGGCCCGCCCTCCCACCTGCTACCTTCGGTCACCCTGCAGGAGAATCGGCCCCAGGGGGAGGGGAGGAGATCCTGCCCCGGGTCCCGGGATTCTTGCCGGTGACCTGGAGTTTACTGAGCATCTGTTTTGTCCCAGGGGCCTGCTCAGCACTTCCCGGTGACAGTGATGACACTGCAATGACACGGACCACAGTAGGGCTCATTTATCTGTCATCCACTGAGTGCTGAGGGCTTTAGCGGTCATATAAGGGCCAGAGTTGCCTTTCTTTCTTTCTTTCTTTCTTTTTTTTTTTTTCAATTTTCCGGAGGGCACGTGTGGTCAGCAGAGACAGAGAGATGGGGAAGGTAAGAAAGCACCCCACACCACCACAGGGCACGGTCAAGGTGCAGTCCCTCCATCCCCCTTTTTTTGGAGAGGTGTTTGCTATAGGGCACATGCGCTTGCCAGACAGAGAGACAGAGAGATAGAAAGCAAGAAGTCACCCTAAGGGGGGATGGCCACGCCGCAATCCCTTCTCCTCCATTCTCCTCTTAGGATCTTGGGCACACACACGCACTCAGCCTGAGTATAAGCCACTGGGTCCGGGACTTGAACCGCCGTCGACTACATGGGAGCCCAGCAACATAGCCACTGAGTCAACTGCTGGTTCCTATTTAGTTATTTTTAATTTGACCAGAGAGGGACACAGGGAAGGTGAGAAATCACGTAGCCAGATCTGGGACTCGAACTGTGGTCAACCATGAGGGAGTCCAACACCCTTAAGCACCACGCCACCTGCCGGCCCCACTTGTGTTTGTCTTCTAACTGCCGGGAAATCGGGCTAGAGAGGTGACAGGTGTCACTAGGGTACCCCCCACGGCACAGGTGCAGACGGGGTTCCAGCCCTGTGAGCCTGCAGCTCTGTCTTTGTCACACTCCTTTCGAAAGTGAGTCCTTTGAGGGACCAGTGGACAGCGGAATGGTTATGTGGTTGGATTCCCACGTAGTCGACCGCGGTTCGAGTCCTGGACCCGGTGACTTAAAACCCTCGCCAGGTGCACGTGAGAGCGTGCCCAAGATCCCGAGAGGAGAATGGAGGAGGGACTGCCCATGGCCATTTCCCCTGGGGGGTGACTTCTCACTTTCCGTCTCTGTCTCTCCAGCGAACACACATGCCCTATAGCGAAAATCTCCCTTTAAAAACAAAACAAAAAACCTTTGACTAGTTTGTACAGAAGGAAACTGAAACCCAGCAGAACGGGGTGGGTGACCCACGAAGGACAGCCAGCACTGATTCACAGTTCCTATGGAACCCGGGTTTAGGGTCAGACCTGGTCCCAGATTTACCCAGCCTGGGCACTAGGGTTCCCGGCACCAGTGCACGCGCTCCAGCCCTCCTCTGTCCCATGGGCGCACACAGTAGGCGCTCAGTCAGCACGTGGAACCAGCGGGCAGCCGCCTCAGCGGAAGGTCTCGCATTCCAGCCCTCCTGGCTCAGGCTTTTGGGGCCAGCCCCAGTCCCTGCCCCGTCCCTGCCCCAGTCCCAGCCCCAGCCCCATCCCCCAGCCCCAGCCCGAGCCCCAGCCCCCAGCCCCCAGCCCCCCGCCCCCAGTCCCCGGCTCAGCCCCAGCCCCAGCCCCAGCCCCAGCCCCAGCCCAGCCCCAGCCCCATCCCCCAGCCCCAGCCCCCAGCCCCCAGCCCCCAGCCCCCAGTCCCCAGTCCCCCGGCTCAACCCCAGCCCCAGCCCCAGCCCCAGCCCCAGCCCCAGCCCAGCCCCAGCCCAGCTTCGTGCGCCGAGGCTCTCTCTCCGCAATTACGGTAATTAGTTCCGAGCCGCCGGCCGGGGAGGGAGGAGGCTGGGGCGGGGGGGAGGGGGGCGGGCTTTGGCCCAGGCTGACCTCCTTCCCGGAGAGCTCTCGGATTGGTCGGCGCCGGGCACGTGATGTACGCCAAGGACTTGTTGCTGGGCATCCCAGCGTTGCCAAGGTAACGCCCGCCGCGTGTTCTTTCCTCCGAGAGCCGGGAAAAGTGGTGGCGCCGAGGGTCTTGAGACCCAGCGGGAGGAGAGGAGGGGGGATCGCGAGGGCCCGGCCAGCGCCGCCTTGTCCCCCGGGTTCCCCCAGGGCCAAGGCCCCCCCCCCCCCCCCCCCCCCGGCCAGGCGCCCCGAGCCCCCCGACGGGCATGGCATGACCTGCGCGTGGGTGGCCACAGCTGTGTCAGGGGCACCGACCGGGAGGACACGCTCTGACACGTGCGCAGACAGTGTGCGCGGAGCGGCCGCTTAGGGCCAGGCGGACGGCGCGGACCCCGACCTGGGAGCCCCGCAGGGGCAGCTGAGCTCAGAGGGGTACAGCTGCCCCCAGTCGTCCCCGCAGCGCAGAGCTCCTGTACCCCGCCCTCCTCGGCGTCGGTGTCGTCCTCTTGGCCCCGGCGAAGCAGGCGTCGAAATTCCCAACTTAAAGACCAGATAACCGGGCTGCGAGGCAGCACTTCACCTGCAGGAGTGTATTTAACTATGTTTATTATTATTTCCCAGTTTTATCAGAGAGAGAGAGTTAGAAAACAAGCCTCCAGGTCCAGGGCTTGAACCATGATCAGCCATGTGGGAGTCCAGCATCTTTAACCACCATGCCACCTGCCGGCCCCATGAGGGCCCAAGTTCTTACTCGAGTTATGCCACTTCCTCTGATCATCTAATCATGGGGCCCGCAGGCGGCGTGGTGGTTAAGGCTCTGGACTCCTACATGGATTCCGGCAGTTCGATTCCCAGACCAGCAGCTTGAATATCACACCTGGCGTGTGTGCGTGTGTGCCCAAAATCCCAGGGGGAACCCACTGGGTAATTTCTCACTCTCCCTTTGTATTTCTCTGTCTCCTCTCCCGTGAGCACATGTGCCCTATGACAAAATCTAAAAAGGACGATAATTGAATAACTGAGACAATCCACGAACACGTGAACTCGCCACAACTCTGCCCCTTCCATGGTTTGAATGCCCCCCTTCATGGGTTGAGATTTGCTTGTCGTGGAACTAAAAGGGTGAAAATTAATCTGCCTGTGGTGTTGAAAGGTGGGGGTTCAGTCACATCAAGGCGGGGCCCCATGATCCAGTCCAGGTGGGTTTATAAGGCGTGGACGGAGGCCAGACAGCGAGGGTCAGGCCGTTCTCTGCTCTGGACACTGCAGCACCCCACAGATGTGACCCCTGGCCCCTGGGTCTCTGACTGTGAGCTGAACGAGCTATACATAATTTATTATTATTACCTAATTCACCAGAGAAGGAGGGAAAGTGAGAAGGCAAGCCACAGGTCTGGGACTTGAGCCGTGGTCGGCCATGTGGGAGTCCAGTGCCTGAATTGTCACGCCACCTGCTGGATCGAAACATAGATAGAGATACTTTTTTGAGAGAGAGAGATTTGCTATAGGGCATGTCCGCTCACCAGAGAGAGACAGAGAGACAGAAAGCAAGAAATCACCTCCTGGGGGGATGGCCATGCTGCAATCCCTTTTCCTCCATTCTCCTCTCTGGGTTTTGTGGACACACACACACACACCCAGTGTGAGTTTCAAACCTCAAGGTCTGGGACTCGAACCATGGTCTGCCACGTGGAAGTGTCCAGCGCCTTAACCACCACGCCACCTTGTATTGTTATTGGCCACCCAGACGGGGGTTTCTGGTATTCGCAGCAGAGGGGACTGGAACACTCGGAGCTGAGGCTGTGGTGACCTCGGACTGCACCGTGGAGCCCCTCTGAGCCTAAGGTCTCAGTGCCACCAAGGCTCGATGTCCCAGGGCCTGCTCGGTCCCTGCTCACCGCTGGGCTGCAGTCCGCCGTGTCTCTGCAGATCTGGGCGCCCTGTCGCCACTGGCTTGGGTGTCAGCTCAGGCAGCTGCTGGAGGCCCAGGCAGGTGAGGGGCCTGGGGGGCAGGGGTGTAACCCCCGGATTCCTAGTCCAGGCCTTCTCCTTGGTCTCTGCGTCCACGTGGGGCCTGGGGCACGCAAGCACACGCACCCAGGCCGAGATTCGGACCACACAGTTAGCCCTGTGGGAAGCAGCTTCTTAACCACCAGGCCGTAGGGCCGGCCCGCACCAACACTCACTGGGTGCTACTGCCTCCCTGGTTGTCTAGTAAAATTGCCACACAGGGAGGGGAAGGGCAGACAGGTGGTGGCATCGAAGTCATCCTGTTAGACCCACATACGATGGTCCTGGGTTCGAGGCCCCTTGGGGTGACCTGGGCTGTCTAAGACCCTATGGGGGTATGTGTCTCTCTGTCTCTCTCGCCCACGGAGGAACAAAATAGAGCTTAAGAAAACTGGGCCTGGGGCCGGCAGGCGGCGTGGTGGTTAAGGGCACTGGACTCCCACATGGCTGACTGCGGTTCAAGTCCTGGACCTGGCGGCTTGCTTTCTCTCTTTCCCTTTCTCTCTCTCTGTGTCTCTGTCTGGTCAAATTGAAAAATAATAACAAACGGAATTAAGTAAAAACAAATAATCCTTTAAAAAACAAAGAGGGCCGGCAGGTGGTGTGGTGGTTAAGGGCACTGGACTCCCACATGGCTGACTATGGTTCGAGTCCCAAACCTGGAGGCTTGCTTTCTCACTTTCCTTCTCTCTCTCCCTGTCTTTCTCTGGAAATGTTAATAATAAATAAAGTTAAAAAAATAATTCTTTTTCAAAAAAGAAACACAAATTTCACACTTCTGTGTGTGTGTCTTTAAAACAGGCAGGGGAACACAGGGAACTCTCAACACACTGCAGGTGTCCCGGGGCTGCAGATCCAGGCGTGGTGGGGGGTGAGGAGGCGCGGCAGGGGCAGATCTGGGCAGGTGCAGCGTGGCCGTGGCCGTCTGGTGACCTCCGAGGGGGCCCGGAAGGGGGCCGGGGATGGGGGAGAAGCCGGGGGTTCAGGCTACACCAGCGAACGTGTGGGGCTTCACGGGCAGAGGCAGGAAATCTAATCAGGTGAGGGACAGGTCTGCTGTGGGAAATCCCGGGGGCCGGCGGGCCGGGGCGTGGCAGCTAAGCCCCCGTCTGGGTCTGGTGGTCTGACTCCGCCTCGCCTGGTCCCCGCAGCCCTGCGGCATGGCAGGTGAGGGCAGTGGGGGTGGGGGAGGAGGCAGGCAGACAGCGATGCAGAGAGAACGAGGCCTGGGGAGAGACGGGAGCCAGGCTGGACAGACAGACAGGAGCAGAGCACGCCAGGGACAGAGAGAGACAGAGACGGAGAGATAGAGGCAGACTAAGAGGGAAAGAAAGACAAGGAGACAAAAAAAGAGGTGGAGACAGAGGTGATGGGAGACAGAGAGAGAGAGATGGAGACAGAGATGATGGGAGACAGAGAGATGGAGACAGAGATGATGGGGGACAGAGAAATGGAGACAGAGATGATGGGAGACAGAGAGATGGAGACAGAGAGATGATGGGAGACAGTGATGGAGACAGAGATGATGGGAGACAGAGAGATGGAGACAGAGAGATGATGGGAGACAGAGAGAGATGGAGATGATGGGAGACAGAGAGAGATGGAGACAGAGATGATGGGAGACAGAGAGAGATGGAGACAGAGATGATGGGAGACAGAGAGAGATGGAGACAGAGATGATGGGAGACAGAGAGAGATGGAGGCAGAGGTGATGGGAGACAGAGAGAGATGGAGACAGAGATGATGAGACAGAGAGAGATGGAGGCAGAGGTGATGGGAGACAGTGTGAGATGGAGACAGAGATGATGGGAGACAGAGAGAGATGGAGATAGAGAGATGGAGACAGAGAGAGAGATGGAGACAGAGATGGTGGGAGACAGAGAGAGATGGAGACAGAGACGATGGGAGACAGAGAGATGGAGACAGAGATGAAGAGACAGAGAGAGATGGAGACAGAGATGAAGAGACAGAAACAGACTGAGCGACAGAGATGGAGACAGATACAGAGACACAAAGCACAGAGAGATGGAAAGAGGCACAGAGAGTAAAAGAAGGGCCCAGAGCAGCCAAAAACAACCGGAAACAGACACCATGACAGAGACAGGAGACACCCAGCGAGGGCAGGAGCCAGACCCTCAGACAGGAAACCACCCAGGGAGCGGCAGAGTCCAGAGCCAGCCTGGGGCCGAGGCGGGGGCCGGGCGGGAGAGCTGGGGCTCCTCGGTGGGTGGGTGCAGGGGCAGTCGGCCATCCTGGGGGGACATCAGTGGAGAGGTCCCCAGGGCTGTCTGGGTGCACCCGTGTTTGAGGAACCCCAGAACGGGCTTCGGCAAGGCTTCCTGAGAGGTCCCGGGGAGCCTGCTCCTGTGTCGTCACCCTCCCCTGTAATTACCCGCCTTCCCACTCCCCTCCCTCTTACCCCCCCATAGGCCTCTGCCATGGCTGGGGTGCACGTGTCCAAACCCCTAACCACAGACACACACGTGGCCAACACGCATCACACACTCACACATGGACACACGCGGCCTATCGCGAGAACACGCCATGACTCCCAGATCACACGCAGGCGCAAGCAGACCGGGACGCCCCACCTGGCAACCCTAGGAGCAGGGGTGCTGGCCGCCAGGGGCCTCCCTTTCTCATTTTCCCTCTCACTGTCTCTGTCTCTCTCTGGTGAGCACACACACCTGAAAGCAAACACCTCTTCAAAAAAGAAGGAAGGAGGCGGCCAGCCGGTGGCCTGGTGGTTATGGCGGTTGGATTCCACATGGCTGACTGTGGTTTGAGTCCTGTGCCTGGCAGGTGGAAAAACATGCCGAGTGTGTGTGCCCGGGGAAATAGAGGAACCGGGCTTCAGGGTGCCCGTGCCCCGCTGGGGGTGGTCTCCTCCCTCCTCTCCCTCGGCACGCACATGCGCCCTGCAGCACCCCCAGCCTGGACGTGCAGAGCGCGTCCGGAACCGGAACCGGAACCCGTGCGCAGGGCTCCTCGGAGGGCTCCCCGAGTTAGAACCGGTGGCAACTCTGCCCACTGGGACGATGTGCAAACAGGAGGGGTGCCGCGGGTGACAGGGTCTGGCTTGGAGATGCTGAGGGTGGGACGGGTGGGAGTGAGGGTGCTGACACCTAGTGGACACACGGGGTTAGGGGCCGGGTCAGGAAAGACCCAAGTGGGCTGAGAGGTGGGGCAGCTGGCCAGGAGTCACACAGGGTGGCTGCCCGGGAGGGCTTGGAGGGCCCAGGAAACCACTTTAAAGGAGTGATTTTTTTTTTTTAGATTTATTTTTTATTCTAATATTTATTATTATTATTATTATTATTGGGAGAGGTTTTGCCAGAAAGACAGAGAGAGACAGAGATTCAGAAAGCGAGAAATCACCCCCCCGGAGGGACGGCCACACCGCAATCCCTTCTCCTCCATTCTCCTCTCGGGATCTTGGGCACGCACGCACACGCGCTCGGCGTGAGTTTTAAGCCACCGGGTCCAGGACGTGAACTGCGGTCGACTACATGGGAGTCCAGCGACATAGCCATTATGCCAACTGCTGGTTCTATATTATTATTATGGTTTTAATCTCATCAGAGAGAGGGAGAAAGGGAAAGGGAGAAAGCAAGCCGCCAGGTTTGGGATTTGAACCGTGGTCAGCCATGTGGGAATCCAGCATCCTTAACCACCATGCCCCCTGCCGGCCCCCTGGTCATAATTTTAATAGATATTTTCCGAGACTCAGGGACACAATAGGGAAGGAGGTGGAAGCCAGACAGCGGTGCAGCGGTCACACACACGTGGGGAGGTTCCCGGTTCAAGTCCAGAGACCCCCCTCAGTACATTGAGCTCGTGATCCCGGACTGGCTGAGGCCGGGACTGGAGCCTGCGTCAGGACTGCGTCGGAGGAATGAGGTCTCTCTCTCTCTCTCTCAGAAAATTAAATAAATAAATACATAAAAGGGAACAAAATGGACTTGAACAACAATAACGAAACACTGTCCGGTGGGGGGGGCAGAGGAGACATTAGTAAGCCATTGAGCAGGCGGGTATTGGCAGGCACTGCCCAAACCTATCTTCATTTAAAATTCCAAGGCGGGGTGGTGTCCCTGCGGCAGAAACCAATGGAGGCTGGAGGGTGGCGACATCGAGTCCAGCTCTCTCTCTCTCTCTGTCTCTCTCAACGCGCACGAGTTTGTGGACCGGCAGGTGAATGGTGGCTAAGGGCACTGGACTCCCACGCGGCCGACTGCGATTTGAGTCCCGGACCTGGCGGCTTGCTTTCTCTCTCTCTCTCTCTCTCTCTCTCTCTCTCTCTCTCTCTCTCTCACACACACACACACACACACACACACACACACACACTCTGTTCCTTTCTGGTCAAATAAAAAAAAAAATGAATCAATCAATCAATCAATAAAATAAAGTTAAATAAAATACTTCTTTAAAAGAAAAAGTATGGGGGAGAAGAGGAGGCGTGTCTCCACCTGGGGTGCGGCGGGGCCCTTTCGCGTGTGAGGCGAGCGTGGTAAACCCAACACTGCGGAAACTAGCGAAGGTCACCCTCCTGTGCACTCACACATGGGGAAGGGTAGGGCGGTTGTCACGTCGCAGCCTGCGGTGGGACAGCGTGTGGGTGGTTTCCGCACCCCCTGGACCCGCATCGCCTTGCCGGAGACGACGGAAACGGAAAGAACCGAGCAGTGACAGCTTCCTAGCCACACCCGTCCTCACTACCTTACCGACAGCGCCCCTTCCTGAAACCATCCGATGCCAGAGCAAACCTGGCCTGAAGCCCACCCGGCCTTTCGTGGTTCCATTCATCGTCTGTACCTAAGGGTCACCTAAGTTCCTGGCCTGTCACCATCCTGCCGGCTGAGACCACTTTCCATAATAAAGTGGTCCATTTACAGAACCCCGTGTGTGTGTGTGTGTGTGTGTGTGTGTGTGTGTGTGACCAGCAGGTAAACGAAATTTGGAATGGAAAACAAAAGCGAAAGTGTAAGAGCGCACACAGAGAGGTCAGTGAAACAGCTTTTCATGTTTGCACCGGGCAGACGCGGTAGCATTTTAGACCAGACTTTTTTTTTTGAGAGAGAAGTTTTTGCTATAGGGCGCGTGTGCTCACCAGAAAGACAGAGAGAGACAGAGAGACAGAAAGAGAGAAATCACCCCCCAGGGGGGATGGCCACGCATTCCCTCCCACTCCATTCTCCTGGTGAGAAAGCAAGCCACCAAGGGACCAGCATTTAGCTTAATGGCTATGTTGCTGGACTCCCATGTATCGACCGCGGTTCGAGTCCCAGACCCAGTGGCTTAAACTCATGCCGGGCGTGTGTGCGTGCATGCCCAAGATCCCGAGAGGAGAATGGAGGAGAAGGTGATTGAGTGTGGCCATCCCCCCTGGGGGGTGATTTCTCGCTTTCTGTTTCTCTGTCTCTTTCTGTCCTGCTGGCGAGTTCATGCTCCCTATAGCAAAAACCTCTCCAAAAAAAAAAAAAAAAAAGAAAGAAAGAAAGAAAGAAAGAAAGCCACCAGGTCCAGGACTTGAACCACAGTTAGCCATGTGGGAGTCCAGCAACTTAACCACCATGCCACCAGCTGCCCCCTGAAAAACAATTTTTAAAAATAATTATTTATTTATTATTGTTGTTAATAATATTTTTTGCATGAGTTTTGCCTGAGAAAGAGTGAGAAAACAAGTCATCAGGTCCGGGACTCAAACCATGGCCTACCATGTAGGAATTCCAACACCTTAACCACCATGCCACCTGCTGGCCCAGGAAAACAACTTTTAATATTGTATAATAAGTATGGGGGTGTTGGGGGCTGGCAGGTGGTGTGGTGGTTAAGGGTGCTGGTAGCTTGCTTTCTCATTTTGCTTCGCTCTCTCTGTGTCTCTCTCTGTCAAATTAAAAATAAATGAATGAATAAGTAAAATTTAAAAAATAGTGTTATTCAGGGGCAGCAGGTGGCATGGTGGTTAAGGGTGCTGGACTCCCACATGGCCAATTTCAGTTCGTAGTCCCAGACCTAGCAGCTTGCTTTCTCACTTTTCCTCTCTCTCTCTGTTACTCTCTGGTCAAATTAAAATAAAGCTAGATAAAAGTAATTCTTTTAAAAAACTATGTATTTGGGACCGGCAGGTGGCATGGTGGTTAAAGGCGCTGGATTCCCACATGGCTGACCATGGTTTGAGTCCTGAACCTGGTGGCTTGCTTTCTCTCTCTCTGTCCCTCTCTGGTCAAGTTAAAATAAATAAATAAAGTTAAATAAAATAATTCTTTAAAAAAAAAAAAAAAAAAAAAACTATGTATTTAATATTATTTATTTTAGTTTGACCAGAGAAAGACACACACAGAGAGAGAAGCAAAATGAGAAAGCAAGCTACCAGGTCCGGGACTTGAAACCTGGTGGGTCATGTGGGGGTGTCCAGCACCTTAACCACCATGGGACCTGCCGGCCCCCTGAAAGTAATTTTTTTTTTAACTTTCTTTATTTATTTCAATTTGACCAAAGAGGGACAGAGTGAGAGAGAGAAAGAGAGGGAAAGTGAGAAAGCAAGCCTCCAGGTCGGGGACTTGAACTATGGTCAGCCATTTGGGAATCCAGCGCCTTTAAACACCATGCTGCCTGCCAGCCTCCTAAAAATAATTCTCAAAAAAATACTGTTTTTAAAATTTCAAGCAATTGGGACCTCTCTCTGTTCAAATAAATAAAGTTAAATTTAAAAAAAATTTAATTTCAAGCAATTTCGGTTTTATATTTGCTAGTTGTTTTTTCTTTCTTTGATTTATTTTGTGTTGAATGTGATTTCAAAGTACTGAGTAGAAATCGCGAGTTATTTTTCTGTCTTTGATTTATTTCGCATGGAAAGTGATTTCAAAGCACTCAGTAGGAATCGCGGATTTACGACCCAATCAGAAAATTTCCACTTTCACAGCAAAATAACTCCCCTGCGTTGGCCGGGAATCGAACCCGGGTCAACTGCTTGGAAGGCAGCTATGCTAACCACTATACCACCAACGCTTGGGCGAGAGGTCTCTTCTCCAGGTTCCTTTAATACACGTGTCCACGACGTATGCGGGCGATACCAAGTTATGCGGGGGTGTCTTCCCCAGAGTCTTCCCGCCTCACCGGAAGACGTTGCCTACCGGATGCGCTGTCGGCCGGCAGGGCCGCTCCGACGCGTCCCCCCAGAGCCTTAGGCGTCTTGGTTCCGGCCTGGCCGCGTCCAATCACAGGCCGCCGTCTGGTCGGCTCAACTTCCGGGTCAAAGGCGCCTGAGCCGGCGGGTCCCCCGTGTCCGCTGCCTCTGCTGTCCCCCGCGCCCGCTACTTCCGGGCCCGCAGTCCCGGGCATGGAGCCGCGAGCCTGAGGCGCCGCGGGTCCCGGGACGTCCTGCCCAGCCCGGCCGCCGCCCCGCGCCCCGGTGAGCAGCGCCCGCGCGCCCCGTCCCGCCTCGGTCGCGACCCTGAACCCGCCACCGACTGGCCTCCCGGGTGCCCTCCCCCGGCCTCCCCGCACCCCGGCCCCGCCGCCGAGCGATCGCGGGGCCCCCTCGCTCCCTCGCCCTGCTCCGGCCCCGCCGCCCCTCTGCGGCCTCTGCTTCCATGCCGGGGCTGCCCGAGCCGAGCCGCCGGGCTCCGGGCCCTTTCGGGCGGCCGCACCCTAGTTCGTGCTGGCTCTGGGGGTCCTGACCTTCTCCGCCCCGGGGCAATCCCTGCCCGAGGTGGAGGCCACCCCTGTGCCCGGTGCCCTCGCCCCTGCCCTTGGCCTCCCCCAGCCAGCCCCTCTGGTCCGCGCCCGGTCCCCTTCCTCCCACCGCCCTGGACCAGCCCCGATCCTCTCGTGGAAGTGGCCCCGGACCTTGTCCCCTGCCCCCGGTCGTCCGAAATCTCTGCCTCGGCGGCAAGAGTGGACCTGCTTTCGAGGAGCTGGGAATGAAGGAAGCCCAGGGGGTGGGGACTGTAGCCACCAATCCCTGGAGTCTCTGACGAGGTCCTGGGGCCACTGAGCCCCACGGGATGGCTTCTGTGCCAGGGGCCGGCCGCGCGAGTGCACAGCGACGCGAGCTGCCAAGTGGCTGGAAACCCGCGCCGGGTCAGGGCAGGGGAGTGGCAGCCGCCGCCGCCTCCGCTAACCCGCCGTGTTCCATCCAGGTCCGTCCCCTGCCTATGGCTCCGATGGAGGCTCTGAGGACCCTGTAGAAGGTCAGTTGGGCCCGGTGGTGGGGTCATTGTCGGTGGTCAGGAAGTGCTTTTCCACCGCCTGGGTCACTGCCCGCACAGGGACAGTTGGCTTGGACCCAGGCCAGTGGCCGCAGCTTTCTCTGTGCCTCCAGGAGGTGACCCCTCCTGCTGGCCCCTGTAGGGAGCCCCTGAAGGTTTCCGGGAGACTAAGGGGGGACCATCGTTGTGACTGGATCTGGCCCAGGTGTACCTGCCTGACTCCCCCAACCCCTGCCCTGTACCGGGTGGGGTGGACAGTGTCAGCTGTCAGTTCGCTAGGGTGACCCTGACTGCCTGGTGAGAGCTACAGTGAGCAGCCCTCGGTGCTGGGGCTCAGTCCTGCCTCACCGCTAGCCAGAGGCAGGGAGGCCCAGAGAGGTTAAGCGGCTTCTACAAGGTCGCACACTGTGGCAGCGGGGCCCGGATTCAAACCCGCATCTCTGTGATAACCGAGCCCACACACTGCACCACTGGCCAATAGTGAGGTCAGCATTTCCTGGTGGTTTTGGCTCTTTAGTGAGCTCTGCCTTGTGGCCAGGTGCCGCTTCCTCTGAGAGCATCTGAGCGACTGTCCGTGGTGAGGCCTGGCTCAGCGTCCGGGACCCACCAAGCCTCGGGCCGCGACAGCCTGGAGGGGGCGGTGACTTGTCCTCTCGGTCACTGTCTACGGCAGCTCCCGAGGGCTGGGCACAGCTCGGGGCTCAGGGGCCTGTGGGGAACGCAGAGATGCAGCGGGCCCTGGGGGCTGCACCGTGGAGCACCCCGAGCCTTGGCGGGGTCAGAACCTGGGGACCGGTGGTTCCGCGCAGGAAGGGGGTCCGGGGCTGCGGCGTCCTGAGCATCCCTGGCCTCCGCCGGGCCGCGGCAGGCCACTCCCCCTGCCCCCCCCTGGCCGAGACCAGTCCTGGAAGGGGTAGCGCCCAGATCGCTGCCCGCTCTTCCTGTCCGTCCTGGCACGTGGGACTGGGAGCTCGGGAAAGGTCTCCAGGGAGGTGACACTGGGACTCGAGGGGTAAGGAGGGACAAGTCAGACAGAAAGAAGGGGGCTGGCATCCCAGGCCAGGGTGGCCGCGCACGCGCCGAGCCTGGGGAGTGACGAGGCAGCGTGGCCAGAGGGCACAGCCCAGGCGAGGGGAGCAGGTGCGGCCACCGAGCTGTTGGGGGCGGCCACAGCGAGGACTAAGGGACTGCTCTGTTTCTGCCCAAGGTCCCTGGGTGGCATCCCAGAGTCATTTGAAATAGGCAGTTTTTTTGGTTTGTTTTTATTTTTTTTTTTGGCTTGTTTTTAGTTTTGTTTGTTTGTTTGCTATAGGGCACGTGCACTTAACCTGAGGGAGAGACAGAGACAAAGAGAAAGGGAAAGTGAGAAGTCACCCCTGGAGGGGATGGCCACACTCCCTTCTCCTCCATTCTCTTGGGACTTTGGGCACGCACATACATGTACCGGCGTGATTTTCAAGCTGCCGGGTCTGGGCCCTGAAGCACAGTCGTGCATGTGGGAGCCCAGAGCCGTCACCACTCCCAGCCTGCCGGCCCTGAAACGGGCGCTTCTGCCTGGTGGGACGTGTCGGTGTCGGCAGATACCTGGGCAGGGGCTGGGGCACCACCTCGTCGGGATGCCCTCAGCTCTGGGGCACCCCCGAGGCTTGGAGGGCCACCCTGAGAAGTTGGGGTGCAGGGGGCGAGGGCACGTGCTCTCCGGCACCCCGGAGTCCCAGCTCTGCAGCGCCCCCTCGCCCCCCGCAGGACGGCCCGTCTCCTGAGGTTGCCGAGGGGTTGATGCGGAAGGTTAAGAAGCTGCGTCTGGACAAGGAGAACGCAGGACGTTGGAGAAGGTAGGCTGGGCCCGGGGGCCTGGCTGGCAGAGCCCAGGCTCTGGCCCTCTCAGGGTCCCTCCCCCTCGAGGCTCGGTCCCAGTTGCTCAGCCCAAGGAGGTGGCCTGGCTGAGTCAGGTCTCCTCCGTGGGCACACAGACATAGCAGCAGGCGGTTCCCTGGGGGCGTCCCAGGCCTGCAGGTGCTGAGCGGCATCGCTGGCTCCACCTGTCCATGCAGGAGCGCCCCCATTGTGACACCCGCAGATGTCCCAGACGGCCCAGTGTCTGCTGGGGGCAGTGCCTGGGCTAAGCACGTGGCTTTGGAGTCCCACAGACTGAGGCTCTGTCCTCCCCCTTGCTGGGTGACATCAGACAGGCCGTCCGACCTCTCTGAGCCTGTTCTCCAGCCCCCCGCGTGGAGGTGACTCCAGAACTGGCCTCTCGGGGTCACAGCGCGGTGTGCACCTTTGAGGCAGCGCGCTCGGTGAATCCTGCACCCCGGGGCCTGGCTGGCAGACCGGCCCCACAGGAGTCCCTTGCCCGAGTCAACTGTCTCAGTGCTGGCTTTTTAAATTTTATTTTTTAGGTTTTAGCTATAGAGCAGGTGTGCTCGCCGGAGAGAAAGAGACAGAGAGAGGGAAGGTGAGACGTCACCCCCGGGGGGATGGCCATACCACAATCCCTTCTCCTCCACCATCTTCCTGGGTTTGGGGCATTCATGCACTTGGGCCCTGTGTGAGTCTCACGCCACCGGGGCCAGGACTCGAACCATGGTAGGCCATGTGGGATCTGGCCCACATGCGCCTGTCTGCCTGGCGCCGGCTGAGCACCGCGGTCCTTTGCCATGTCTGTGATTGGCCTGAGTCGCCAGCGTGTGGAGTCTGCCCCCTCTGGGTGCCGGGCTGCCTCCCTCGTCAGTGGCCTCGCGGGTCTGGCAGACCAGGGGACTCACCCCCCCCCCCCCCCCCCCCCCGTTGGGGCGCAGCTCACATAGAAGTCACAGCCCTGGGCCTCGATGGTGGCCGCTCCGAGGGCCCCGCTGCTGCGCAGGGCCACCCGGGCCCCGAGGCCGTCCTGCTGACCAGCAGAAGGAAGCGAGTCAGAGGGTGTAGGTGGGTCTGAGCTCAGACCCGGCCCGCCCTCACCTCCCAGCTGTGTAAACTCTTGACTGGAGCACGGCGTGGTTGGCGCCGGGCGGGGCCAGGCTGGGCCACTACGGCTCCACAGCGGTGGCTCTGCCTCTGGGCAGTGGAGGGCAGGGCGGGGCAGGCTGCAGCTCGGCCTCGGGCCGCCCGCACGCTCAGGCCCGCAGGTTCTAGCCGCGTCCGGGAGGTCCCGAGCAGCCCTCTGATGCTGCCCTCCCTCTGCCGTCTCCTGGATCGTACTTTCGCCTCCTGGACTGTCTGCAGCGACGCCAGGCAAGCTGGGTGTTCGCGTTCTCGGTGGACACGGGCCACGTGCTTGCATCAGTTGCCTGGCTCGTGGCTGGTGGGGTCTCCAGGGAGCTGTGGGTCATCGCCGTGAGCCGGGTGGACGCGCTCCAGCGGGAGGATGTCCCAGGAATCCCCAGCTCCGTGCTCTGGGCTTCCTGCCAGCAGCCCTAAGGCCGCGCGGGTGCCTGGCCCAGCCGCTGCCTAGCACTGCCCGTGGCAGGCCGGGACTTCCCGCCGTGGTCTCTGGGCCCCACTGCCTGTCCTGGCTGGGGGCCGGTCCTGGCCCCGTCGTCGAAGCATGGGGAAACAGTTCCCTCTGACTCACTTGGGTCGAGCTGGGTCAGAGCTCTGGAAAGGAGCCTCCTGGCAAAGCGTGGAGCCACCCCTGGGCCCACCTTCCTGCCACCTTGCCTGTCCCCAGCCAGGGAGGCCCTCGCCCCTCCTAGGGCCCCGAAGTGCCCGCCTCAGCCAGGGCTCCCTAGCTGCTGTCTGGCACCGGCCGTGGCTGGGCAGCCGGAGCGGCTCCTCGCCCCTCTCCCGGCTCACTTGGCTCTGTCCAGGAGTGCGCCCCTGCACCTGCTCTGCGGCCTCTTCCCACCTGCAGGCTGTGCTGGCACCACCCAGCCGGCCTCCTCACCCGCCCTCCCAGAGTGGCCTGGGGCCCTGCTTCCTGCAGCGTGCTCCAGCAGCAGGCTAGGGCTTCTGGGAGTCACAGCCCACCCGCTTGGGGGAGCACCCACCCTGCCTGTTACTCCTCTGAGACCCTGGGACACGCTGCCCTGTCCTTTCCGGGGCCGGGGGACAGCAGTTCACTCTGCTCCCTGCGGGGGGAGCCCGGGCGTCCGTGAGCAGGCGCGGCCCCGCCCGGGGTTTCAGGAGGGCAGCCGGCAGGTGCTGGCTCCTCGCTGAGCCCGGCGCACCGCCCAGGCCGCTGCGCTCTTCCAGACTGGGCGCCGAGGCCCCGGTGTGCTCTCCGGAAAGCAAATATTTGCCCGGCCACTGCAGTGCCCTGGAGAAGTGTGCTGGGCGCAGGGGCGGAGGCGGGAGTGCAGGCTGCCCTCCCTCACCTGCGGCGCTCCGGCCTTGTTCTGAGCACTCCGGGAAGGCCTGGGGGGCCCTCGCGGAACTGAGTCCCCACACTGGGGGCTTTGCGGTAAGCATGCAGGCCCCGCAGGCTGTTCGTTCTATGACTGCCCGTGGATGGCCTGTGAGTGCCAGGTGCCACGTGCCGTTCTGGGGCACAGCCTCGAGTGGGACTGACACGGGGTGGGGGACACAAATACCGAGGGAGGACGGCCAGGTGCCGGAGGGCTGTGGGGCCCAGCTCCGGCCTGGGAGTCACAGGGTCACTGAGGACCCGCGGGCAGTCGCAGAGATCTGATTAGGAGTCGCTCCAGCACGCCGCGCCGGCAGGTCCAGGCCAGGGGACAGCGTGAAGGGCCTGGGGCAGGGAGGCGTCTGCTCCAGGCACCCAGGGAGGGCCGTCCTGCCGGTGCTGCGAGGGGGGGCGCGTTTCAGGGCTCGGCTGGGGCTCCCCGTGGAAGCCATGACCAGGGTGTTTTTTTTACATTTTTGCTATAGGGCATGTGCGCTCACTGGAAATAGAGAAGGGGATGAGCAATCCCCTGGGGAGCCGGTCACGGGCAACCCCTTCTCCATCCTCCGGATTCGGGGCGTGTCTGCACGCGTGCCCGCACATGTGCCTGGCATGTTACCCAAGCTGCCAGGTCTGGAATGCGAACCGCACAGTTGGCCGCGTGGGGCCCAGTGCCTTAACCACCACGCCACCTGCTGGCCCAGGAAGTCTGGACTCATCTTCGGGCGGGGTGAGGGAAGCAGCTGGCGTGGTGGTTGAGGCGCTGGACCCCACGTGGTCGACGCTGGTTCGAGCCCCACACTTGGCGGCTTGCTTTCTTACTTTGCCGCTCGCTCTCCCTCTCTCTCTCTCTCTCTCTATCAAATTTTAAAAATAGCAATGATGAATAAAATTAAATAAAATAATTCTTTAAAAAGGAAGATTGGCAATGGATGTGAGGAGTCTGGGGGAGGCTTGGTTCGATCACTCAGCCCGGGGAAGGGAACAGCGGCCCCGGGGAGAAGCGGGCCCGGGGAGCTGCCGGGGTCAGGCGGTGGCCGGGGAGGGGTGCGGCCCACGGAGCGCCCCTCGCCCTCACCCCTCCTGCTCTCTGTCCCACAGCTTCTCGCTGAGCTCCGAGGGGGCCGACAGGATGGCCACCGGGGCCCCGCCGGGCCGGGCGGAGCCGGGCGACGCGGAGGAGGAGGCGGCGCGTTTCCAGGTGCAGAAGCGCTCGTGGGCCGGCCTGCGCGCCATCATCCACGGCAGCCGCAAGTGCTCAGGGCTCGTGGCCAACAAGGCGCCCCACGACTTCCAGTTCGTGCAGAAGACTGACGAGGCCGGCCCCCACTCCCACCGCCTCTACTACCTAGGTGCGCCCTGCCCCACCCTGGGCCCAGCGCGCTGGCGTGTGGTGAGCCCGCGTTGCCGGGCACCCGGGGCCGTTTCCAGTACGGTCAGGGCCACCCCGAGTCACTTCCCAGACGCCCGTCGGAGCCGGGTGGGGTGTGGGCAGTGTGAGCAGCCCCCGTGGCACCATGGACTGAGGAGGGCTCTAGGCTCCAGGAGCCCTTGGGTGTGCCACCGCCGGCGTCTGTGTGGGCCAGCACCTGGGCTCTGCCGCGGGGCTGTCTTCGCTGCCCCAGACACGTGGGCAGACACCTTCCCTGGTCCCGGCCTCCTCGGGCGTGGGCGTGGGCCTGGCAGGCCGCCCTCTGCTGCGCCACCGCCGCTGTCCCGGGGCGGGACAGGAGAACCTCAGGCCGTGGGCGAGGACGAGGGTGTGGGTGGGGCTGCTGCCCTGGTTTTCCTGCCGGTCCTGTGAGCCCAAAGGGCCCAGCCCGTCCTCTGAACGTGGCGTCGCCCGTGGCTGCGGCCTCAGCACTGTCACTCCGAGCTGCGTTGTGCTGTGGCTGGGTGTCCCGGGCCCCACAGGTGCTGAGCAGCATCCCTGCTCCCCCGCTCCATGTCAGGGGCACCCCCAATTGAGAACCGTCCTGGTCCCCGAGGTCCAAGCCCGCATACCCGGCTGCCCTCCCCCCGTGCCGTCACGGTGCGTCTCTCCGCTCGCCCGGCTGATCCCGGCCCTTAGCACACTCCTGGGGCGCTCCAAGCCTGCGTGCCCGGCGGCCTGTCCTTTCCCTGCCCCGGGGCACCCAGCACAGGTTCCCAAGGGCTCTTTGGCTCCGTGGGTCGGAGCCCCGCTCTGGTGAGGACAAGTTACCCAGGGCCCAGGGCGTGGAGGGAGCTCTGGCCCGGGCAGCTGCAGGACCTCTCGGGCCCCTTCCCCGCCTGTGCCCCTTGCCTCTCCGTGCTGCAGTGGCGTCCTCAGGCCGAATGGGGCCACTGGGCCCTGGCAGCTCTGGGAGTCCCCGAGGAGGGAAACCGAGGCCTCTGTCTCCGGGTGTCCCAGGTCAGGACAGGGGCGAGTCCTCGCCGAGCCTGGCTCACAGGCCTCGTCAGGCTGGCCACCGAGGCCACGGCGTTTGCCCACCCAGGTCACCCGCCATGCCGTGGCCAGGGTGGGAGAGCTGGGAAGAGCTGGGGGCGGTGCCGCGTTGGCCGGGATCGGCAGCTGCACTTGGCTGTCTCCACCCCTGGCCTCGAAAGCCAGTGTCCTTGTCACTGGTGCCAATGGCAGCAAGCCCAGGGCTGTGCGGGCCGGGCTGTTGATGACTTTTAATCGGGGGAGCGGGGCCGGTGTGCTTGGCAGGGCCATGCCTCACTTCCTGTTTGGATGTCTCCCGCTCCCAGTGTCCCTGAAGACAGGGCTGTCCCAGAGCTGAGCGGCCACAGGGGCTCGTCTGTCTGGTAACCAAGAGACCAGCCCACAGCTCGTGGTCAGGCAGCGTAAAGGTGCTCGGCTCAGTGGGTCTGACTTGCAGAGCCCCAGTGTTGTGTAACCGTCACTATCTAGTTCCAGAACATTCCTATCCTCCCCCAGAAGCCACGCCCCACCAACAGTCATTCCGTCGGCAGCCCCTGCCACCGCCACTGGCACTCTGACGGGCCTCCCGTCACCGGATTGGCCTGCTCTGGATGGTTCGCGCCAGTGGAATCGATTGCCTTGTTGATTCCTGTCCCCACTTGTCTCGTGACCCTGGGAAGCCTGGAGGCCCCCGTGGGCAGCTTGGCTGGGCAGGATTCGCCAGCAGCAGACCCCAGTGGCTGAGGGGTCCTCAGAGACTGACCGGGGTTCCAGCATCCGGGCCCCCTGCCGCCCCTCTCCCACACTCCTCCCTCTGCCCAGGTTGCCTGGTCTCTCACACACCCCCTTTGTCAGGGAGCCGCTCAGCGCGACAGTTTTCTTTAAACGTCCCCTCTTCCTAGCTGCAGTCGGCAGCACACCGTCACACGGGCAGCACCTGCATGGCTTGCCGTGGGAGAGGCCGCCTACTACAATAAATGTAAATGGCATAGATCCCGGAAGTCAGTCTCTGAATCCGGGCACAGAGCTTGGAGCTGCTTAGAAGGGGAACGGGGGGTTCTGGGAAGAGGGCAGAGCCCAGCCAGGCCTTCCTCCTGCGGAAACTCAGGCTGGAGAGAGGAGCGAGGGGCTCGTGTTTCTGTGAGTCGTCAGCCATGTTACGTGCTCGGGCCACTGGACAGCTCAGAGCCCTGACCTCGTCTGGAGGCACAGAGGGAAACCGATAACGCATGGCTGTCCCCGAGCGCCACCCGTATTTGTATGCCTCTTGTCCTGCAGCCCTCAGCAGTGACTCACCGTTCTCAGCAGTTCCCAGTCAGGAGATTCTGCCCCCGGGGCACACGGCCACGTCTGGGCGCACCTGTGGTTGTCCTGACTGGGGGTGCTCCCGGTATGGGGCGTGTGGTGCCACTCAGCACCCGCAGGGCCCAGGCTGCCCACAGGGAATGGTCGCCCGGTGTCATGGTGGCGACACAGGCGTCCACACCCTCTGCAGGCGTGTGCCGGCCGCAGTCCTGGGCTGGTGTGGTTCTTGGCCTCTGGTTCAAGCCTTCCGGAGCCGTGCCTTGCCCGTCCCCGACACCACTCTGTCCCTGCCATGTGTCCCTCCTTCAGTGACGACAGCCACGTCACACAACCATCCCAGAGCTGGGTGGCCCCCCCACCCCTGCTCCCTCACCCTGGGGTCCATGGCTCTTGGGTGCGTGGCCGCCTGCTGAGGGACAGGGCTGGGCCCGGTCTAGCGCCGCTCTGCCTCACTCTGCCCATAGGGATGCCCTCCGGCAGCCGCGAGAACTCCCTCCTCTACTCGGAGATCCCCAGGAAGGTGCGGAAGGAGGCCCTACTGCTGCTGTCCTGGAAGCAGATGCTCGACCACTTCCAGGTGCGCTGCCCGGGCCCACTGGGGCCAGGACATGGTTCAGGTCCCCACCCCAGTGGTTTGAAAAACGTGCCGGTGTGTATGTGCGCACCAACATCTCTACAGGGTGGAGAGACGGAGGAGGTCCTGGACTCCACCCGCATAGTCAGCCTGGCGGAGTCCAGCTCCCCAACCGCATGGCCGCCCTGTGGTGCCCAGCACCGTTCCCAGGGCCTGCCTGGGAGGGTTCGACCCTGTGCTCTTGGCAGGAAGGGGCTGTGACCACAGCGGGGGCGGGTCTCTGGGGTCGGTGTGGTGGGCCAGGGACGGGTGTGCCCTGTCCGCCTTGGAGAGAGCCCGTGGGGATGCGGCTCAAGAAGGGGGGTGCATTCCACTCTCTGCCTCAGCCGAGATCGGGCGGGGCGTCTGTCCTGGCCGGGTTAGCATCGGGCACGCCCTCCATCCGGGGACCTCAGCTTCCGTGCTTTGGTAGCCACGCTGTCCATCCCAGGCATCGGACGGTCTCCAGGAGGGTGCACCCCCAGGGGGTTAGGTAAAGGGGAAAGGAGGCGCACTGAACCTCCACTGACAGCGCGGTGCGCCAGGCCTCTGGGCCCCTCCTGGCCCCGGTTCTGCTCGGCCCAGGGCTCTGGCGTGGCCCGCAGGCTCTACCCGAGTGAGCAGGGTCCCGGTGACGCCCTGCACCCCGTGTCCAGGCCACGCCGCACCACGGCGTCTACTCCCGGGAGGAGGAGCTGCTGCGGGAGCGCAAGCGCCTGGGCGTGTTCGGCATCACGTCCTACGACTTCCACAGCGAGAGCGGCCTCTTCCTCTTCCAGGCCAGCAACAGCCTCTTCCACTGCCGCGACGGCGGCCGGAACGGCTTCATGGTGAGCCCGGTGGGCGGGGCCGCGGCGGGGCGGGGGCGGGGCGTCCTGCGCGGGGGCGGGGCGGGGGGCGGGGCGTCCTGCGCGGGGGGCGGGGCGGGGCGTCCTGCGCGGGGGCGGGGCGGGGCGGGACTGCCCTGAGCCGGCCTCTGCGCCCGCAGGTGTCCCCCATGAAGCCCCTGGAGATCAAGACCCAGTGCTCGGGGCCCCGCATGGACCCCAAAATCTGCCCGGCCGACCCGGCCTTCTTCTCCTTCATCAACAACAGCGACCTGTGGGTGGCCAACATCGAGACGGGCGAGGAGCGCAGGCTGACCTTCTGCCACCAGGGTGAGCCCGCCGGGTGTGGGCTCGGCCGCGGCCTGGCGTCGGGAAGGCCCGCCTCTCCCGGCAGCCCCACAGTCAGCTGCACCTGCTCCTCCCCTGCACACCTTCCGGGCACACAGGGCTTCGGGAAGCACAGCTGGCCGCCCTAGGCTGGCTGCCCTGGAGGAGGGGTCCAGCTGCCGGGTCGGCCTCTGCTCTTCCTCCACAGCCCCCCGCCTGCCCCCACCCGCTCCCCTTCCCGGGCTCAGCCCACTTCCCTGGGCACCGGAGGGCCCTCCGCCTGCACCAGCTGCCCACAGAGCTCTGGCCGGGTGTGGGATGGTGACCCCCCATCACCTCCCAGCCCACCACCAGCTCCCGGCTTTCCAACCTGTGCAGCGGGCCCTGGGCTGGTGCTGGGGCCAGGGAGACGGCTCCGCCCCACGGTGCCGGACCCGCCTGCGTCCCCGCTGGCCTCTGCGCATGCACCCGGCACCCCGGGCGGGCCGCTCACTCCCTGCCCCCCGTCCTTCCAGGCCTGTCCAATGTCCTGGATGACCCCAAGTCCGCAGGCGTGGCCACCTTCGTCATCCAGGAGGAGTTCGACCGCTTCACGGGGGTACTGGTGGTGTCCCACGGCGTCCCGGGGAGGTGGGTCCCGCTGCGTGTGCCCAGTCTCCCCGGCTGCGGTGCCTGCGCCTCCCCCCTCAGCAGTGCGTCTCTACCGACGGTGATGTCCCCGTCATGGGCAGGCGCACCGCGGCTTACCCAGTGAGCCCCGTGTGGACAGGCTGGGGCCCCCAGTACAGCCCTGGGGTCACGGCATGGCCAGAGGCGGCGTGCTCGGTCCTGGGCGCGGGCGGTGTCCCCAGGCTCTCACCAGGGGGGGCCCTGTCCCGGAGAACCCTGGGCCCTGCCGGGATGGCTGTGGTCACAACCTGGGTGCTCCTGGCGTGGAGTGGGTGGGGCTGGGCCCTGCTCAGCACTGGAGGGCCCAGAGTGCCCCCAGAGAGCGCTCTGGCCCCGTGTTCACGGTGCCCGGGTGAAGACCTGTCTAGGGGACACTCCCAGCCATCCAAGGTCCAGGGATGGGCTCTGGGCACCCAAGACCTGGGTGGCTTTGAAACCTGGGAGATGCTGCATCGTGGGCTCTCGTCTCGGTCGGAGTCAGGCCTCCGAGCGCGGGGAGTGCCGGGGGTGGAATTGGGGTCGCCTGTCTCCTCAGGCCCTGGCTGAGACCGCCCAGGCTCTGGCTCCAGGGCCTGCTGCTGGAGCGCGCCCCAGCGCAGTCGGTCACCAAGGCCACCGCCCTCCCCGGTGGTCACCATCTGCCCCAGGGCCCACTGGCCGTTGAGGTCGATGGGAAGGCGCAGCCCGTGCTGACGGTGGCCTGCTGGCTACGGGAGGGAGACCATGTGCCGACATGGTGCGGACCCTGGCCCGGGCTCCGTTCATGCAGGCACGTGTGTGCACGGGCTGCAGGCCCCAGCAGGACCGCACCCCACGAGGGGTACTTTCTCCCTCCCTCTCCCCCTCTCCACCCACCCCAACTCCCTGCTGTGGTTAGAACTTGGATTTAGATACGGCAGGGGCCATCGCCCATGCCAGGGGGAATCAGCCTCACTGGCACCCAGGGCCCCGGGGTGCCCACAGCCAGGTCGCAGCCAGTGCTGGGTGCGGGAGCCCGTCTGGCTGGCCGTGCAGGCCCACAGCTCTGTCCTGAGCCAGCCCAATCCCCCAGCTGGTGGCCTCCCGCCGCAGGCCCCACTGCAGTCCTTGGGTTGTGCCCACGGTTGGTGGCACGGGCTACCGCCACCGGGCCCACAGCCTGGGCGGCTTAAACCGGGCCCCGGGCCGCGGTGCGGAGTGAGCGCAGGGCTGGGCCGTCCCTCCCCAGCTTCCTGGGCTCACAGACTCCCTGGGCCCGTGTCTTCACATGTCAGTGACCTCACCTCGTACGAGGACAGCACGTGGTGGCCTTGCCTGGACGCCCTTCTCTTATTTATTCATTTTGTAAAGGTTTTTGCCATAGGGCACCTGTGCTTCACAGAGAGACAGGGAGAGTGAGGAAGCACCCCCCGGGGATGGCCAGCCGCAGTCCCTTCTCCACTCCCGGGATTTGGGGCAGGCGCGCACATGCGCTCGGCGTGTTTCAGGCCCACAAGTCCAGGACTCGCATGGCCGTCGGCCACGTGGAGTCCAGGGAGTTAACCTGTGCCTGCTGGCCCCAGGCCTCCCTTCTCTGAAGGCCCCGTGTCCAAATCCTCTGCTCAGTGCTTTGGTGCGAACTTGCGGGGGGTGTCGCCCCATCAGTCCGTGTGGCCTCCCGTGCCGTGAGTCAGGAGACGAGGCCACAGAGGCGGCCTGGCCGGCGTGAGGTGCCGCAGGTGCTGCAGCCGTAGTCCCCCCAGAGCCCGGCCCCGTGGTGGGGACCCTGACCCACTCCCAGCATCACCAGCAGCTCCCCCCCCAGATGCAGAAGGCCTGAGAACGCTGCGGATCCTGTATGAGGAGGCCGACGAGTCCGAGGTGGAGGTCATCCATGTCCCCTCTCCCGCGCTGGAAGAGAGGAAGACGGACCCCTACCGCTACCCCAGGACAGGTGCGTGCCGGCTGGGCCTCGCCTGCGCCAAGTGCGGGGCACCTGTGGGTGCCGGCCTGGGCTCCACGGTCGGAGCGCCAAGTGGAGGCCCCGTGTCCGGAAGGGCAGGGGTGGGTGTTGTCAGTCCAGGGTCTTCAGGAGCCGCCCCACCCCCAGCTCAGCTCTGCACCGGAGCCCGGGACACTGCGCAGCGTGAGCGGCAGCTGCTCCACCCCCGGCTACTCGGGCTTCCTCCTGAGTCCAAGTGGCTCCACCGGATATTATTAATTTTTAAAGAATTATTCATTTTGGAGCCGGTGGGTTGCGTGGTGGTTAAGGGGTGGACACTCCCATTTGGCCGACCATGGTTCAATCCCAGACCTGGCAACTTGCTTTCTCACTTTCTCTCTCTCTCTCTCTCTCTCTCGCTCTCGCTTTCGCTCTGTCCCTCTCTGGTCAAATTTAAATAAATGAAGAAAGAAAATAATTCTTTAAGAAAAAAGAATTACGGGGCTGGCAGGTGGCATGGTGGCTAAGGGCGCAGGACTCCCACATGGCCAACTGTAGTTCGAATCCTAGACCTGGCAGCTCACTTTCTCCCCCCCCCCCCCACCTCTTTCTCACTCTGTTCCTTTCTGGTCAAATTAAAACTAAATAAATAAACAAAGTTAAATAAAATAATTTTTAAAAAAGGAATTATTAACTCATACTCTCATGGGACAAAACTTTAAAAAGAGAAAAGAATTACTAGGGGCCGGCAGGTGACGCGGTGGAAGCACTGGCCTCCCGCGTGGCCGCCACGGTTCGCGTCCTGGGCCTGCAGCTCACTTTCTCGCTTTCCTTCGTGCTCTCTCTCTGTCTGTGTGCTTCTCTCCGATGAACGCACGTGTGCCATAACAAACATAATAACAACGATAAAATCATCTTAAGAAGAGTTATTCACTTTATCTATCATGATGATTATTTTCTATTTTGACCCAGAGACACAGAAAGGGAGAGAAAAGATGAGAAAACAAGCTGCCAGGTCTGGGAACCAAACCATGCTTGGTCATATGGGAGTCTAATACCATTTTTTTTTCTTGGAGAGGCGCATGCAGGGCACATGCGCTCGCCAGAGAGACAGAGAGAGACAGAGAGACAGAAAGCAAGAAGTCACCCCCCAGGGGGGATGGCCACACCGCAATCCCTTCTCCTCCATTCTCCTCTCGGGATCTTGGGCACGCAGGCACACGCGCCTGGCGTGAGATTAAGCCACCGGGTCCGGGACGCGAAACTCGGTCGACTACATGGGAGTCCAGCGACATAGCCATTACGCCAACTGCTGGTCTACCCCCAATTCTCTTTTTTAATAAGATCTTTTCTTCCTTGGATGAGAGAGACAGACGCACCGTGTCCCGGCCCAGCCCAGCCGCCCCGGCACGTTCAGGTCCTGGGCCCGACCCAGGAGCTCCCCACGCAGGCAGCCTCCGTGCAGCTCTGTCCCGGGCCAGCGTCCAGCCCCGCCTCTCCCGGGTGTCACTGTCTCTGTGCTGCGTCAGAGTCAAATGCCCGAGACACACAGGTGCGGTCGCCTTCGGGATCCATCTGAGATCAGGGCGAGGCTGGCGAGAGCCTCCCTGCTGCTGTTGAGTGGCCCCTTCCCTGTGTCGTGCAAGAGGGCTGTGCAGCCTGTGACACGCCCAACGGCCAGTGTGGGCCAGCAGCAGGGTGGTCAAGGCGCTGGATCCCACGTGACTGCCTGGTTCGAGTCCCAGACCTGGCAGCTGGGACGCATGCCAGGCGCATGTGAGTGCGTGCCCCAAATCCTGCGAGGAGAGTGGAGGAGAAGGGATTGCGAATTCGTTACCCCCTCTCTGAGGTGCTTACTTTCTCTCTGTGTCTCTGTCTCTCTCTATGGTGAGTGCACATGCCCTGTAGCAGATTTTTAAAAGGGAAAAAGATCTGCCTTTTTTTCCTCCGCCGTGGCCTGGATACGTTCTTAGAGCCCGAGCTAAGGGCCACCTCCAGGAAGCCCCCTTTGATCACCTCTGACCACAGCCCTCTGCCCCCGGCCCCCATGGCCTCGCGGGGGGACCGTCACACGCACCGTCCTCACAGCCAGTCCTTACGCTCTCCGGGGACGGGCAGCGTCTCCTGCATCTGCGTCCCACACACTCCCACCCCAGCACAGGCTCCAGCCTGCGATCACCGACCGAGGGGGCGTCGGGGACGGGGACAGGCCAAGTCAGAGCACCCGCGCCGGGAGGGTGACGCGCCCACACGCAGACCTCTGCCCCCGCAGCCCCCTCGCTGTGCCACCCTGCTGTGGGCGTCACCTGGGCGCCCCAGCCACCAGTGCTCGCGGCGACCCCTGCCAGGGCTCACCAGGCTCTTAACTCCGCAGGCAGCAAGAACCCCAAGATCGCCTTGAAGCTGGCCGAGTTCCAGACGGACGAGCAGGGCAAGGTAGGGCCGGGCCTGGAGCCGCGCTGGGCGGGGGCTGCGCCTTCTGCCGGTCCATCCTGAGGCGGGTCACGTCCTCTGACCCGGCCCCCCCACCCCCCGGGTCGGCACCATGCCCGCCCTGCTGAGGCTCAAGGAAGCCGCGAGACCCTGACATGGAGCTGGCCTGAGGTCCCCTCACTGCGTGGCCAGCCCGGCCCGGAGCTGTCAGTCCCAGCACCGGCTGCGCACCCTGCTCCACGGGGCCGTAGGGCCGAGCACCACGCCTGGGCTCTTCCGCCGCCGTTTCTCTCTGTCCCGGAGGCTGGGTGCCCACGACGCGGTGTCCCAGGGCGGGCTGGGGGGAACCTACCCCAGCCTTCTCCGTGGCCCGTCGGTGGTTTCTTCCCGCTCGCATGGCACCACCCCGTGCACGGTCCCCCTTCTCGGGGACCCTGGGTAGCGCGTCAGGGCCACCCTGCCCAGTGTGGCCTCTTCAGCCCTGACTGATACCACCTCGTTTCCGGAGCTCGCCTCCTGAGGGCTCAAGGGTTAAGGCTTTAAATACAAAGTAGTTGGACCAGCCCTGTGGCCTAGTGGTTAAGGGAGCCGAGTCCCACACGGCTAGCCAGTTCGAATCCCAGCCCCGGGTGTATGCGGGTCTAAACTCAGACAGGTCTGAGAGAGGAGGTGGGGCTGCGGCGTGACCACAGCCCACCACGGTGCCCCCCCACCCCGTGGCGAGCGCACACGCTCTCTGGCAGATGCAGAAAGTAGGTAGGCATGGCCCTGCAGACCCCGCCGTGGCCACGGCCAGCCACCGCGCAGCGTGTGGCAGCCAGAGGGTGACCCGGTCTCTCCTGCCCAGATCGTCTCGGCCCAGGAGAAGGAGCTGGTGCAGCCGTTCAGTACCCTGTTCCCGCGGGTGGAGTACGTCGCCAGGGCCGGCTGGACCCGCGACGGCAAGTAGTGAGTGTCCCCGCCGTGGCCAGAGCCCCCGTGTGGGCAGGCAGCGGCGGGGCGGGGCCACTGTGGCCTCGCTCGCCTCTCCTGGGATGGCCGTCCCCTCCCCGCCTTGTTTGCCGAGACTCCCCCGACCTCCGCGGGCCTGGGCGGCGGCAGGATTCCAAAAATTCCCAGTGGGTGCCCTGGGGCCTCGGACTGAGATTCCGAGTGGGGCTCAGTGGTTTCAGAGGACCCGGGCCCCAGGCTGCCCGGGCCCCACGTCTCTGCCCACCCAGGAGAGGAGCCCCAGAGCGCCCCGCTTACCCGTAGCCCGGGCCTCAGGGTGGCGGGTCTGCTGCCGCGTGGCTGTGGGACCCGCGACTGCTCCCACCTCGTGCGAGCAGGAGGCAGAGTCCCGTCGCCCTCCGGGCCAGCTGGGCAGGCAGCGCACCTCCAGGCTGTCTGTGGCTGCTTCCTCACCACGGCGGCCTCCAGGGTGGCCCACGGAGCCCCAACGTGCGCTGTCAGCCGGCCATTTGCAGGAAGGGGTGCTCCCTGTGCCCTGCACCCTCGCCGAGCATCGCGGTGTCACGTGCATGTTGTATATCTGTGTGTGTGTCTGTGTGTGCGTGTCTGTGTGCACATCTGTATCTTTGTGTGTGCGTATCTGTGTGTGCGTGTGTCTGTGTGTGTCTGTGTGTCTGTGTGTGTGTGTTGCGCTCTGTATCTTTACATGTGTGTGCATATCTGTGTGTGTCTGTGTGTGTCTGTGCATGTCTGTGTATCTGTATGTCCGTGTGTATGTCTATGTGTTTCCATATGTGCATGTCTGTGCCTATGTGTGTGTATGTATGCCTGTGTGTATCTGTATGTGTCTCGGTGTGTATCTGTGTGTCTGCATGTATGCTTATGTGTTTCTATGTGGTGTCTGTGTATCTGTGTGTTGTGTGTGTCTGCGTGTATCTGTGTGTATTTGTGTCTGTGTGTGTTGTCTGTGTCTGCGTGTATCTGTGTGTGTGTATTTCTGTCTCGTGAGTGTCTGTGTGTGTCTGTGTGTGTGTCTGTTGCGCTCTGTATCTTTACATGTGTGTGCATATCTGTGTGTGTCTGTGTGTGTCTGTGCATGTCTGTGTATCTGTATGTCCGTGTGTATGTCTATGTGTTTCCATATGTGCATGTCTGTGTCTCTTTATGTGTGTGTATGTATGCCTGTGTGTATCTGTATGTGTCTCGGTGTGTATCTGTGTGTCTGCATGTATGCTTATGTGTTTCCATGTGGTGTCTATGTGTATCTGTGTGTCTGTGTGTGTCTGCGTGTATCTGTGTGTATTTGTGTCTGTGTGTGTTGTCTGTGTCTGCGTGTATCTGTGTGTGTGTATTTCTGTCTTGTGAGTGTCTGTGTGTGTCTCTGTGTGTGTATGCCTATGTGTTTCCATACGCGCGTGTCTGTGTGTGTCTGTGTGTGTGTGCCTGTGTGTATCTGTGTATCTTTATGTCTGTGTGTCTGCCTGTGCGTATCTGTGTGCGTGTCTGTCCGTGTGCCTCTGTGCCTCTGTTTATGTGCCTGTGAGTCTGCGTGTGTCTGGGGTGTTTGCCACAGATGGCACCTCTGGCACCTCGCTGCATCCTGACCCGTCTCTGGCCTCCCTGTAGCTGGGATCCGGATCCGGATCACGGGCCACCAGCTGTTCAGTGGAGGGGGGACTCAAACCCGCGCAGCAGCGGGTCATCCAGTGTGTGCTGCTGCAGCCGCCCAGGGCCCTCTGTTTCCGCTTTTTCCTGCACCCGCTCTTTCTCGCTGGCATGAGCTTGAGAGGCGCGGCCCCCACAGGGTCCTGGGGCCCGGATCTCCCAGCCCCAGCCGGCTGCGATCAGGCACATGGTCCTGTGCGGAGGGTGGTCTCCAGCGTGAGCCCTGCCCCTTCCCCGGGGAACCCCAGGCCGCCTTCATCGCAGACATGGCGCTGGGCCCGGGGCAGGCGGAGAACCGAGCGGGGATCGCGCTGCCGCTTCGGCCGCCGATGTCCGCTCTCCTCGCAGCGCCTGGGCCATGTTCCTGGACCGGCCCCAGCAGCGGCTCCAGCTGGTGCTCCTGCCCCCAGCCCTGTTCATTCCCGCCACCGCTGACGAGGAGCAGCGTCTGGCCTTCGCCAGGGCGGTCCCCAGGGACGTCCAGCCCTACGTGGTATACGAGGAGGTCACTGACGTCTGGATCAACGTAAGGGGCAAGCGTGGGTGCTGCGGCCCACCCAGGTCCCTGGTGGGTTTGCTCCGCCCCTCTGACAGGCCCCGCCCACCATGACAGGCTCCGCCCCTCTGACAGGCCCGCCCCACCCTGACAGGCTCCGCCCCTCTGACAGGCCCCACCCACCCTGACAGGCTCTGCCCCTCTGGCAGGCCCTGCCCCACCCCTCTGACTGACCCTGCCCCTTTCACAGGCCTTGTCCCACCTGCTTCCTGATGCCCCCTGCTGCTCTGACAGGCCTTCTCCCTTCCTGCCGGCAGGTGCACGACATCTTCTACCCCTTCCCGCAGTCGGAGGGGCAGGAGGAGCTCTGCTTCCTGCGTGCCAACGAGTGCAAAACAGGCTTCTGCCACCTGTACAGGGTCACTGCCATCCTCACACCCCACGGATACGACTGGGCAGAGCCCTTCAGCCCCGGGGAAGGTGAGCAGAGGCTGCTGCCACCACACCCCGACCGCTCCGGGGGCTGCGTGTGTGCTGGTCCCCTGCGGCCAGGGCGGCCGTGGGGGAGGAGAGGGGAGGGAGGGAGGAGGGAGGCCCCGCGGGGAACGGTCACGCCACCACCCCTTCTCGGGACTCGGGACACGCGCGCCCACACACACTCCTGGCTGGTTTTCGTCTCCAGGGCTGGGATTTGAACTGTGGCAAGCCACGTGGGATCTGGCTCTCTTAAACACTGGGCCCCAGAGCCAGCCCGAGCCCATTTCCAAAGGGGGCAGAAGCAGTCTCTAGCTCAAACGGTGCTGGCAAAGTCGAACACAGACACGTCAGGAACAGGACTGGGGAGTCGGGGCAGCCCATTGAGATGGCTTAGCCAGGTGGGGATGGACACCTTAGGGCCCGAGGTGCTGGGGCCTGCTCCGTTGAACACGCCTTTCTGAGTGGGGAGACACAAGGACACACAGTACAGAAACGTGAGGCTTGGGGACCAGCAGTTGGCATAATGGCTATGTCGCTGGACTCCCATGTAGTCGACTATGGTTTGCATACGTGTGCGTGCGTGCCCAAGATCCCGAGAGGAGAATGGAGGAGAAGGGATTATAGTGTGGCCATCCCCCTGGGGGGTGATTTCTCACTTTCTCTCTTTCTCTCTCTCTTTCCGGAGAGCGCACGCGCCCTACAGCAAAAAAAAAAGAAAAAAAGAAAAATAACAGTGAGGGTCGGGTGGGCCTGACTTCTCTGACAGAGCGAGCTGCGACTAGGGGCCAGCCTCGGGTTTATACTTTTAAAGGGTAGGACACGGGAAGAGGGAGTGGAATGCAGAGCCAGCTGCTTTAGGATGTAAATCGTCGAAGGATGCGAAAGCGACTGGCTGGCACTGTGTAATTTCTCTGATCTTTCTGGAGCAAACCTGATACACAGCCGACGGGCAGATAGTGTCTTCCTACGCAGATGCCTTCATAGCCATGCCAGTGGAGTGTGTTCCGGCGTGCGCGTAAGGTCACCGTGTCTGCTCAGATTGGCCGCTCTCCACACCAAGGCATGACTGTGATGGCAGCCTGAGCCTGTGGTCTCGCCTGGCCGCATCTCCTCGGCCGGCAGCTGTGGCTGTGCGTCTACACTGTAGGGCTCAGTTAGGACAGTCCTGCCCCCAAGGGACACTGGGCCGTGTCTGGGGGTATCTGCGTCTGTGACTGGGTGCGTGCCTGGCATGGCGTGGGTGCTGCCAGGGGCGCTGCTCAGTGTCAGGAGGCCCCCAGAGGGTGACCTGCCCCGGCGTTCACAGTGCTGGGGTCTGGGAGCTGCTGCAGCCTTGCCGAACCTGGCTCAGCTCAGACACCCTGGCTGTCCACACGCACTCCTCCCTGGGTGCCGCCTGCCCTGAGGCCACCCTGCGCCTGCGCCGTGCTGTCGGTCCTGCCTGGTGCCCATCAGCCCCTCTTCCCTCGCAGATGACTTTAAATGCCCCATCAAGGAGGAGACGGCGCTGACCAGCGGCGAGTGGGAGGTCCTGGCGCGGCACGGCTCCAAGGTACGTGGTTCCTCCTGGCCCCTCACACCTGTCCTGCACGCATGTGTATGTCCACATGGGCACACGTGTGTATGCGTGTCCTCTGGCCCCTGTGAGGCCCCGCGTGCCTTTGGCCCTTCCCTCCCCCACACCCTTCTCTCCTGCCCTGCCCAGCTCCCTCCTCGCTGCTGGAGCTCACCCAGTGCCCGGGGCTGCGGTGCCCGGATGGGAGGAGCAGGGCCGCCCCCAGTGCATAGCTGAGAGCCTCTCCTCACCCAGAGGTCGAGGCTGTGGCCGGCAGCCCCCGTGGGTCGAGCCTGGCCCCTTCTCAGTGCCCTCCAGGGGATCAGTTAGCCTCCTCCCACTCCACCAAGCCCCTTCCCCAGGAGAGCCACCTGCTGGGCCAGGCCTGCCCACTGTGGAGTCCCCTCCCAACTTCCAGCTGTGGCTCCCCTTCCTGGGCCCTGGCAGGGTCCCAGGCAGGAGGCACGTCCCCAGGCGTAGCCTCATGGAGGAGGAATAAGGCTTACCTCTGCGCAGGGTGCTTCTCCGTAAAGTCCTGGACTTCACAGAGGGCTTCCTGGTCCCTACCTCACACCACACAGACGCCTCCTGGACCTAGGGCTCGATCGAAGCAGCAGAACCACTCCGGAGGCAGGCAGACGGCGCCTGTGTGCATCCTTATGTCTGGAGGGGAGGCCGAGGCAGGCAGACGGTGCCCGTGTGCATCCTTATGTCTGGAAGGGAGGCCATGTGCCCTTGTCAGCACCCTGGACAGCTCAGTGGGGACCTCAGGGCTTGGCCTTTTGGGGCAGAAGCAGGCTGTCTTCCAGCCTCAGCATGTGTGTCCTCAGACCCAGAACTGCAGTTTGGTGTGGCCCGACAGGGTCATTCCAGAGCGCTCAGAGCGTTTGCACACGGTGCATGTCTCAGCACTATTCATGCACTGGGACACGCACCACCCAGTGAGCGCCGAGCCGGCAAGCCAGGAGCGCCACAGTGAGGCCAGGGTCCTCGGTGGCTGCGTAGACATGATGCCGTAGTGGCCTGCTGTTCGTCACGCCCCCACGGTTGCCCCTGGGCCACCAGCGTCATGCCTAGGGCAGCCTGGCTCAGCCCCTGACTGGCAGAAGCTGTCTAAGGTCCCGTCTCCTTGTCCGAAGGGATGTTAAACACCTCAACCTCCGTCTGACAGTCTCTCCGCGTTGGCCCTACTGACGTTTAGGGCCGGCTCCCCCCAGGGTCATGGACCCTGCAGGTGCTGAACAGTGTCCCTGGCTCCATCTGCCCCATGCCAGGAGCACCCCTAGTCATGACGCCCACAGGTGTCCCAGCGGCTGTCACCTGTGCCCCAGGGACAACTCTCTCTCTCTCTCTCTCTCTCACACACACACACACACACACACACACACACACCCTGGACCCTGCTTTAAGGTAACGGGAAGCCCTCTGTGAGGCATTCTTACTCATTTTCTCTGCCATCTTTAGTGTTCCATCATTCACCTACCTTATCCTTCTACCTTCAAGTTAAGAGAGAAAAAGAAAGGCTATTCTAGAAGCATTTTAAAAATTTAAAAGACGGGGGACCAGCCATCTTTTTGGCGTAATGGGTTTATCGCTGGACTCCCATGTAGTCGACCGTGGTCTGAGTCCCGGACCCAGTGGCTTAAACTCACGCCGGGCACATGTGTGTGCGTGCCCAAGATCCTGAGAGGAGAATGGAGGAGAAGGGGTTGCGGGGTGGCATCCCTCCTGGGGGGTGATTTCTCACTTTCTGTCTCTGTCTCTGTCTTTCTGGCAAGCATGGCTGACTCAGCTGTTCAAGTCCCGGATCTGGTGGCTTGAAACTCACACTGGGCACATGTATGTGCATGCCCAAAATCCCGAGAAGAGAAGGGAGGAGAAGGGATTATGGTGTGGCCTTGCCCCTGGGGGCTGATTTCTCAGTTTCCCCTTACTTTCTCTCTGTCTGACGAGCACATGTGCCCAAATGCAAAGAAAAACAAAGCAAAGGGGCCAGCAGGTGGCATGGTGGTTAAGGCACTGGACTCCTACATGGCCGACTGGGGTTCAAGTCCCAGACCTGGTGGATTGCTTTCTTGCTCTCTGTTTCTTTCTGGTGAGCACACATGTCCTATAGCAAATACAACAGCAATAATAATAAATAAATAACTTGTCAAAAAAATAGAAAAGAAAAACAAAACAAACACCAACAAAATGTAGAAGAGGAAGCGCGTCCTTAGAGCCCCTGCCTGAGGCCACAGGCTCCGCTCACTGTTGAGCCAGGCCTTCGTGGGCTGAGGGGCAGTGGCACGTCCTCACGTGGCCCTTGTGACAAAGCCACGAGCTGTTTTGGGTCCCTGATGACACCCTGTGTTTCTTTTATCTTAAAGAATTAGTTTATTTCACTTTATTTATTTAAATTTGTCCAGAGAAGAATGGGGGTGGGGGGAGAGTAAGAAAGCAAGCTGCCAGGTCTGGGTCTTGAACTGCCTTCGGCCGTGAGGGAGTCCAGCACCCTTAACCACCACACCACCGCCGGCCCGACCCCCTGTATTTCTAGAAAGCCTGTGCGCTGAGAGCGCAGAGCCACTTGTGAAAGCCGTCGTCCCATTCCCAGCAGAGGCTGGCCGGGCGCCCCCAGGCCAGACCTCAGGAGAACCCGGCAGGTGCCCCGGCGGCCGCGGCCCACGGCGGCTCCCTTTGAAGGGCGTTGCAGGTTTTCTGCAGAACCAGTCTCGGTGCCATCCTGGTTTTGACACCAATAGAAAACACTGTTACGTGGCACGGAAAGTAGTGCTCTGATTTAGTCGGGTCCAGCCTTTGCGTTTTGGACACTGAAGTTATTGCCATTTTTTTTTACCTTAAAAACACTGTGAGGAGGCCAGCCAGGTGGCGTGGAGGTTAAGCCAGCTGGACCCCATGTGGGCGACCGCGCCGTTCAAATTGTAGACCCGGCTGCTTGAAAATCACGGGTGTGCGCACACGCGTGCCCCAGATCCCAAGACGACAGAAGGGAGGGCGCGTGGCCGCTGCTCCTGGGCGCTCCTCACTTACTTATTCATTCATTCATTTTTAATTTGACTAGAGAGAAACACAAAGAGACAGAGAGAGAAGGTGAGAGAGCAAGCCACCAGGTCCGGGACTCGAACCGTGGTCAGCCATGTGGGAGCACCCAGCGCCTTAACCACCACACCACCTGCTGGTCCTGAGTTTTAAAAATAATCTTTAAAAAACAACCAAACACACATCACGAGCATGTCTGTCCCCACGTTGTGGGTGCCCGGGGGAGGGTCCCTGAGGCGCCATGCCCAGAGCGGAAACCCCGGTGTCCTCCCTGGGCTGCCGGTCACTCAGACGGCGGGGGCTGTTCACGTCCCGACAGCCCACCCGCCAGGCGCGGCCAGGCCCGGCCCACCCAGGAGCCACTCCGTTCCTGAACGTGTGCCCAGGCTCCAGCCGGTCCTGCCGGCTCCGTACCGAGACTCGGCCCGTGCCCGGCCGTCCTCGCAGGAGGGCGCCTGCCGCTCCCAGCGCCCAGATCCCGCTCCTCTCTGGGCCGATGCTCCAAGTCCTCCCGGGCCAGGTGCAGGTGGGAGGGCTGAGCGCCTTCAGGCTTCCTAACCGCCCGTCCCGGGGCGCCGTCTCAGCCACCCCAGCCCTGTCCTCGGCCCTGTCACACAGTGGGCTGCCAGGTCGGGCCGGACCTCCCCCGGCCTCTGTCACGGCCGCTGTACTCCGGGCTCCCCGGCCCCGGCTTGGGCACGCCTAGTGCAGGCCCAGGAACTCCGTCGGCCTGCAGCTCTGAGCCCAAGCCCAAACGCTGCCTGCGGGCCAGCCAGGGTCAGTCTTCCCCTCGCCCCCCGCCTGCAGCCCCGTGAGCCGGGGGGCAGGAGAGGAGGAAGGGGGCACGCCGTGCAGGCCGAGGCCGCGTCACGAGGGCCCCCGTCCCCCGCAGATCTGGGTCAACGAGGAGACCAAGCTGGTGTACTTCCAAGGTACGCGGGACACGCCGCTGGAGCACCACCTGTACGTGGTGAGCTACGCGGAGGCCGGCGAGATCGTGCGCCTCACCACGCCCGGCTTCTCCCATAGCTGCTCCGTGAGCCAGGTGGGCACCCTGTCCCCACACCCACCCGGCAACCCCAGGCAGAGCCGCCCCGAGGGTCCCTGCCTCCAGGCGAGAGGAGGTGAAGCCCCCACACCCGCAGGGTAATGAGTGTCAGAGCCTGCCCGCTAGCCTCTCAGAACATTCTGGAAGGTCAGGTAGCAGGCGTGCACGGGCCACCCCCAGGCCAGGGCGAGAGCTGGGAGCACCAGGCTCTGGCAGTGACTGAGCCTCGGACTTGGGGGTCCCCGATCTGGGGCGTCGGTTACTACCTCTGGGCCCTTGGCCCGGGAGTGGGTTTCTCTCGGCCTCAGTTTCCCTGTCCACACAATGGTGACACCCGACCGCTTCGTGTGCGTGGGTGGGGTTTTCAGGTTCCAGCAAGCAACGAGCAGCCATGGCCATGCTCGGGAGGGGTGGGACTGTGGACGGGGCCCGGAGCCACCATGTTCAGCCCCCGCCCCCGTGCTCACCTGCCCCCTGTGCCCCGCAGAACTTCGACATGTTCATCAGCCACTACAGCAGCGTGAGCACGCCGCCCTGCGTGCACGTCTACAAGCTCAGCGGCCCCGACGACGACCCCCTGCATAAGCAGCCCCGCTTCTGGGCCAGCATGATGGAGGCGGCCAGTGAGTAGCCCACCTGGGCCGCCCGGGGGTCCCCACTGAGCACAGGGCGTCCCCAGGGCCCACGGTCCAGGCCCATCCCCGAACCAGCTGCGGGCTGAGATGCAGGGAGGGGCTGCTCCCCACGGGGAGCCCGGGGGCCCAGACGGTAGGAGCGAGGGCGCCACCTGAGTCAGCCTGAAACCCACGTGGTTCTCGGTCTTCACCACACATGGCAGCAGGCCCCGGGGCGCCTGAGCTCGGCAGCCTGCAGGGAGGCCTTGGGGAAGGAGAGGCACCCGTTTGCCGGGCCAGCAGCTGGAGGCCGTGTGGGCAGGCCATGGCATCCACCTGTCAGGCCTCGTCCTTCGGAGTCCCCGTGCGACCTGTCGGGGAGACCGTGGAGCAGAAGCCACACATGCGGCATGGTGGCTCCTGGGCCCGGACTCGCCTTGGCCTTCCCTGGCCCTCCGTGCCACTTCATGGTTTCCAGAACATTCTGTAAACTCAGAATCTCTGCACGCCTTCTGCAGGCCAGAGCGTGTTGGGAGGCCGCCACCCCTGGGGTGGACGTGATAAAAGGCCCTCTCCTGCACAAGCTCGCCTCGCGTCCCCACCGAGACAGGCGGGAGCCCGGGCCCGTGTTACAGATGAGGACAGGCTAGAGGAGCAGGGGACTTGCCGCAGCGCCCAGTCCAGCCGCAGGGCAGGGTGGGACGCGGGGACCCAGGGCAGGCAGGAAGGCCAAGGAGGGCCCTGCTTCTGAAGCTTCCCATCTGTGCCACGCCTCAGCCGGCCCGGGTCACAGCAGTGCACACATGTGTGCGGGGAGGTCTGGGATGCAGACTCAGCCCTGGCCCCGCAGTGCGTTCCCGAGGAGGGTGCACCGTACATGGACCTGCACCATTCGAACCCGCGTCCCCGGGTCAGCAGTACGGGTGCCTGCGGCTACGTTTTTGTTTTAGGTTTTTTGCCATGAAGCGTATACTCTCCCCAGAGGGAGAGAAGGAAAATGAGAAGCCCGCCTCTGGGGAAATGGCCATGTCGCAGTCCCTTCTCCTGCGATCTCTTTAGCTTTGGGTGTGCACGCACACACAGTGTGATTTTCAGGCTGCTGGGTCCGGGACTTGAACCACAGAGTCAGCCATGTGGGACGCAGTGCCTTAACCTCCATGCCACCTGCTGGCCCGAGCTGCAGCTGCTCTTGCAATGCAGCAGCAGGGGGCGTCGCTAGGACACGGAGGCGCAGACCTTCCGGCCTCCAGGCCCCTCGCTTCCATGTCTGGCCCTTGACAGTAAGTCCGCCAGCCCCAGCGAAGTTACCATGAACTTTCCTTCCCTTCTGTCAGTCGGCTTTATTTATTTGTTTTTTTAATTTAATTGCCAGAGAGTGTTCTTCTCCATAGAGAGAGAAAGCACCCCCAGTGGGGCACGGTCAGGCCAGTCCCGTTTCCACCTCCTGGGAATTTTGGGCACATGTGCACACATGCACCTGCATCTTGCAAGCCGCTGGGTCCAGGACTCGAACCACGGGTTGGCCATGTAGGATCCAGCCACCTTAACCAGCATTCCTAGTCCCCCAACTTTGTCATTTAAAGAAAAGCCTTAGCCGCGCCCTCACGATTGGACAGCCAGGGTTGCCTTGTAACAGTAAGGAGCCAGGTGACACCATGGTTAAAGCACGGGATCCCACGTGGTCTTTCCACGGTTCAAGTCCTGGACCTGGCAGCTTGGAAACCACACCGGGCGTGTGTGTGTGTGCGTTCCTAAAGTCCCAGGAGGAGAAGGGACTGGTGTGGCCACCCCGAGGGAGGGTGCTTTCTCACCTTCTCTCTCTGGTGAGTGCGTGAGCCCTATGGCAGAAATCTTTTAAAAATGAAAGTAACAGTCATGGAAGCCAGGGTAAGGCAGAGGGAAAGGCAGCAGTAAGTGCAGGCCGGAGCTGCACCCTGCCCCTCCACACCCACCCCTGCCTCAGAGAAGTGGAGCAGGGCTGCTGTGCGGGACTGTGGGGGGCAGGCTTCCTGAGGCCAAGGGAGGCAGAGGGAAAGAGCAGTGAGTGCGGCCAGAGCTGCACCGTCCCCCTACCCCGCCCCACCCCAGCTGTGAGTGAGCCAGGAGGCCCATCCCAGCACCGCACCGCGGCACTTCAGATGCCCAGAACAGGGGGCACTTCGGGGCTTGCTGGGCCTGCAGCGGGGCACAGAGCGTGGGTCCTGTGGGCTCCTGCAGACGTGGCTCTCTGTCCCCGCAGGCTGCCCCCCCGACTACGTGCCCCCCGAAATCTTCCACTTCCAGACACGCGCGGACGTGCGGCTCTACGGCATGATCTACAAGCCCCACGCCGTGCAGCCAGGCAAAAAGCACCCCACCGTGCTCTTCGTGTACGGGGGGCCCCAGGTGGGTACTGGCCCTGTCCGTCCATTACTCAGGCGTGGTCCGGGGGGGGCGGTCAGTGTGGGGGCCCAGGTGGGTGCCGGCCCGGCCCGTCAGCACACAGGCGTGGCCTGGGGAGGGTCAGTGTGGGGGCCCAGGTGGGTGCCGGCCTGGCCCGTCAGCACACAGGCATGACCTGGGGAGGGTCAGTGTGGGGGCCTGGTAGGGGCTGGCCTGGCCCGTCCATTACTCAGGCATGGTCTGGGGAGGGTCAGTGTGGGGGCCCAGGTGGGTGCTGGCCTGGCCCGTCAGCACACAGGCATGACCTGGGGAGGGTCAGCGTGGGGGCCCAGGTGGGTGCCGGCCCGGCCCGTCAGCACATAGGCGTGGCCTGGGGAGGGTCAGTGTGGGGGCCCAGGTGGGTGCCGGCCCGGCCCGTCAGCACATAGGCGTGGCCTGGGGAGGGTCAGTGTGGGGGCCCAGGTGGGTGCTGGCCTGGCCCGTCAGCACACAGGCGTGGCCTGGGGAGGGTCAGTGTGGGGGCCCAGGTGGGTGCTGGCCTGGCCCGTCAGCACACAGGCGTGGCCTGGGGAGGGTCAGTGTGGGGGCCCAGGTGGGTGCTGGCCCGGCCCGTCAGCACACAGGCGTGGCCTGGGGAGGGTCAGTGTGGGGGCCCAGGTGGGTGCTGGCCCGGCCCGTCAGCACACAGGCATGACCTGGGGAGGGTCAGTGTGGGGGCCCAGGTGGGTGCTGGCCTGGCCCGTCAGCACACAGGCGTGGCCTGGGGAGGGTCAGTGTGGGGGCCCAGGTGGGTGCTGGCCCGGCCCGTCAGCACACAGGCGTGGCCTGGGGAGTGTCAGCGTGGGGAAGCCCCCTGCCCCCTTCCCAGCACCCCACCCCGCCCAGGCTGCACCCCCACCCTAACACACGGGTCCTCAGGGCCCTCGCTCTGTGGCTCTTACACCACCTTCCCAAAGGCCCCTCCTAAACCTACCAACTCCCCCGTGTCCTTCTGTGAAGCCCCCCGACCCCATGTGTCCATCTGTGGTGTGGCCGAGGGGTAGCCTGGGGCCTCCCTCTCTCCCCGGCCCTCCCTGACCTCGCCACTTCCCAGGCGTCAAAGCCTCAGGGCCACCCGTGGATGGGGGGGCAGCACAGGTGCCTCAACAGGGCCCCGTGGCCCCGCCCGTCCCTGGCCTGCTGCCGAGGGGCCTCCCTGGATTTCCAGCCCTCGCCGCAAGCACCCCGTCCGTGCCCTGTTCCCCACAGGTGCAGCTCGTGAATAACTCCTTCAAAGGAATCAAGTATTTGCGGCTCAACACGCTGGCGTCCCTGGGCTACGCCGTGGTCGTGATCGATGGCCGGGGCTCATGCCAGCGAGGGCTTCGGTTCGAAGGGGCCTTGAAAAACCAAATGGTAACTCTCCCACTTGCTCTGGGCCTTTGCTGTCATGGGAACCCTGGGTCTCGGGGGTCTGGGCTGCAGGGGCAGCTCAGGGGCACCTCCTGCAGGACGGTCCTGCTGGGATGACATGGCGTAAGTGAGGTGGCCTTTTGCTGCCCCACTCTGAGCTGTGCCCAGGAGGGCTTGGCTGTGCGGTGATCCCAGCCGGTGCCTTTGCACACGCACAGGGAGGCTGGGACCCCGTGCAGCCAGACACTGCCATACGACTGGGGCTGCAGGCAGTGACAAGGCTGGGCCGGCAGGGCTGGTGGCTTTAGAGGTGGTGGGGGGGGTGGTGATGGTTCTGATGACGATAGTGCTGCTGGTGACAGTGGCAATAGTGCTGGTGAGGGTGACGATGATAGTGGTGGCGGTGCTGGTTGGTGATGAAGATGATGGTGGTAACGGTGACGATGGTAGAGGTGATGGCAGTGGTTGATGGTGAAGGTGGTGGTGGTGGTGGCAGTGATGGTAATGCTGAAGATGGTGCTGGTGGTGGAGGTGGTGCCGGTGGTTGATGGTGATCATGAAGATGGGGGTAGTGATGGTGGTAGAGGTGGTGATGGTGTTGGGACCAGCAGATGGTGTAATGGTTACATTGCTGGACTCCCATGTAGTCAACCACAGTTCGAGTCCTGGAACCACCAGCTAAAAACTCACTCTGGGCGTGTGTACTCAAAATCCCAAGAAAAGAATGGAAAAGAAGGAATCGTGGTGTGTTCATTCCCCTAGGAGGTGATTTCTTGCTTTTTCTCCCTCTCTCTGGAGAATGCACACACCCTATAGCAGAAATTTCTCTTAAAAAAAGATGGTAATGGTGGTAGAGATGGTGACGGTGGTGGTTGAGGATGAGGATTATGGTGCTGGTGGTAGCGATAGTAATGATGAAGATGGTAGAGGTGGTGACAGTGATGTGATGTGGTAGAGGTGCTATGGTGGCAATGGTACTACAGGTAGTGATGATGGCAGTGGTGGTTGATGTTGCTGATAGCGATGATGGGATGGTAATGATGGTGGTACTGGTGGTAGACGTGGTCATGGTGGTGGTGGTGGTAGTAGAGGTGATGGTGGTGGTAGTGGTGGCTGGTGGTGATGAAGATGGTAGAGGTGGTGATACAGGTGGTGACGGTGGTGGTGGTTGATGTTGGTGATGGTGATGAAGATGGTAGAGGTGGTGGTGGTGGTTATGTTGGTGATGGTGATAAAGATGGTAGAGGTGGTGGTGGTGATAGAGGTGTGGTTACAGTGGTGGTGGTTATGTTGGTGATGGTGATGAAGATGGTAGAGGTGGTGGTGATAGAGGTGTGATTACAGTGGTGGTGGTTATGTTGGTGATGGTGATGAAGATGGTAGAGGTGGTGGTGATAGAGGTGATGATGGTGATGGTGGTTGATGTTGGTGATGAAGATGAAGTTGGTAAAAGTGGTGGTGGTAGAAGTGATGACGGTGCTGGTGGTTATGTTGGTGATGGTAATGAAGATGGTAGAGGTGGTGGTGGTAGAGGTGATGACGGTGGTGGTGGTTGATGTTGGTGATGAAGATGGTGGAGGTGGTGGTGGTGGGACTAGTCAATGTTGGTGATGGTGATGAAGATGAAGATGGTGGAGGGGGGGGTGGTAGAGGTGGTGATGACGGTGGTGGTTGATGGTGATGAAGATGGTGGTGGTGATGATGGTGGTAGTGGTTGATGTTGGTGATGGTGGTAGAGGTGGTGATGGTGGTGATGGTGGTAGTGGTTGATGTTAGTGATGGTGGTAGAGGTGGTGATGGTGGTGATGGTGGTAGTGGTTGATGTTAGTGATGGTGGTAGAGGTGGTGATGGTGGTAGTGGTTGATGTTAGTGATGGTGGTAGAGGTGGTGATGGTGGTGATGGTGGTAGTGGTTGATGTTGGTGATGGTGACGAAGATGATGAAGATGGTGGAGGTGGTGGTGGTGACCTCAGTTCACTTGTGCTACCCTAACCGAAGACCATAGACGGGTAATGTATGAAGTGGAAGCTTCTTCCTCACGGCCATGGAGGCAGGGGCATGCGAGGCCAAGCAGGCCTGGTGGGCAGTGAAGGCTCTGTCTGCGTCCAGAGTGGAGCCTGTGGCCCCACTTCCGTGTCCCTGGAGGAGAGGAGAGGCGAGGAGCACTGTGTCCTCACACCTTGGGGCATGGGGAGAGGGCGCCCTCTGTCTAGCCACTTCATGGGGCACCAGAGCCCAGTCGTGACTCCTCCCCAAGGTCCCGTCTTAGGACCATCCCGGGGATTAAGTCTCAGCATGGGTTTGGAGACCACAAGAACTTCTAAACCACAGCCGTGAAGATGGTGGTGACCCCGATGATGAGGATGGGGTGCCACGAACTGTCACCCTCTTTCCCACTGTAAATGGGCCCGTCTCAGGTTCGAGTCCCGTGTCAGGGACCATCAGTCCGAGGCCAAGAAGGGATGTCTTTCTCTGAGTCACACTGGGATGGTCTGTCCGGTCCCTCCTCCCACAGCTGTAGACAGCAGGCGGGGACGGAGGTCCCCCTTACCTAGAAGGAGCAGGCTCCTGGTGGGCACCGGCGGGACTGCAGGCACGCCCTGACAGCCCTGACGGCCCGCACCTCCCCAGGGCCAGGTGGAGATCGAGGACCAGGTGGAGGGCCTGCAGTTCGTGGCCCAGAAGTACGGCTTCATCGACCTGAGCCGCGTCGCCATCCACGGCTGGTCCTACGGGGGCTTCCTGGCGCTCATGGGGCTCATCCACAAGCCCCAGGTGTTCAAGGTGGGTCCCGCAGCGGCCTGGGCTGCACGGCTCGCCTCGCCCCTCCCAGACGCACCGCCCACCCCCTCGGTGCCCGCCGGGCAGGGGCCTTGCCACCCGGCTGTTTCTCCTGGCAGCAGCCCCATGGCTCAGGCCCGCCCCTCCCAGACGCACCGCCTGCCCCCACTCAAAGCCCCAAGCCTGGGAGGCACCCCGGCAGGGGCCTTGCCACGTGGCTGTTTCTCCCCGCAGCAGCCCCACGGGCCGTGCCCCTCTCCTCCTTGCCCGCCACCGCTGACCCCAGGATGGCATCCGGCTGCACAAAACCCTGCCAGCAGCTCTCTGTGGGAGGCTGAGCCCGGGACCCCGGCCTGGATGGGCAGAGGTGGGGCCTAGTGTGATCAGCATCGGGGAGGGGCCCCAGGCCGGCACCGTCAGGGCACTGCGGGGCGCCGCGAGGAGGAGGAGGCGGCAGGATGGCGGTGGGCCCGGCTCGGCGGCTAGGAGGGGCCTCACCTGCCCTCCCCCACGCCTGCCCTCCTGCAAGTGACACATGGTCCATGGGGCGCACACGGTCCGAGGGCCCTCCCCTGCCAGCCCCCCGTGTGCATGAACGCCCACCCCTTCCCCCGGCCTGGCCGCCAGCCAAATGTGCCTCCCAGGGCCGACGCCTCTCTCTCTCTCTCTCTCTCTGCCCTGTCGTGTGCTGTGTCCTCCAGGTGGCCATCGCTGGTGCCCCGGTCACAGTCTGGATGGCATATGACACGGGGTACACAGAGCGCTACATGGATGTCCCGGAGAACAACCAGCACGGCTACGAGGCGGGCTCTGTGGCCCTGCACGTGGAGAAGCTGCCGGACGAGTAAGGCTGCGCCGGGTCCTCCCAGCCGTCCCCGTGCAGCCAGTGGCCTGCACTCGAAGCACTCCCCGTCCACTCACAACCAAACCGGGAGACCGGCTGAGGCCGCACACAGGCGCCTGCCAGGGCTGGGTGGGGGCTGGAGTGGCAGGAACATTCTAGAACGAGGGAGCCGAGCCTCGGGTGCACAGCATGAAGGACGCACCGGCATCCACTCGGTTGTGCCCTTGACCTTGGTGACTGAAGGCCAGCCCATGGCCTGGTGGTTAAGGCGGCTGGACCCCACATGGTCGACTGTGCTGTTCGAGTCGCGGGCCCATCGGCTTGAGGGACGTGCTGGGCGTGGGTGTGCCTGCCCAGACATCCCGAGAGGAGGGTGGGATGGAGGAGGTGGCATGTGGTGTGACCATCCCCCTCGGGGAGGCTTTCTCACCTTCTCTCTCTCTCTTTCCCTCCAGCGAGCATGCCCCTGGCAAAACGAAACTGAAGTGAAATGAAATGGTTACGTTGAGGGCATGCAAATCTTATCTCCATAAAATTTAAACAGAACGGCTGGCCATTGCCCTTGTTAAGGGAGCCAGACCCCATGTGGCCAACCGCAGTCCAGGCGCCAGCTACGGAGCCTTGAAAACACACAGGGCACGTGTGCATGCGTGCCCCAAATCCTGATGGGCTGCAGAGATGGAGAAGGGACTGCCACGTGACCACACCGCGGCTGTTTTCTCTCGCTCCCTCTCTGTCTTGTTGGTGAATGTACTGCCCTCTTGCACATAACTTTTTTTTCCCAGAGATATTTTTGCTATAGGGCATGTGCTCTCACCAGAGACAGAAACAGAGACTTAAAGTGAGAATCACCCCCTGGGGGGTGGCCACATCACAGTCCCTTCTGCATTCTCCTCTTGGGATTTTGGGCACATGTGCACACATGCCTAGTATGATTTTCAAGATGCTAAGCCTGGGACTTGAACCACAGTCAACCATGTGGGAGTCCAGCGCCTTCACCACTTCGCCACCTGCTGGCCCCGTTTGTTTCGTATTTTCTAGAGGAGGAGATGAGGAGGGGAAGTGAGAAAGCACCCCCTGCGTGGGATGGCCACTTGCAGTCCCCTGTTCATCTCTCAGGACTTCGGACATGCACAGCTATGCACCTGGTGTTTGTCAAGCCGTAGGGTCTGCGACTCCACCTGCACTGTGGCCCAGGTGGGGCTCAGCCGCCTTCACCACCCCGACACAGGCTGGCCTCAGAATTAGAAAGCAAGGAAGGAAAAGGAAACTCAGTCACTCCTGAATTTCAGGTGCTCAGGAGCAGGTGGCACCGCGGGCCTAGGGCATTTGGCCCTCCCAGAGCCCTAGCCAAAGCTGCCCCGGCCTCTGCTGGTCCTCGGTCCCCGCAGAGCTGTGCTCTCCTTCCCCTTCCCAGCCTGGCAGCTAGGGGGCCTTCCAGATTTCCCTCCTAGCTGCCATGCTGGGGCTGGGACAGACGCCCAGGCCATGGGCGTGGGCATGTGAAGCCAGACACCAAGCCCAGGGCATCTCCTTGCCCTGCTGACGGTCCCTGGCCTTGAACTCTTCCCCAACCATGTTTTCCAGGCCCAACCGCCTGCTCATTCTCCACGGTTTCCTGGATGAGAACGTGCACTTTTTCCACACGAACTTCCTCGTCTCCCAGCTGATCCGGGCAGGAAAACCCTACCAGCTCCAGGTGGGTGGCTGCAGGCCCGTTGGGGTGGGCAGTAGGGACGCGCCCCACTATTTGCAACCGGTGACAGCCCCTCTTCCACTGCACTGAACCGCTGCCCCTCGGGAGTGTCCAGATCCCTTCCTCATTTATTCAACAAGCATCAGATTGCATCCCGGAGAGGGTGGTGCGGTTCCTGACCACCCCACCCAGCGCGGGACCTGGTGTGGAGGCGGAGACCACGCTGGCCCTGTTCATCTGAACCGAGTGGCTAGCTTTAAAGAAAATGGGTCAGAAGTTTCCCTGGGGCTGTACTGAGGGGGTCGACTGCCCCCGGAGGTGCCCTTTAGGGGTGTGGGGTGGGTGAGCAGTTCCTGGACCAGGCACCTTGACCCTGTGGCTGTGGGCGGGGCCTTGGGTGAGGGCGGGGCTTCACTGGAATGGGGTGGGGCTAAGGGGGTCTTTAGTGGTCTGGGTGGGGCCTTTTGAGGGGTAGGGCTTCAACAGCAAGGCCAGCCTCAGTTGGGGACTCAGCTTCAGGTGAGGGACAGGGCTTGGGTAATAAGGGGCACGCCTGGGAGGGCGTCAGCAATTGGCAGGGTCTTGTGAGGGGTGGGGCTTCGATGAGGGGCGGGGCTTCAGTGGTGAGGGGCAGGTCTGGAAGGGCGGGAGCAATTGGCAGGGCCTGTGGGGTGGGGCCTCAGGTGAGGGGCGGGGCTTCTGTGATAAGGGGCCAGGCGCAGGCTGGGTCCCGACCAGAGGCCCCCTGGCTGGACTGTGAGCTCTTGCTGTGAACTGTCGCTGTGCCAGCCCTGTGGATGGCAGCCATGGGGGCCGGGGGTGTGGTGGAGGTGAGGCACAGCTTTCGTTGCACGTGGAGACGGCAGGGAATGAGACCAAGGCCCGGTTTGGGGGAAGCCTGGAGCAGGTTTCCAGCGTGTCCCTCTGGCCCCTCGGGGGCAGCGGGGATGCCAGTGCCATTAGCTCGGGGGAGAACTGGATTGGTCCCCCGAGGGCCTGTCCTCTGACACCAGCGTGAGGCTGCCCCGCTTCAGCCGCGTCCCTGTGAGGGGCAGGGGCTCATTATATTTTTTTTTCTGTAAGTTTTGCCAGAAGGGAGAGAAAGCACCCCGTGCGTCCAACGCACGCCCTTCTGTGTCTCCTTACTTTTGGGGTTCCGGCAGGCACACCTGGCGTGCTTCGCAGGCTGCCAGGTCCCGGACCCAGCCACTTTCCCCTCGGACCACTGGCTGGCCCAAGCGCATGGCATTTTTTTTTTTTTTTTCAGATTTATTTATTTATAGCGGTTTTTGCCTTTGGGCATATGTGCATGCCAGAGAGAGAGAGAGAGAGACCGAGAGAGGGAAAGTGAGAAATCTCCCTCCAGGGGGGATAGCCACACGGCTGTCGCTTCTCCCTTCTATTCCTCGGATTTGGGGCACGCATCCACACGCACCTGGTGTGAGTTTCAAGCAGCAGGCCTGGTACTCGCAGCGGTCAGCCATGTGGGTGTGACTGCGAGGCCACCCGCTCAGCCCCGCTGGGACTTTATAACGCACACCCCAGACTCCACATCCGCCCGCCATCGCAGGAGCCCAGCCTTACGAGGGTAGTGGAGGCGGGCGTCGGGCCGCCCTGAGCCAGCACTCGGGAGCTGCCAGCTGGTGGGTTGCCGGGGCCCACCTGCTTCCTCTCTCCCCAGATCTACCCGAATGAGCGCCACAGTATCCGCTGCCCGGAGTCGGGGGAGCACTACGAGGTGACACTGCTGCACTTTCTACAAGAGCACCTCTGAGCCACCTTCGGCACAGCACAGGAGGCCGCGGCCCGGGTGGGGCCCAGGGCGGCGCCAGGCCCTCCCCGCCCCGCCGGCCGCCCTCCCATACCGCCTACGCCTTCTGCCTTCTACAGTTCGTAAACGCTCCTGGTGCTCCCGCCGCAGCTTCGGGTGCCTGGACAGAAGTGGGGGCCGATACCCCCGGCCCCGCCCCGCCTCGAGCGGCCCCTCCTTCCCAGGCTTCTGGGACCAGGAGGAGGAGGCCAGCGCTGGGGCCGCCTGGGCCGAGGGTCTCGGACAGAGAAGCCCGGGGAGCCAGCCCTGCTCCAGTCCCCAGGCCGGCCACAGCCCCAGCATAGAAGCATGAGATTGCCTGCCCTCCCCGCCAGCCCCCCACTTCATATTCATGTTTGTTTTGGGGGGCATTTTTACAGCTATTTAAAATACAGCAAGGGGTGCCTAAACCTAGATGGGAGTCACGGCCAGGCCACAGGGTGTCGGCCCAGCTCCTGGGGACCCCGCCTCCCGGAAGGCGCGGAGCCGGCGGGCTGCCTGCCGTCCCTCTTGGGCAGCACCCGGCCCCGGCCCAGCCTTCAGCTCTGCGGGTCAGCGGCTGCACCCCTCCCGGCCCTGGGCTGCGTGTCTGCCTAGCCATGGGGCCAGGCCTCCAGGGCGGATTGGAACCCTCCCCACCTCAGGGTTATACCTGCTGCCCCTCCCCTCCCCGCCAGATTTCTGCCAAGGGCGGGCAAAAAATAGCAAAAAGAAGAGAAAAAAAAAAACAGAACCACCTCTACATATTATGGAGAGAAAATATTTTTGTGGATTCTTATTCTTTTATAATTATGCGTGTAAGAAGCAGACTCATTAAAGGGTTCCAGACGGAGGCCTGCTGCTCCTTCTAAGCCTGGGGCCCCTGGGAGGGGAGGGGAGGGGAGGGGAGGCCAGGGGCCCAGGAGGGGCCGCCCCTGGCCTCAGCCTGCCCCGGCTCACGGGGGAGGTCTCCAGACGCGAACCAGGAACCTTCCCAAGTGGTCAGCCTTGCAGACTGGCTTTTTACCGCAGGACTCACCAGAGACCCAGAGAGGGACTGCCCCTGCCACCCTTCATTGTACACCCGGCCGCACTCAGGGCACCCCGGCGAGCAGGGCTGTTCCCCGAGTGTCCTCCCTGGCACAGGCCGGTCAGACAGGAATGAGCGGCTGGGGCTCCGTCCCTGGAGGAGGAGAGCACACGGTCCCACCTGCGCTCTCACCAGGCCGGCGGACAGCGCCCAGCAGCACACCGGGCCGCAGCGACTTCTCAGTGACCGGCTGGAGGCCGCGCGGCAGAGCTCGTGGGACCTCACCTGGGACCCAGCTGTCACAGAAGGGGCAGGGCTGCAGCCGCCAACTGCTGGCCGGTGCCTTGTACTTACTATAGGACACATGCCCCAGGCCGGATGGCCGCCACAGCCCGGTTCTGTTCTCGCCGTGGGGTTTGGACACACGCGTGCGCCCCCAGCCTGTTTTCTTTTTTACTTATTTTTATTTAATTTGATGAGAGAGAGAAAGTAAGAGAGCAAGCTGCCAGGCCTGAGACTTGAACATGGTCAGCCACGTGGGAGTCCAGTCCAGCACCTTAACCACCACACCACCTGCCATTCTCCCCCGCCCCCCGTGTTTTTAAAGCCGCCAGGTCCAGGATTTGGACAGTACACTTGGCTGTGTAGGACCCAGCCCCTTAACCACCAAGCCTCTGGCTGGCCCCTGTAGCTAACATCTATACGTCCAGCCAGCAGTTGGCAGGAGGAAGATGTTTCTGCTTTTTCTTTTTTTTAAGGATTATTTATTTAATTTTATATTCATTTATTCATAATTTGACCAAAGAGAGAGGGAAAGTGAGAAAGCAAGCTACGAGGTCCAGGACTCCAAACCACAGCCAGCCATGAGGGTGTGTCCAGCGCCTTAACCACCACGCCACCTGCTGGTCACCCGTTGCTTCTCTTAGTAATTTCCATAGGGGATGTGCACTCACCAGAAGCAGAGAGGGCCAGCAGAGGGCGTGGTGGTTGAGGCACTGGATTCCTACATGGTAGACCATGGTTCGAGTCCTGGACCTGGTGGCTTGCTTTCTCACTTATCCTCTATTTCTTGGTCTCTCTCTGACCAAACTGGAAAATAATCATAATAATAAATAAAGTTAAATATTTCTTTTAAAAAAAGTTTAAAAAAAAATGAGGGACCAGCAGATGGCGTAAGGGTTACGTCGCTGGACTCCCACATAGCCAACAGTGGTTTGAGTCCCAGACCCAGTGGCTTAAAACTCACACTGGACACGCATGTGTGCATGCCCAAACTCCCAAGGGGAGAATGGAGAAGGGATTGGGGTATGACCATCCCCCTGGGAGGTGAGTTCTCCATTTCTGTTTCTCTGTCTCTCTCTGGTAAGCACACATGCCCTATAACAAAAACCTCTTCTCTCTGGCGAGCGCATGCACCCTATAGCAAAAACCTCTCCAAACAAAAAAATATGGCCAAAAATTTATTCTAAGCTAGGTAGTTTATTCTAAGCTATTAGGACTGCAGTCCTCACGCAGCTGGGTGGATGTGGGTCTTCCAGACCTACGACAGGTTTCAAGGCAAAAATCAAAAGCGGGAGGTGGGCGGGGCTTTAGCCAGTTACGAGAGGACAGTTGTCCTTGGCTACCTGGACAGGAAGGGTGGCGTGAGTCCAAGGCTGGACAGGCAGTCTAGGGGCAGACGGCCTTGCAGAAGGAGCCCTCCATCGGCTGCAGTGGCCTTTGCGCAAGGTAGTGTCCCTGGCAGAGTTCTCTAAATACAGCCACGCAGGCTGAGGAAGCACTTCCTCCCAGGCCTGCCCGACTCCGTGTAGTCAGGACGGATGTAAGTGACCCCTTTAGATTTTGGACTTTTTTGTTTTAATTTGACCCGAGAAGGACAAAGCAAGAGAGGGAGAAGGTGAGAAAGCAAGCGGCCCGGTCCGGGACTTGAACTGTGGTCAGCCATGTGGGAGTCCAGCGCCCCCACCACCCTGCCACCTGCTGGTCCCCGATTTTGAACTTTTTACACTACTCAGGAAGGACTAAGAACGCCAGCTTAATTATTCTCAACCCCCCAAGTCCCACTTTCTGGGGCCAGACCAATGGAACACCGTTTCGCCAAATTCCAAATCTCAACCCTCACTCTCAGAATCAAATCAAAGGAGCCCCGAACCTGATCACCCTCTTCCCAGGCCAGGGCACACACGCGTGCGCACAAGCGACCCGCACTGTCACTGGTGCAGAGTGGGTTATTGCCCCGGCAACGAAATTTACTATTTCCTCGTGACTAGGGGCATCTGGGGGGGGGGGGGGGGGGGAGGGCGGCTGCAGGCCCTGCAGACGCCCTGGCTCACCCCACTTCCCACCGCGGATTCCGAGCACCCTCACCATTGCCCTCGTTCCTCCTCCCGTACCAACCTGAGACCTGCGGGCCAGTCGCATGGCCGGTTAAGGAAGGGACGAGGCGACCCCAGCCCAGGGAACGACCCTCCAGGCTTCCCCTGCCCCTAACCCTCATCCTACGGGGATCCCAAGCGCCGGGCCCCTGGGGCGGGGCCACTTCGCAAACCCCGCCCCCAAGATGGCGGCTGGCAGGCGGGAAAAGGGGCGTGGTGAGGCCAGTCACGTGGCCCCGGCGCCGACGTGGCCTCCCGCAGTCGCCCCACGTGTCCCTCGCCGCGCCCCGTCCGCCCCGTCCGGCGCGCCTGCCCGGAAGACGCGGTCCAAGATGGCGGCGCCCAGCGGACGGCGGAGCGGCGGCGCGAGCTGCTGGGCCGCGTTCCTGCTGGCGGCCGTGGCGCTCAGGCCGGCGGCGGCGGTGTCCGAGCCCACGACGGTGGCGTTCGACGTGCGGCCCGGCGGCGTCGTGCACTCCTTCTCCCAGAGCGTGGGCCCGGGGGTACGTACCGCCGCCCCGGGGCTGGGGGGACACGGTCGCCGCCGGGCGGGGAGTCCTGCGCGGGCGACCTGAGGGGGCGTGGCCCGGCCTCGGCGCCGCCCACCACCCCCTGCCCGCGGGGTCCGGGCGCGCAGCCCTTCAAGCGGGCTGGGGGCGCGGGAGCCGGAGCCGGGTGGTGACCCGCCCGCAGCAGCTCCGCGGGGAGGAAGTGCAGCGATTGCTTCAGTCGGCCTGGGATCGGGGCTAGCCGCTGCTTTCCCGGCTGCCTCCCCGTGACCCCGTGTGTGACTGTTTATTGCGCGCATCTTCGTGGTCAGGGACGGTTCCGGGTGCTGTGTGTCAGGGCCACCGCCCCAGAAGGTCTTCGCCTGAGCAGGGCCCCAGGGGTCCCTGCTCAAGCCCGTGTTGGGGGAGGGTAGGTGCTGGAGGTGCGGCGACTCCCCTTTTCCTGTTTTTCATTCCCCAGAAACCCTTTGGGGCTGTTGGTGCAGACCAGGAGCTCACTGGTGGGGTGCAGGCAGGGGACCTGTGGGTCTGCAGCCCCTGGGAAGCCTTGGCGGCTGGCCTTCCCCAGGGGTCTCACTGTCTTCCTCTTTTTTTTTTGGAGAGGTTTTTGCTCTAGGGTGTGTGGGCTTTCCAGAAAGTCAGAGAGAGACAGAGAGACAGAAAGTGAGACATCACCACCCAGGGGGGATGGCCACGCTGCAATCCCTTCTCCTCCATTCTCCTCTCGGGATCTTGGGCGCACACGCACACGCGCCCTGCGTGAGTTTAAGCCACCGGGTCTGGGACTCGAACCGCAGTCGACTACATGGCAGTTTAGCAACATAGCCATTACACCAACTGCTGGTCCCTCTCTCTCTTAGCACAGATGCTGAAAGGGGAATCTTCCTGATTCTGGGGGTCCTGAGACCACGTCCCTTACCATTAAGGGTGACCTACTGAACCTCTTGTTCCCTTCTTCCTAGGACAAGTACACGTGCGTGTTCACTTACGCTTCTCAAGGCGGGACCAATGAGGTGAGTGATGCCCCTGCACGGCTTACCGTGGTGGTATCCGCAGACACAGCCACCCCTCGGACAGCGGGGTTGCGGCAGGCGTAGGTCAGCTTCCCTAGGTGAACTAGGCGTCCTTTACCTACTGACCACGAGCGATCAGGTCACACAGTGACAGCCGCGCTCCTGGGAGCCACCAAGGGAGCTGACGTGGGACAGAAGGATGGATATTGGTGTGGGATGTGACCTACCCTTCTCAGGGACTTCCTAGGCGAGTCATCTTCATTTTATGTGCTGTGTAATAAATTCCCACGGGGCCGGCAGGTGGCATGGTGGTTAAGGTACTGGACTCCCACATGGCTTACCATGGTTCAAGTCCTGGACCTGGCAGCTTGCTTTCTCACTTTCTCTCTCTCTCTCTGTGTCTCGCTCTGGTCAAATTTAAAAAAAGTTAAATAAAATAATTATCTTTAAAAGTAAATAAAAGTAATAATAATAAATAAATTTCCACAAGCTTAGCAGCTTAAAAATAACACCCAGCAGGAGGCATGTTGCTTAAGGTGCCGGACTCCCACATGGTGGTTCGAGTCCTGAACATGGCCACACGCTTTCTCCTTTTTGTCACTCTCTTTGTCCCTCTCTGGTGAGCGCATAAGCCCTAGAGCAAATTAAAAAATAATAACAATAAAATTAAATAACTCAAAAAAAAAAAAGCCATGCATGGTGTTAAATAAAAAACACACCCCTTTGAGGACAGCTGGTGGTGTGGCGGTTAACACAGTGGTTCTGCAGAGCTGGACCCCGAGGGAAAGGTCCTGGGTTTGCATCCCGAGGCCTCCTGTACACACCTCGCACGCACCTGCCCACGATCGCGGCTGGCCGGGGCTGGGGGTGGATGGTGGCATGAAGACCCTATTGGGGTTCTCTGTCTCCCTCTTTCTGTATAGATAGGTGCACTTGAAATGCTATAGTAAGTACAGCACTGTGCGTTTATCATTTCCCAGTTCTGTGGGCCGGAGGGCTGGTTCAGCTCCGCTCGGTGCTCCCTAACGCGGGTCTCAAGGTGTCGGGCCAGGTTTTTACTGGAGACTGGGGAAGAGGCTTCTTGCAGCCTCTTGCAGGAGGTCGGCAGAATTCAGTTCTTTATGGGGGTAGGACGAAGGGCCTCATTTCTGCTGGCTGGTGGCAGAAGAGTAAGTGACAGTGGAATCAGCAGATGGCGTGGTGGTGAAGGCACTGAACTGCTGAAGTTGCACGTGGTTAACCATGGTTCGAGTCCCAGACCTGGTAGCTTGAAAATCATGCCGGGTGTGTGTGCATGGGTGCCCGAAGTCCTGGGAGGAGAATGGAGGAGACGGGATTGTGGCGTGGTCATACCCCCGGGCGGTGCTTTCTCACCTTCCCTCTCTCTGTCTCTTCTGCAAGTACATGTGCACTATGGCAAAAAGTTAAAACAAAAGAGGAAGTTACAGCAGTTTAAAGCGCGAGGGGCCCCTCTGGCAACGGCTGAGGGTGGCCTTGCAGAGCAGACAGTGGGAGGAGATGGGGTGCCGGCCTACCCCCGCAGTGAACCGGGTTCTGCCACCACCGTGTGTGCTCACAAGAGGGCGCTGAGCTCCAGGAAACAGCACAGCTGGCACCTTGATTTCAGCCCTGGTCTGGTCTGGGGACGGGCAGGCCATGCCTGGGCCTCAGGCCTCCCGGTGCTGGTATTAAGCTGCTAGGTGAGTAGTCATTTGTTACGGAAATCGGTGTGACATCGCAGTGGGCGGGCATTCGTGACACAGAAGTAGCTGGTTGACCCACCCCCGCCAGTGTCCACGTTCTGGTTCCCTGAACCTGTGAGCATGGCCTCATGTAGGAGAAGCGTTTTGCAGATGCGATGAAGTGAAGGGTCTTGAGGTGAGGCCGTTGAGCTAGGTTACCTAGGTGACCCTAAGTGCAGTGGCAAGGGGCCTTAGATTCTGAGACACGGAGGGGCCGGCAGGTGGCAGGTGGTTAAGGGCGCGGGACTCCCGCAGGGCTGACCATGGTTGAGTCCCGGACCCAAGGCTGGCCTTCTCACTTTCTTTCTCTCTTTCTCTCTCTCTCGCTCACCCTCTCTGGTCAAATTTAAATAAATACATAAATAAGTTAAAATAAAAATAATTCTTTAAGAAAAAATAAGAGTCACACAGATGTTTGATAGACAGTTTGGTAGGAAGCGTGGCAGATCGAGGAGGCCGTACGAAGATGGAGGCAGAGACCGGAGCGATGTGACCATGAGCCAGGGCACCCCTGGAGCCCCGGAGGCCTTGGGGCAGGAAGGTTTCTCTCCTACTGCTTTCGGGAGTCACGGTGCCTGCACTTTGATTTTTTTAGAGGTTTTTGCTATAGGGCACGTGCGCTCGCCAGACAGACAGAGAAAGTGAGAAATCACCCCCGGGGGGATGGCCATGCCACAACCCCTTCTCCATTCTCCGCCCAGGATCTTGGGCACGCACGCACATGCGCCCGGTGTCAGTTTTAAGCTGCTGAGTCTGGGACTCGGTCACAGCTGACTATGCCAGGACCAGCGACATGACCAGTATGCCATCTGCTGGCCCCATATATTATTTTTTAAATGTAAGCAAGTTTTTTTGTTTGTTTTTTGCCACAGGGCACGTGTCCTTGTCAGAGACAGAGGGCACGTGAGAAACCCCCGCGCAGGAGCGTGGCCACTGGCGGTCTCCTCTCCATCCTCCTCTTGGGGTTTTGGGCTTGCACGCACATGCACCCGGCCTGATTTTCAGGCCTCCAGGTCCAGGACTTGAACCATGTCTGGCCAAGTGGGAGCCCAGTGCCTTAACCACCTTGCCACCTACTGGCACCCGTCTCCGTATTTAACTGGGGCCAGTTCGGGGGGCTCTTAGGAGAGGCGCCATGTTTCATGTAGGGACGTGGGGTGGGCAGGTCCCCTGAGCACAGATGCCACGAAACCATGGCCCAGAGGGCCAGGGCAGGCGGGGCCACGTGGTGCGGAGCGGGTCGGGAGGGAGGGACAGCTGTGCGCGGTGGACGGGGGCTGCTCCTGCCCTGACGGGGCGGGCCTGGGGCTCCCGGGAGAGGTCTGGGCTGACTGCTCTGTCCACAGCAATGGCAGATGAGCCTGGGGACCAGCGAGGACCACCAGCACTTCACCTGCACCGTCTGGAGGTGAGCCAGCCGGGCCGGAGGGATGGGGGCCGTGGGGAAGCCCAGACACAGTGGTCCTGGACAGGCCGCAGCTCAGGGCTCCCAGCAGGGGAGGCCAGAGGGAGCGCCCACCAGCTCCTCTGGCAGCTCGACCCTCTCAAGTTCAGCGGTGGTATTTCATTTTATTTATTCATTTATTTTAATTTGACCAGAGAGAGAGAGAAAGAGACAAAGGAAGCCGCCAGGTCCAGGACTCGAACCGTCGTTGGCCATGTGGGAGTGTCCAACACCTTAGCCAGCATGCCACCTGCGGGTCCCCTACAGTCTTTTTTTTTCTTTTTTGGAGAGGTTTTCGCTATAGGGCACGTGCACTCGCCAGAAAGACAGAGAGACAGAAAGCGAGAAATCACCCCAGGGGGGATGGCCACGCCGCAGTCCCTTCTCCTCCATTCTCCTCTCAGGATCCTGGGCACACACACACACACCTGGCGTGTTTAAGCCACCGGGTCTGGGACTTGAACCCCAGTCAACTACATGGGAGTCCAGCGACATAGCCGTTACCCTAACTGCTGGTCCCTTAAGAGAGATGTTTTTGCTATAGGATGCATGCACTTGCTGGAGAGACAGGAGAGAAACAGAGAGATAGAGAGTGAGAAATCACCCCCGGTGGGGGAGGCCATGCCGCAGTCCCTTCTCCATTCTCCTCTCTGGATCTTGGTCTCACACACACACACACCCAGTGTGAGTTTCAAGCCTCTGAGTCCAGGACTTGAACTGCGGTCGACTATGTGGGAGTCCAGCGATGCAACTATCATGCCATCTGCTGTCCCTCCAGAACATTCTTACCCCTGGAAGGAAGCCCTGCCCCGTTAGCGACCACTCCACCCACGCCCAGCCCCTCGCCGCGATCCCCCTCCCTGTCCCTGTGGACCCGCCTGTTCTGGGCGTTTCACTTAACGGGGTCCCCATGTGCAGCCCCATGCTCCCCGAGCATGGTGTACGAGGCGCAGCCGCACTGCGGCCGGTGTCCGGGCTCCTCCTGTTCACGGCTGAGCACCATTCCAGGAGGCTTCGAGCCCAAACGCGGGCGCTCAGTGCCCTCCTGGAGCGGGGCCCTCGCGGGAGGCCGACCAGTGTAGCGCCCCAGGGGTGGACGCGCCCTGCCGGTGAGGCAGCCGGGTGGGTGCCTGGGCAGTGGCAGTGCGGGGGGACGTGGAGGGACGTGGGGGTCCTTGGCACGAGGTGGGAACACAGGTGCAGAGAGCATGCCCTGGGGACAGTGCATCCTGTAGGGACCCCAGCCCTCCTCACCAAGCCGCCCCGGGCCGGTCTGCACCCCGGAGTCCGTTTCCCTAGAATGTTCTCGGGGCTGACGAGCCCGATGGTCCTGACCTTTACGGGTCACAGACTTCGCCCCAGTGCAGACCCTGAGCCCATGCACGGCCTCTGCGCAGGGCCCGGCCCCCGGGTCCACCGTGGGGTGGTCTGGGAGGTGGTCTTGCGGGGTCCCTCCCGTCCTCACTGGGGTTGTTGGTCATGTGGGTGGTGAGCCACAGACAGGATGCAGGAAGGCGGCCGGCCCTCGTCCATCTCGCCATGTCCCCTGGGCCTGCCGCCCTGGGACGGGTCAGCCCCCGCAGCGTGGTCCCGGTAAGCTGTCATTTGGTGCCAGACACGGCCCGGGGCGCAGAGCCAGCAGGCCCCACCCTGGGGTGGGTCGACGGGTCTGCAGATGGGAGGCGACTGACCAGCGGGCCCCACGTAATGACGGGACTGGGTGCAGGGCGGGTCTGCCCGGCCTTCTAGGGGAGCCTTGGGGCCCTGGCCAGTGTGGTGAGCGGGGACCCTGCTCGAATGCCTCCCGGCCTCGGTGCTGCAGAGGGCCGCCTCCCAGGGCCACACCCCAGACTCGGCTGCCATGGCCACAGGCCTAGGGCATCAGGGCAGGGAGTGGGCTCACTTAACCTGCCCACGGCGGCTGAGGCCACGCCGTCCCCAGACAGCCGGGCTGACTACCACGGGGAGGTGGAGACTGGCAGGCCGGCCCCTCACGGACCCATTTGGGGGCAGCCACCAGGCTCGCTAGTTGCCTCCCTCGCAGCCAGACACACGCACTCCTGGGGGCTCCCACAGATGGGTCCTGTGGACACCCTTTCGTCCCTACTGTCCGTCCAGGCCGTTCCCCCTGCAGCCAACTTCCGGCACCTTCCGCCCTCCGGTCTTCCCCTTGGGTCCTCTGTGCCCTGGCCACGCTGCCCGTAAACGCCGCCTCCTGGGCCCACACCCTCCCCTGCAGACTTGGCCGGCCCACCTGCAGGGCTCCTGGGGTGCTGTCGGCAGGCGGTGAGGTCCGTGCTCACGGCCGCCGGGGCCTGACAGTAGACGGGGTTGAGTGGCCCCCGGTGCAGCATTCGGCGCTGTGCAGAGGCCGGATCCCGCATGGCCGCCAGAGCTCGGGTCCCAGCCCCGGGGGCTTGAAAAACGCACTGGGCAGGCGCGTGCCCCGGGTCCCGGTGCTAAGGGGGATCGAAGGGGAGAGGACTGCGGCACGGCCAGGCCCCAGGGGTGGCTCGCTCTCCCTCCTCCCTCTGGCATAAAGAAATAAATGAACCCGTAAATAAGCGAGCTGGAAGAAGCTTCCGGCAGAGGGACAGGCATGACGTTCAGGGCGCCGCTGTCTTTCCCGGGCTTGGCGAGTCCAGGCTGCGTGTTTCCGGAGGGGCAGACCCGGACCCCAACCTGGCGTGAGCCCCGCCACCTGCCTGTTCCCTTCACAGGCCCCAGGGCAAGTCTTACCTGTACTTCACGCAGTTCAAGGCCGAGGTGCGGGGCGCCGAGATCGAGTATGGCATGGCCTACGTGAGTACCCCGCGCAGGGCAAACGGGAGGGGCAGCGAGGCCCGGGCCGACCCAGCCTGGAGGTGGCAGGGGCACACACATGCCCACAGCGTGCCCAGGCTCCCCTGGGTTGCGGGCTCACACGTGCCCACAGAGCGCCCAGACTCACCTGGATTGCAGGCACACGTGCCCGGTGTGCAGGAAGGCCCAGGACGCACACCCAGGCCTTGCCCTGTCTGGCCACCAGCCCGCCCGGCCTGAACTGAGTGCCCCCCACTGCCACCCCCGAGCGGCTCCGGAACTCTCCGCTGGTTCTCTTGCAGTCCAAAGCCGCATTTGAAAGGGAAAGCGATGTCCCACTGAAGGACGAGGAGTTTGAAGTGACCAAAACGGCAGGTACGCAGAGAGCGTGGGGCGGGGCCGGGGAGGTGGCCCGGGAGAGGGCCTGTGCAGAGGGGAGGCTGCTTCGGGGCCTAGAGGACAGGCGCCCAGCAGCCGTGGTCTCCGTGCAGCCCCTCTGCGGGGCCGTGGTCTCCCCACACCCATAAAGCCGAGTCATAGCAGGACTTCAGCCCCCTCGCCCACGTCACCGAGGGCTGTCCACAACGCCAGCGCCGCCCCAGTGCACGGGCTGGGAAAAGCTGGTGGTGGTCACGGTGTGCCGCCCGCCCTCTGACAGGTCCCAGCACATGTAAATTCATAGCCGAGCCGGGCGTCCCTAAGGGCCGTCGGGTGAGCCCCGTAGCCGGCGAGGGCCTATGAAGCCCCTGCACGGCTGGTCTCTGGCCGGGGCGGCATCGGGATTGGGACTGTGGCGTACCAGGGGAGGCTGGACGAGGTCACCCGGCAGCACTGGGCGCTGTGAACCCGCAGAGCCCGTGAGCCATGGGCTGCCCAGTAGGGGGTGAGCGGGAGGGCATTGGGGGGCAGCAGAGGCACCCAGAGCCCCTGACCTGCTGGAAGCATCACGTGAGCTCCGACAAGTTCACCAGGGCGACCCTTGCCTGTCCTCAACGTGGCACCGTGCTGTGGCTGCACGCCACCCGCCTCTCCTCCGTCCTCCCTCAGAAGACTCTTGGTGCCTGGAGCCTTCCCACGAGGGAGGCCCCCGCGGGAACGCTCCCCTCCCTGTCCACCCACCTGACCCCCAGAGCGTGTGGGCGCCCAGGGCCTGACTGTGTGCTCCTTCCTCACAGTGGCCCACAGGCCCGGGGCGTTCAAGGCTGAGCTGTCCAAGCTGGTGGTCGTGGCCAAGGCATCCCGCACCGAGCTGTGATGGGCCGCCGTCCCCCACCTCCGCTGCAGGACCCGGGCCCTGCCAGGGCTGGCTCGCCACGGATGTTCTAGGGGGGACCCGGGGCTTTCTGCCCTGACCAGGGCCGGAGGGTCCGTGGGGCCCGGCTCGTGCACCTTCCCCACCCCTCCTTGCCGGGCTCCTCTGCCCTCGGGGGGCGCGAGGAGGGTGGGCACCGAGGGGGCGGCAGCTGCTCCCCTCCAGCTCCTGCTGACGGCCCCGTGCGCCTCTGGGACTTTTCTTACATTTACACGGGATGCCTTTCAGAGGAACTGGGAAGAAATGAAATGTTCTTTCATATTTAAATAAATAAGGTGGTTTAAAAGCAACTGGCTGGTCATGTGGGGCCCCAGACCCAAGGCGTGTGGCGCCTCCAGGAGGGACGTTTCTACAGCGTAAAGGCCCAGTGACGATGCCCGTGGGGTGCCAGCCGGCGGCATGGTGGCTACGGCGCTGCATTCCCAGTGGCTGCTCGTGGTTACAGTCCCAGAGCCCTGGTGGCTGGAAAGTCACACCGGGTGGGTGGGTGTGTGTGCGCGCGCAAAATCCCAGAAGGAGACGGGGGATTGTGCTGTGGCCATCCGCCTCAGGGTTGATTTCTCACTTTCCCTCTCTGCCTGGTGAGTACAAGCACCTCGTGGCAAAAATCGAAAATTTAGGGACAAAATGCTCCCGGGACCAGCCGGCGGCATGATGATTAAGCCAGCTGGATTCCACGTGACCAGCTGCAGGGTTTGGTTTGAGTCCCAGACCCGGTGACTCGGAAAACACTCCAGAGACACGGGTGTGTGCCCAGGTCCCGGCAGGAAGGGGAGAGGGGAGATGGGAGGAGGGTCGAGGTGTGGCCATGCCTCAGGGGTGCTTTCCCTCCCCCTCTCTGGAGCGCGCACACCCTCTAGTAAAAGGAAAAAGGTGAGGGAGACGCAGCAGCACCGTGGTTACCCGACTGCCCACACAGGCAAGGTCCTGGCTTTCCACCTGGGACCTCTGTCACCCAGGCCGGCCGGGGCCTGGGGTGGACTGCAGCACAGGGACCCTGTGGGGTGAATGAGTGTAGGAAGAGAGGCAGTTAGAGATGCCCCTGGGCCTGGCCGAGGGGAGGGCGGGAGCTTGCCCGTGTCGCCGTGTGCCTGCCAGCCCACACCTGCTGTCACCCTGCAGAGCCGTGGGGGGAAGGTCCCCGGAGGCTCTCCCCTCCCCCGTGCACACACAGCTTAATGGCGCTTTTGGATAAACTTGAAAATGAAGCCTCCTGCCCGGGCCCTTCAGCCGAGGCCAGGAGCCACCCCGGGCTTCCTGGGGGCGCAGCAGCCCAGCTCTGCAGCCCCGCCGTCCTGTCACCCACACTGGCAGAGCGGCGTCTCCACTGAGCTGAGCGGGGGCGCGGCGTTTACGTGCAGCCCCAGGTTTGAGCAAAGCTGCAAGGCCGTGCGAGAGCTGTCGGAGGGCGCCCGGCACCAGGCCCCGCGGCGTGGGGAGGCGCGCTCCGAGCCGTCCGCCGTGCTCTTTGGCTGTGCTTTAACTGGCCCTCGGGTGTCGGGAGCTGAGGGCGGGCAGCCTGGTGGGGAGGAAGTCCAGTCGGGCCCGTGCGTCTGCTCTGAGCCGGGTGCAGCTTCCCTGGGCGCCTGCTCGGTCTTGCCTGGAAGCTCTGTCCGCCAGCCGTTGAGGGGTGAGGCGAGGGGGAGACGGCTGGCTCTGGGGAGAAGCCTTTGGCTCATCTGGGGAGGCAGAAACCCGGGAAAGGCCGGCGGGCAGCAGACCTGGGGGCCAAAAAGGGAGTGGTGGGGACGGTGGCAAAGCAGAGGTGGCCCCACGCAGGGTCGCGGGGCAGGGCGGGCTCTGGCGGCCAGGGCTTGTTGCCCAGGGAAGCTGCAAGACCAGAGTGGCACATGCTGTCTCCTGGCAGGTAATTCCAGCCCTCTCGTCACTGGCTGGGACCCACCAGCCTGCCCTCCGCCCAAGGCCTGCAGGCGTCCTGCTTGTGACCTTCGCCCTGAGCAGCCACCAGGCCTCGCCTCCCCTCCCCCGTGGCACCCCAAATAACCTCCCTGTCCGGCTGCGCCGTTTCGCAACCTTCAAACCAGTCGCAGAGACTCCCACACCCCACACCACGCGTCAGGCATCCTGTGTCTTCTGGGTGTCGCCAACGCCAGGTGGGCCCCCAGGGCTCATTGCACGGTCCCTGGTCAAAGCAGGGCCGTCTGGCCGGCTGGTTGGCCGTTGGCTACCGTGGGGTTCCAGGCCGAGGTACAGGGCACGTGCACCTTGGGTGGCTGGCCCAGAGGGGTGGGAACACTGGTGTCACCCCAGGGCTGCCCGCTTCCAGCTGGGTGGCTGTCCTTGCCGGACTTGCCAGGACTCCCTGGAACCCCCAACTGGAGCCGCATTCGGGGCTCCTCAGTTCATTTCTGGGGAGCCCGGGAAGAAGTTCACTGGCCGGGCAGCCTCAACCACAATTTATTCTGTCCGTTCTGCCCCGGGGCCGAGGTGCGGGGAGGCAGGGCCGGGCCCTCGGGGCTGTGAGGGAGAAGCCGCCCCAGCCCTCTCCCGGCCCCGGTGGTGAACAGTGGCCAAGTCTCTGCCTCCCGCTCCACAGGGTGGCCCCTCCCGGGTGCAGGTCTGTGTCCGGACGCCCTGATCTCGGCTGGGGCCACCCTACCCCAGGGCGACCCCGTCCTGACTCGCATAATGACCCAGTTGGTAGAGGGCACCGTTGGGGTCCCTGGGTACAGGGACAGAAACCTGAGGGCTGGGGAGGGACGGGTTCTGCCCTCACACCCCCCCTTCCTTCGGGGAGGTGGGGACCCGTCGGGATCCCCATCAGGTGACTGACAGGCAGGCGTGGGAGAGCCCCCTGACCAGTGTGGGCCCCGGGTGGGCAGCGGCCTGCGGCGGGCGGCGGGCCCAGGCTGCCCCGGGGCTGTGGCCGGTGGGGCCGGCGGAGCCCGCGGGGTCATATGCTGTCCTCGTCCAGCATCCGGCCCAGCCCCTCGCAGATGCGGCGGCGGTGGGCGCGGTAGGGCTCGGCCGGGCCGTAGAGCGCGGCCAGGAAGTCGCCGTCGGCGAAGTGGCCGAACACGTGGTCGATGCGGCCGTGGGACTTGGCGCTGAGGTGCGGGCCCACGGCCTGGCGCAGCAGGTCGCGGCACTCGCCCAGCCCGGCGGCCAGCACGCGCCGGTCGAAGGTGAAGTCCACCTGGTGGAAGCTCACGGCCGTCATGGCCAGGCTGCGCGCCCGCTGGCGGAAGCGCCGCAGCAGCGCCAGCTCGGGGCCGCCCAGCTGGCCGGCGCGCAGCAGCACGGCCACCTTCACGGCCACCTTGACCAGGTTCCTGAGCACCTTCTGCGCCTCCCGCCGGCTGCGCGTGAACTCCTTGGTGGCGCGGTACAGCTCGTCCAGGACCTCGCTGCTCGCGTCGTCGATGAGCGCCGCCGCCACCGCCTTCGACGCCACCTTGCTCAGGACCTTCTTCTGGGCCTGCAGGACCAGGCTCTTGGTGCTGAAGGTGTCCATCGGCCCTGCGGGTGAGACGGGTGAGACGGCGACAGCCGCGAGGGCCTCGGCCCAGCCCCACCCCGTTGGACCTCAGGTCCCGCCCCATTGAACTTCAGGCCCCGCCCCAGCGGCCCCAGGCCCCGCCTACAGCGGGCCCCAGCAGCCCCAGGCCCCACCCCTTTGGACCTCAGGCCCCGCCCCAGCGGGCCAGACCCCACCCCACGAGCCTTTCACATCACCTAGGCCCCGCCCCCATCGCCACAGGCCCCGCCCTCAGACAGCCTGGAGCCCCTCCCCCAGGCAGTCCTGGCGTCCAGTGGCTCAGAAACCACACCCGTGCAGGTGTGCCCAAATCTCCATGGGGGGTGGAGAGTGGGGGAAAAGGGGTGGGGCGCCACCATGCCCTACTGGGGGCGCTTTCTCCCTCTCCCTGGGGGGTGCACGCCCCCATAGCAAAAACCTCTCCAAAAAAAAAAATTAAGGTAAAGGAATGAATGAGGAGTGAAATCTGGGCGGGGCCTTCTGAACCCCACTACTGGGAGGCCTGGCACCAGCCCCCCAAGCCCCTAAAGGTATTCTTGCTGTGAGCTGGGAAGGGGCTTGGGGCGACATGTTATTACAGAGGGACTCCATCTGCCCCAAATCGAGCTGGCCAGTCCCCACCCCACCCTGCAGCGCGATGAGGTGGTCCTGAGCCCGCGGCCCCGGGTGGTCAGGGTGCAGCCCCGCCACTCTGCTGAGCCCCCAGCCCACTGTCCCTGCGGGGTCTGCAGCACACCTCCGGGCTGGGTCCTGGGCAGTGGGTCCTCGGGGGCTGGAGACCTTCGGGGTTTCTAGCGGACTCCCCAGGCCCCCAAGTCTCCCCTCCCATGGCTCCTCCCGAGCCACACATCACGGGCCCTGGCTCTCCCCTCCCCGGGTGCCCCGATGCCTGCCCTGGTCCCAAGTTGCAGCCTCTGCCCCAGTGAACCCCGATACACCCCATCACCTCGGCCCCCGAGTCTCCGCCTCTGCCCCAGTGAACCCCGATACACCCCATCACCTCGGCCCCCGAGTCTCCGCCTCTGCCCCAGTGAACCCCGATACACCCCATCACCGCGGCCCCCAAGTCTCCACCTCTGCCCCAGTGAACCCCGATACACCCCATCACCGTGCCCCCGAGTCTCCGCCTCTGCCCCAGTGAACCCCGATACACCCCATCACCATGCCCCCGAGTCTCTGCCTCTGCCCCAGTGAACCCCGATACACCCCATCACCGCGGCCCCCGAGTCTCCGCCTCCTCCCTGGTGGACTGCTGCACGCTCCTTAGAGCCCCAGACCCAGGTTCCTGCCTCTGCCCCTTGCAGATTCATCCTCGCTCAGCCTGGATAGCGCCTCCTCCAGGAAGCCATGCCGGAACCCCTAAGCTGTTGGGTGAGGCACCTCCTCTGGGCCCCAGGGCGCCCCAGGTGTGGTCCGGCTCACCCCAGGCCGTGGGGGAAGCCTTGGGCCTGGCTCCTTATCCTCCGTGTCCTCGGAGACGCCAGAGTGGATGAGGGGAGGCGGGAAGAGCGGGGGAGGGCTGCCTGGGACGGCCAGGATCTCACTGGCTGGAATGCCGTGTGGGCGCCGGCTCCCCGAGCCCCCACAAAGCTCGCCTTTGTGGAGCTCAGACCCTGGAGAAGCCCAGGCCCTCAGCCTCCCTCCTGCCTGCCCTCGGGGTCAGGGGCATGGGAGTCACTGCTGGGTCTTCCCCGCCCCCACCCGGTCACCGACCGGTCTGCAGGCCTGGGCCAGGACAGGGCGCCGTGGACTCCGCGTGGGGTGGCAGGCCTTGAGCCGGGCACGTGCCCATTCCAGTACTCCTGCTGGGGACTGGCTGGTACCCGTTTGGCAGAAGACAACACAGAGGCTCAGAGAGGCTGAGCCACTCTCCCGAGAACACGCAGCAGTACCGTGCCTCCCGAGACTTCTGCACCCCACTCTCTGCCTCCCCACCCCCGGAGTGGCCCTGAGTCTTAGAGGGCCGGGGAGCTGTCCCCAGCACCAAAACCAGCCCCGGTGTTTAGGGCTCGTGAACAAGCACCCTAGCTAGTGCGTGCCTCAGTCTCCCCATCGGAGAAGTGGGGCCAGATCCCAGCTGGCCCTGAAGCTTGAAGGCAGCCTCCCTTCACCCCGAGCCGTGAGCTTCCTCGGAGAGAGGCTGGACCCCACTGCCTGGAGGCCCCCACTTGGGCCCCCCACCAGACCCTGCTTCTCTGTGGAAGTCTGGCTAAAAGACAAGCCCTAACTCCAGGCTGGCGGCCTGGCAGAAGCAGCACCTCCCCTTCCTGCGGCGTTTGTGCTGTGCCATCCTTTTCCTCTCCCCGGACCCTCCCACCCCTTATGACTCATCCGGCCAATTCCTGCTCATCCCTCAAGTCTCAGTGTCACTGTCACCTCCTCCAGGAAGCCCTCCCTGATGCCCCAGGCTGGACTGGGGACCCCCTTGCTCCCGCGGCACCCTATGCATCCTCCATCACAACTCTGGACACCTGGGTTTCCGCGTTCACCTCCGTGGCCTGACCATGTGGCCAGGGGCGGTCCACAGCTGCCACCCCCTCAGCGTTTGTTGAATGAGTAAGAGAAAGACATGGGTAAACATCGGGACCAAGAGGGAACTGGCAAGCCTTCCTCTGAGTCTCGGGGTGACCCCAGTCCTGGGGGCTCACCCGGGTGGCTGTGTGACCCCCGGCCAGGAAGGCGCTGGCCTTCTCGGGGCCTCAACTGTCCCCGCTGCAGGTCCGGAGGCTGCACGCATGGGCTCAGGAGGGGAGTCCGGCCTGGGCTCCAAGGCACCCCCACTCCCACCCCACAAAGCCGGCAGGAAAAGGGGCGGGGGTGCGGCAGCTGCAGCCTCCCCTCCTGCCCCCACACTGCCGGCCCAGGGCGGCCAGCTGAGGCAGGCTCCGGGGGCTCCCTTCCTCCTCCGGACCCTGACCCATTGTTCTTCTGCCGGACGCACTCGCTCCATCAGCCGGCCGGAGCGACTGCTTCCCAGGGGAGCGGGCTCAGACAGAAATAAGCCCGGCCTCCTTCCTTCCTGCAGGAGGGAGCGGCCCCACGCGGAGCAGGGCCTTCCCGAGGACTGCCCGGGGGTGGGGGGCACTCCGACCCACGGCCAGGGCACCCACCACGGCCACCGACAGGGCCAGCCCGCTCCCCTCAGGGACTCGGCCTGGCCTCACTCAGGCCATGGCTTACAATCGCACCAGAGGACACGCGTGCTCAGCAGACAGAGACAGAGACAGAGAGAAGAGGGAGGGCAGAAAGCACCTCCTGATGGGTCCTCCGTGTCTCCGCTGCTGGGATGTGGGCTTCGCACATGCATCCGGCATGTGGTGCATTGCTGCGGGGCTAGACTTGAACCCTGGTCGGCCACGTGGGATCCGGCTCCCTTAACCACTAGGCCGTGGAGCCGGCCCACATTCTAGACTTTCAAATGCTAAGTTTGGGGCCTAGCGGGTGGTATGGTAGTTAGGGTGCTAGACTTCCAGAGGCCGACCACGGTTCGAGTCCTGGACCTGGCAGTTTGCTTCTCACTTTCCCTCTCTCTCTGTCTCTCTAGTGAGTGCATGTGCCCTGTAGCAAATTTAAAAAATAATGATGATGACAATAAAATTAAATAATTCTTTGTAAAAATCAAAACCAATTGGGGTCAGCAGGTGGCATGGTAGTTAAGGGCGCTGGACTCCCACATGGCTGACTGCAGTTCAAGTCCTGGACCTGGCGGTTTGCTTTCTCACTTTCCCTCTCTCTCTCTTGCTCTCTCACTCTGTCCCTCTCCGGTCAAATTTAAAAACAAATAAATAAAGTTAAATAAAATAATTCTTTAAAAAAATTGCAACAGGGACCAGCAGTTGGCATAATGGCTATGTTGCTGGACTGCCATGTAGTTGACCGCAGTTCGCGTCCCGGACCCGGTGGCTTAAACTCACACCGGGCGCGTGCGCGCCCAAGATCCCGGGAGGAGAATGGAGGAGAAGGGATTGCGGCGTGGCCATCCCCCGGGGGTGGTTTCTCACTTTCTCTGTCTCTGGCAAGCACGCGTGCCCTATGGGAAAAAAAACAAAAAACAGGCACGTATGTGTGCGTGGACACGTGACGATCGTATGCACCTTAGCCAAAAAAAAATAGCTCAGTTCCAACTGCCCTGGGACGCAGCAAAGCTCCGAGCAGGTGCCCAGGACAGGCGGTGTCACGGTGACCACAGGGCCAGGAGTGCCCGGCACACCCAGCTCGGGTTCCCTTGGCTCACCGGGGCCAGGGGGAGCCGCCTTCCGGAATATTCCTGACCGTCGGCCTGCTGGGAAGCGGTGGGACGTGGGGCGGCCCGAGCGTGGCTGGGTGCCCAGGGCCCCGGGTCGCTGCCCTCACGTGTCAGAACATCCTGTTTTTGTCACAATCGATGAAGAAAACAAAATCCCTCCCCGACAGCGCTCTCACCTGCTGGGGGACCCGGTGCCAGAGAACACCGACATAAACAGGATGGTTCCCGGAGAGTCGGGGCCTCGGATGGCGGAGTCAGGAAGGCTCGCCTCGGAGGGGCCCTGAGCTGTGACCGGGTGGGCGCCGGCGCGGTGGGCAGGCGGCAGGGCGGCCCGTGCAAAGGGCCCAGGGCAGGGCCACGTGCGGCGTGCTGGAGGAGCAGCAAGAGGCTGGGGACAGGGCCAGGCCTGCCCACGCTCTGCTGTGACCTCGGACATGCCCTGGGCCAGCACTCCCCCTGCAGGGTGTCCGGCCGCCCGCTCCCTCCCTTCCCGGAACTCCAGGCCTAGGCCGCCCCTGCCACCCTCCCGGACTCTGAACTTCGTCCGGTCCCATTTGGGACACTGCCTCCTGGACGCCATGGACTGGCCACAGACACGGACCTCGAGCCTCGGGCTGACCCTAGCGATGGGGCGTCCTTACCCGCAGAAGGCCTCGGCCAGAAGAGGCAGGGCTGTGTTCAAGCCCCTGGCCAGGGCAGTGACCATGAGCCTGACTCCCCATTCTTCCCAGACCCCCCAGTCCCCGAACTCAGGAGCAGGGGCCTCGCCCTCGCCCGCCCGTCTCCCCTCCTCCTCCTCCTCCCGCCCGCTCCCCCGGCTACAGCCTCGCAGGCCGCCTGGCTGCTGCTCCCACCCCGGGCACGGCCCTGCCTCAGGACCTTTGCACACGCTGCGGCCTCTCCCCGGAGGCCGTTCTCAGTGTAAGGTCCCTGCTCGGAGAGGCTTCCGCTGGCTCGCTCCTCTCAGCCTCACCCCACTTATGTGTTTGTTTATTTTTTTAGAGACATTTTTGCTATAGGGTGCGTGCGCTTGCTGGAGAGACAGAGACATAGAAAGTGAGAAACTGCCCTCCCCGGGGGCACTGGCCAGCCTGCGACTCCCTCTCCATCCTCCTCTGGGGGTCTCGGGCACGCACGCACACGTGCCTGGCGTGAGCTGTAAGCTGCCAAGTCTGGGATGCAAACCTCAGTTGACTGCATGGTTGTCCAGTGACGTAAGCATCACGCCATCTGCTGGACCCTGTATTTATTTACTTGAAGATCTTTGCCAGGGGGACCGGCAGGTGGCGTGGTGGTTCTAGTGCTGGACTCTCCCCCATGGCCCACCATGGTTTGAGTCCCAGACCTGGCGGCTTGCTTTCTCATTTTACCCGTCTCTTGTCAAATTAAGATAAATGAATGAATAAATAAAATTAAATAAATAATTATTTTAAGGAAAAAAAGCTTTTTTCCAGAGGGCGTGGGCACTCACCAGAGACAGAGAGGAAAGGGGGGAGGAGAAGCGTCTCTCTGGGGTGTGGTAATGCCACCATCCCTCCTCCTCCCTCTCCCCATCCTGTCGGGATTCAGGGCACACACGCATACACGCCCAGCATGTTCGTCAAGCCGCCTGGTTCGGGACTTGAACACACACACGTGTGCGGAGTGTTACTCGAGCCCTCAGGGCCGGGCCATATGGGGTTCAGCTGCCTCACTACTAGGTCGTGGGGCCGGCCCGGAATCCGGTGTTAAAGTGCACAGTCCGCGGGCTTCCTAAAGTCACACTGAGCAGCCGCCACCTCTGCCTAATGCCAGAATGTCCCACCGTCTCCCAAAGTACACCCCGACCCTGAGCAGTCACTCCCACCCCCGCAGCCCCTGTCCCCACAAAGCCTTCCCGTCCCTGTGCACCGCCGTTCTGGGCGTCACGTAAAGGGCTCGCACCCCGGGTCTCTGCGTCGGGTGGTCCCCTGAGCACGGTGTGTTCGAGGCGCCGAGGCGGCGTGGCCGTGCTGGGGCCTCCTCCCCGCTCACGGCGGAGTCGCCTTCTGTGCCTTTAAGTGTAAGTACTCGGGCTGTGTGTGGCTGGCAGTTTGTGTCCCAGACCCAGCGGCGTGAAAAACACGCCAGGCGCGTGCGCGTGCCAAAATCCCAACAGAAAGGAGAAGCGAGGACGTGGGATCGCAGTGTGCCCACGCCCGCGGGGCGGTCCCCCCTCTGTCTCTCTGTCTCTCTGTCTCCGCACCCTCTGGGAACTTAAATACAGCTTACATCGCTGTACGCTCACACCCTGCGGTTCTAGCCAGGGCTGTGCCTAACAGCGGACCGCAGGGTTCCCGCAAACAGGGCGCCATCCGGCCCACCCCACGGCGGCCCTGCCCGCGTCATGAATTCTTCATGCGCCCCACAAAGGGCGTCAATAATGGATGAGCCTACTCCGCGGGGCGCGGGGGCCGGGGCTCCAGGTGGCCTCAGGCCTGGGCCCACCCTGGCAGCTGTTCCCGCATTCCGTCCCTGCGCCCGCTGCCACCTGGGCCCCAGGGCACCGGCCTCCTCTGAGCCATCACTCAGGCCTCAGGGGGGCCACAGTGAGGGGGCTGGCTGGCCCCAGCGGTTCTTGAACTGGGACCCCAGAGCCGGGGCGGGGGGGGCACCCCAAGGATGGGCAGGGCCCGAATGCCTGCCTGGCTGGGGGTGCCACCGGGGTCAGATTTCCAGCCGAGAGCTTGAAACACCCACCGTGAGGGCAGGGTTCCAGCGGGTGGTGTGGGTATGAAGGGGCTGGGCCCCACAGGCCAACTGCAGTTCGCGTCCTGGACCCGCCGGCTGGAAAATCACACCAGGCACGTGGGTGTACCAGGTGCTGGAGGGGAGAGTGAAGGAGGGATTGCAGCGTGGCCATCCCCCCGGGGGGACTTCTCACTTTCCCTCTCTCTGGCTGCTGAGTGCACGCGCCTTATACTAAAACTAAAATTAAATACATAAGAAAAAGAAAAAGAGGGACCAGCAGTTAGCGTAATGGCTATGTCGCTGGACTCCCACGTAGTCAACCGCGGTTTGTGTCCCGGACCCGGTGGCTTAAAACTCACGCCGGGCGCGTGTGCATGTGTGCCCAAGATCCCGAGAGGAGAATGGAGGAGAAGGGATCACGGCGTGGCCATCCCCCCTGGGGGGTGGTTTCTCGCTTTCTGTCTCTCTGTCTCTCTCTGTGTGTCTGGCGAGTGCACGCGCCCTATAGTGAAAACCTCTAAAAAAAAAAAAAAGAAAGAAAAAGAAAAAGAAAAAGAAAAGGAGGACTGCCGAGGGCCTCCCCTGTGGCTCAGCTTGAGGGAGAGATTGTCAATCCCAGTGACATGGCCTGTAAGGGAGACCCCACGCACCCCACTCCCCTCTCCACGGCCTCCGTCCTGGTCCCCTCTGGTCCCCACAGTCGGTCCTCCCCACAGGAGCCCTGGAGAAACTGTGAGCCCTGAGTCAGGGCCGTCCCTCTGCCCACAGCCCTCCAGGGCTCCCACCTCCCTCAGAGTCAAAGCTCACGTCCTCCCTGAAGCCCACCAGGCCTGCCCAACCCGCCCCGTCCCCTCCCTGCCCTCCCTCCTCCCTCTCCCCTCGCTCTCTCTGCTCTGGCCACACGGACCTCCTCGCTGTCCCTCCCACACGCCAGGCACAGGTCGGCCCCGGGGTCTTCGCACGGCTGTGCCTCTACCTCGGACGCTCACCCCAGCTATCTGGACGGCTGTTTCTCTCTTACCACTCAGGCCTCAGCGCTCAAGCTGCCTCCTCGGGAGGCCCTCCCAGATCCCTCAGCTAGACTGACTCCCATCCACCCGCCTCTCGGTCACCTTCACCTGCCCGTCCATGTGCCCGACGTGCAATCGCGACCGCGTAATCCACGATTCGGCCTCTGTTCGGGCAGCGACCGTGTCTCCCAGCCGGTCTGAGCCGGGCGAGGGTGGGCCTGGGTCGGCCGTCACCGCCGCGGGGCCCTCGGTCCCTGGGCCCGGCTTGGCTCACAGCGGGTGCTTAGACCTCGTTTGTTGAATGAATAAGTGACCTCCCAGCACTGGGAGCATCTCGCGGTCTCGACCCCAGAGTCCCATGTCCGGCCGGGGGGGCTGAGGCTGAGAGACACCCATAGATACACTCTGGGAGTCGCTCTGGGCTTGCGGCCACACCCCGGAGTCGCCACCACAGGAGCCCAACAAGGCTCATGGCCGGGACCTTGCAGGGACACCCCCCACGGATGAGGTGGCCTCATCTCTAGGCCTCTGGTTGCCAAACGCCCCTGGACCTGCCACCCGCGGCTGTTACAGAGCAGGAAACCGAGTCGGGGAGGAGGGGGCGCTCGCCGACGCTCACAGAGCAGCCACGGCAGAGCCAGGGCTCGGACCCAGCCCTGTCCCTCTCCACCCCAGGGGACATCGCCGAGGCCTTGCTGAAGCCTGGTGAGGTGGCGGGCCTGTAACCCCACACGGAGCCTCCGAGGCCTTCGGTAAACCCCCTGTCCACCCTGTTACGGCAGCCCCTCTCCCGGAGGAAAACGGACCAGCCCCGTCACAGCGATGGGGAACCCGGCCTGGGGGCGGCCTGAGACCTGCCCCAGGGGCTGCCCTGAAGCTCACATCCCTGGGATTCCAGCGAGGTCACCCGGTGGGACGGGACGTTCTTGGTGCCTCTGGGCCCCCCACCATGCGACACCTGGGGCTGGGCCTGAGCAAGGTGAGTCACTACTGCTGCTGTTTCCACGACAACGCGAGTTTTGTCCCCAGGGAACCCTCTGCAGGCCCCATTTGACAGGCAGGGACCCTGAGGGCTCTGGGACTCCCCCCACACCGAATCACCAAGCAACCCAGGGCCTTCCTGGGGCCGAGGGGCACCTGGCACCTCGGGGCCTGGAATCGCACCTGCCTGGCTAGTTCACACACCCGTCAGAGCACGGTCCGGGCACTCACCCACCAGCGGCATCCCAGGCTGATCGGCTGGACGGCCCAGTGGGAGGCGGCCCAGGTGCGTGTGCTTGGGTGCCCGTTTCCACAGGGACGCGTCCTGGGCGGCTCCGCCTCCGCCCCTCCCAGCCTCCGCCACGCATGGGCAGGTCCCAGCGCCGCCTGTCAGGCAACTTGTTACGTTTTAAAGTTGGCGCCCCGAGACTGCCCAGGAGAGCAGAGCCCCGCGTGCAGAGGCCTGAGGCTGAACGGTCAGGGGTAGCCGAGCCGGGGCTGCCCTGAGAGGACGCGGGCATGGCCGCAGGCCCACCGCCCCGCATCTTCCCAGCAGCCTCCGACCCCTGGACTGCGTAGGTCCCTCTCCATTTCAAAGACCCGGACGCGAGACTAGAACCGGATCTCTCTGGCAAGGTCCCCTGCAAGTGGCAGAGCGGGAGGCGGGGCTTGTCTGAGCTGGCCACCCCTTGGCCGGACTGCCTCGCCCCTCCGCGGCCTCTGGGGGTTCACAGCCACCCCCTGGGCTCCAAGTGTGCAGAAGTAACCCCAGAGGGAGGTGTGTGTAGAGGTGGGGCCGCCCCACTCTGAGCCTCTGTCTCCTTCCGGCGTGGGCCTGGTTGGGCTTCGCGAAGTCCAGAAGCAGCAGATCTGGGTCAGGGTGCCTGCCACTGACCCGGGCGACCTTGGTCCCAGCTCACAGCTGGCAAACTGAGGCCAAGGTTGGGGGCCCCTGGGAGCTTGTTGGTGACTGCTCCCAGTGAGCCTGGGCCTGGCTCCCGCCACTGTCGGGACTAGCCAGGAGCCGCGCTGGACCTCACGTCCACACCCCTGCCGGCTGCCCGCACCTGGAATGCCCTCATGTCCTGTGGTCGGCGAGCACCTGCCACCTGGACTTAAGGGCCGGAGTTCACTGGAGTCCCCATAGCGGGGTGGGAGCCAGTCCCGGAGCAAGGCCCAGGCCCGTCTGTCTCCTCCTGACCCATACGGCAAGGGGGTGCCAGCGAGACAGAGGGAAACTAGCCAGGACTACCGACAGACGCGGGGTGCAGGGCAGGAGCGGGCGGAGGGGCAGAGGGCGCCCAGGTAGTCCCTGCGATGCGCTGGGATGGGGCGCCCCGGCGGCTCGCTCACCTGCGCTCCGGGGCGCGTCCGAGTGTCCGACGGTCGGGGATCTGTCCAGCCGCCTCCGAAGGGCCAGAGCCGTAGGCGAGGCTGCGGGACTAAACCGGGCGCCGGCGAGGGCCGGGACGGGGACTAGGCCCCGCCCACGTGGCCCCTCCCGCGGCCCCGCCCCCTCCCCGCCCGCGCGGAAGGGGCCCAAGAGACTCCCGCGGGGTGGGCGGGGCGCGAGCGCAGGCACAGCCAATGACAGTGCGGGCTATGTACAAAGAGGCCAATGGGAGCAGGTCACTGCCGCAAAGGAGAAAGGGGCGGGGCCTGGGGCGGGGCCGGGAGGTTCGGGGGATTCCTCCGGAATCTGGAATGGGGCCGGATGCGGGGGAGCGGCTGGGGGCACCAGCCAAGGAAAGGGGAGGAAGGAGGGGGTCCTGGGTCCAAGACAGAGATTACGGAGTGGGGAGGCGACGGGGATGTTGAAAGAGACCAGAGAGTCGAGAAGGAAAACAGACCCACCACCCGGCTCTGATCGGGCCCTTCCTCCTTCTGGGACTCAGTGTACCCGCCCGAGTAATAGGAATTGGGGCAGGGACGTGTTTCTCAAAGTGCGGCTCCAGGGAACCCTACACATCCAAATCAACTGAGTACGTCCTAAAAACGCCCAAGAAGGGCCAGAGGGTTGCAGACCGTTTTGTCTGGGAGAGACTGGAGGCAGTCTCTGGAAGGGGGGCCCCCAGGTTCGGCCTCCACTTCCATGGGAATGAGCCCGTGGATTGCCAGGAACCTCCTGGCCGGCAGTAGGCGGTGCGGCGCGGCCAGCTGGGCCCCCCCAGGAGGACGCAGCTGTGAGTCCTGGGAACCGGGCCCTGGAGCGGCTCCCAGCTTCCCCGCTGCTGCTCCGTTTCCTCCCTGCAGCCCCAACTGTGGGACCCAGTGGCAGCTTGGACCTGGTGAGAGTATAGGAACAGGCCACGGCCCTGGGGAAAACAGACCACAAACGTTTGCAAGTCGGTCCCGACATGCGCAGGATAGATCCAAGCAGATCCTGGCGCAGGCCTCAGAAAGCAAAAGTAAATCAAACGTCTCCTTACGCCATTTCAGAGAAGCGCATTGAGGTCCAGAGCAGGAAAGTAACTCACCAGAGGTCACACAGCACAGAGGCAGGGCCAGGATTCGAACCTGGGAGTGCTGGGCCTCTGCAGGTGCCCAGAGCTGCGTCCTGCCCTCTCTCCACGCCAGGTTCCTCATCCTGGGCACGTGGGCTTTGGGGGCCCTAGTTCTCTCGTGGGAACTTGTCCCAGGCACATCCCCGGCCTCCACCCCACCCCCCATGCCAGAGATGCCCCAGCCCCAAGTCTGACAACCACCGAGGTGCGCAGTCATCAAGTGTCCTCTGGGGGGCAGAGTTGCCCAGGTTGAAAACCACTATCCTTTTTTGTTTTTAGAGAGATTTTTGCTACAGCACATGCGCTTACCAGAGAGACAGAAAGAGAGAAATCACCCCCAGGGGGATGGCCACGCCGCAATCCCTTCTCCTCCATTCACCTCTCGGGATCTTGGGCACGCATGCATACGCACCCCGGCGTGAGTTTAAAGCCACCAGGTCCAGGATTCAAACCATGCTCACCTCCGTGGGAGTCCAGCGACGTAACCGTCATACCATCTGCTGATCCCTATAACAGCTAGCTTTTACTGAGCTCTTACGGCGGTCACTGGTGTAAGTACTATGCAGACAGAAACTCCTCTCGCCCCTCCATATGTCCCCTTCCACGGATACTGCCACGGAGGCCCAGAGAGGACACGCCGTCTGCCCCAGGTCACACAGCCAGGAAGTGGCCAGGTGGGTTTAGGACCTTAGTTCTGGCTCTTTGTGATGCTCCAGCGGCCCCAGCAGGGACAGGAGGCCTCTTTTCTTTGTACAGAGAAGGTTGAGGTCCCGGAAGGGCTATGGGGAGTGGGCAGGGGTGCGCACCGCCTGGACAGGAGCCCACGCTCCGCCGAGTCCCGGCCGCGGCCGGCAGGGGGCGCGCTCGGCCCACGCGCGGGGCTGGCGGCGCCTTCGCCTGGCCGGGGCGGGCGGGGTCTCCGCGCGGGCGGAGTGGCCAGGCCCAGGACACCCCCTGACCCAGACCGCAGACCCGCCAGCGCGCCCCGGCCTCGCACCCTGCCCGGCGGTGTGTCCCGGAGGAGCGCCCTTCCCTGGGCCTCTGCCTGGCGCCTGCGCGGGGGAACCGCGTGGGGGGCACGGAGGGGAGGCCGTCCTCCCCCGCCCGCAGCGCCCCTCCTCCCGGCCCAGGCGCGCGCCCCGCCCCGCGGCCGGTCCTAGCTCCCACGTGCCCGCAGCCCATCTGTCCCCAGCCCATCTGTCTGTCCTCGCACGACCCTCCTAAGGCTCCCGGAGGAAGGGCGTGGGGGAGCGGGAGGAGGGGCCACCCTGGCTGGACGCCGCACCCCTCCACGTGGGCCAGGCCAGGGGCGCTGGTGGAAACGCCGTGGGCCGTCGGTGGGGAGCTGTCCCCATCCCGCCAGGCCTTCGGTCGCCTGCATCCCTCTGTCGCGCCCTTGCCCTTTGCCACCAGCGGGAGCGTCTTTACAAACGTCAGCTGCGCGGACGCCTGCCACCAGCCTGCCACCAGCCGGGCCACCTGCGTGGGAGGCGGCGTCTGGGGCAATGGGCGGGCACGTGAGCAGGTGGGCGTGCGCACCCGGGGAGGAGGCAGGCCGAGCTGGTGGCGGCCGGGAGGTGGCAAGTCCCTGTGCTCTGGGCAGGAGGAAATGTGGCTTTTTGGAGCCTGGGTGGTGGGCACAGAGATTCAGAGATCAGAGGACTTGGAGGACACGGTGCCAGCTGAGTTGAGGCGGGGCACCCGGCAGAGACTGCGGGAGAGACAGAGAGACAGGTGGGGCAGCCGGTGGGTGGCCCCACGGTTAGACGCTCTGCAAGGCTGAGCCACGTGGGAAGGGCATGAGTTCACGCCAGCCGCCCCCCTTCACCCGTGAGTATGTGCCCGGGGCCGGGCGGGGCTGGGTGCCGACCTCCGTGTCAGGACCCATCCGCCCCAGCTTCAGCCAAGCCTGGGTCACAGGCCCACAAGCAAACGGAGGCCTTGACTCCCTGGAAGGCAATGAGCGACAAGTTTCTCTCTCTCTCCCGCTTTCTCTCTTTTGCCTGCTGGGCCTAAAAGGAGGGACGTGGCTTCTGGCCACCACCCTGGACTCGTGGTGACCAGACTGTGCTGCTGGATCAAGCCTTACCTGCAGCTGCTCTGTTCACTCTGGTGCCAGTCCAGCTTCCTGTTTCTTGCACCCACAGGCCTGTCGCTGTTCCGGGAGCTCTGCTCAGCTCAGGGACACCTCCCAGGGCAAGTCTGGAACATTCTCAGGGGGGTCAGCCTTGCAGGGTCGCGCTGCTCCGGTGCCGCCGTCCAGCCCTGTATTAACAGCCTGGTGAAACGCCTGCAGCCCGAGAGCCCGGCAGGGCAGGGGCCTGTCTACGCGCGCTCTGCTGGGCCCCTGGTGCCCAGAACAGGGCTCCCTCCCCGCCGTGCTGACTAAATATTTGTAAGGGGACCTGTTCCGGGCTGAGAAAGCAGTGCCAGAAAGGGCAATGGACTTGTCCGGAGTCACGAGACAAGTAGGAGTAGAACCGGGCTTTGAACCCAGCCCTGCCCGAGAGTCCTTCACGCTTGGAGCCCTTCTCCCGTCCTCTGTCCCCCATTCCCTGGGACGTGGTCTGCTCAACCTATCTGAAGCCCCTCGCCTTCTCCCGGGGACCCTCTGACTCCACCGACTTCCTTTGCGACTCCAGAGCACAGAGGCAGTCCTGGAGGTCAGCCCAGAGGAGGTCCCGAGATCCTGAGACCCTCCCCCTTCATTAACTTCCTTTGAGACTTCAGAGTGCCCAGGCAATCCTGGAGGGCTTCCTGCAGGGGGAGCTTCAGGGCAACACCCTATGCTGGGCTTGTGCCCTGCTCCTGGAGAGTTCTGGGTTCGCTCGTCTGAACGGAGGCACAGGTGGAAAATCTATTTCGGCCGCCATCCTCACACCCACCCAGCTGTCCTGGCGACGTCGTCACCGGGGCCGAGCTGGGGGTGTCGCTGACCTCATCCTTGCAGAACCTGACCCCATAAGGTAACAGCTCAGCCGCCAGGCCCGGCCCCAGCGTGGGGCGACGAGCCCTCCCGTGCGCTGCCCCAGCCCCGCCCTGGCCCCAGAGGCAGGCAGGGTTAGGGATTTCCTCTGGGCCCAGCGGCTCCAGAGAGGGCCGGCCGGTTTCTGATTCTCAGTGGAGCCACCAGAGGGGGGCGGTGAGCACTGAGTCAGCTCTGGTGGCTCCTCTGCCCACAGCCCTCCACGGCTCCCACAGCCTGCCGGGTCAAAGCTCACATCCTCCGTGCAGGACCTGCCCCGGCTCTTTCCCTCTCCACACAGACAGGCCCTCTCACCAGGGTCCCGGATCCCGCCCAGACCTGGTGCGTTCAGGGCGGTCTCGCAATACGAAACGGAGCGGTCCCTAGGCCAGCCCCCCAGCCCACTGTGTTCACGCTGGGCCTCCCCCGCCCCCATCCTCTGGAACAAGGACCGTCAGTCCCCGGTGGGCTGGGGGGTCCGTCCTCTGCGCAGGCCTGTGCCCGTCTGTGAAATGGACAGGAATATTTCCCAGCGCGGTGACCGCGAGTTGTCGTCCTTTCCGTCTCCCCCGTATCTGTCATTGTCTGATTATTCTTTAACTCACTCTCGCTGGGAACACCAGCAAATGTATTTTTAATTCTTTGTTATTAAGAATTATATATTTAACTTTATTTGTTTATTATTAATAATAATTTGACCAGAGAGGTACAGAGTGAGAAAGAGAAAAAGAAAGTGAGAAAGCAAGCCTCCAGGTCTGGGACTCGAACCGTGGTCGGCCATGTGGGAGTCCAGCGCCTTAACCACCACGCCACCTGCTGGCCCTTTAGTTCTCTTTTTTTAAACCGCAAAAGAGAAAGGAAAGGAGCGGGAGATGAAGAGGCAGTGTAGCCGCAGTCTGGGTTAAGTTAAAGCCACCCGATCGGGGCACACGTCCGGATCAGGAGCTGGGACCTTCACAGGCCCCGCGCCCACGGGCCCGGCTGACACTGCAGAAAGACGCCTGCTGGTTAGCACAGTGGGTGCCATGTACCGACCCTACAGTTCAAGTCCCGGGTCCAGAGGCTTCAAAGGCGGCTGGCGGGTGGTGTGGTGGCTAAGGGGCTGGACTCCCACATGGCCGACTGTGGCTTGAGTTCCAAACCCGTGGCTTGAAAAATCACGCTGGGAGGACCAGCAGTTAGCGTAGTGGCTATGTCATTGGACTCCCATGTAGTCGACCGCGGTTCGAGTCCCGGACCCGGCGGCTTAAACTCATGCCAGGCGCATGTGCGTGCGTGCCCAAAATCCAGAGAGGAGAATGGAGGAGAAGGGAGTGCGGTGTGGCCATCCCCCGGGGGGGGGGGGGGGTGATTTCTCACTTTCTTTCTCTCTCTCAATGTCTTTCTGGTGAGTGCACGTGCCCTATAGCAAAAACCTCTACAAAAAAAGAAAAAGGAAAAAAAAAAATCACGCCGGGAGTGTGTGTGTGTGTGTCCAAAAGCCCAGGAGGAGAATGGAGGAGAAGGGGTCGTACCCATTCCCTAGGAGGTGATGTCTCTCTCTCTCTCTCTCTCTCTCTCTGTCTCTTCAGTGACCCCATGTACCCTATGGCAAAATCTTAAAAAAAAAAAATAAAAAAGTAAGACACGGTGCGTGTGCGCCTGAACTCTCCGCAGGATGGGGAAGTGGAGGGGTTGAGGCGTGACTGCGCCCGCCGTGGGGAGCGCCCTCCCTCTTCCTCTCTCTGTCTCTGCAGAGCACATCGGCCCTCTTTGCAAAAAAAATTCTTGCAACTGGGGTTCAGGGTTATTCCAATGGTCTTTGTGGACTGAGGCGCGTGGTGGTTGGATGGTGCTGTGACTGGATTCTGGGGCCAGGCGTGGCCCGCCACCTCCCTGGGGGCCGCCCTCTGCTGGCTTCGCCGATCGGCGGCCGGTCCGGCTCTCACTGGCATCTGCGCCCCGCGGAGGCCAGGGCGTGGGTGTCTCTCAGGAGCCAGGAGGCTGGCCCCGCGGCAGACGCTCCTCGCTCCTCGGTGTTTGTGATGAGGAACCGGAAACCTGTCCAAGCCCGCATCCGGGGCCAGTCGGGCCGGCAGGCTGTGACACCTCCCCAGACCGTCATCCTAGTGCCAAAGCCCTGCTGTGTCCCCTCACGTGGCAAAATGAGTTTGGCAGGTGGGATTACGACAAGGATTATTGGGACCAGCAGATGGCGGAGTGGTTACATCGCTGGACACCCACGTAGTCAGTCGCCTGTAATTCGAGTTCCGGACACGCCGGGTGCGTGTGCGTGCGTGCCCGAGATCCCGAGAGGAGAATGGAGGAGAAGGGATGGCGGTGGGGGCGATTTCTCGCTTTCTGTCTCCGTGTCTCCGGCAAGTGCACACACTCTATAGCAAAAATCTCATCTTGGGCTTTGGACATGCATGCACACACGCCCTGCGTGACTTCTTCTTCTTTTTCTCTTTTAATAATTATTTTTAATTTTATTTTATTTCTCGTTATTATCATTTTTCAATTTGCTGCAGGACACGTGCACTCACCAGAGACATAGACGGGGAGGGGGAGGTGAGGAAGTAAGCCAACGAGTCTGGGACTCGAACCGTGGACGACCATGTGGGAGTGTCCAGCGCCTTAACCACCACACCAGCTGCTGGCCCGCCCTTTGTGATTTTTGTTAAAGGATTATTTATTTATTGGTTATTATTTTTTCACATGTGTTTTGCCAGAAGACAGAGAGAGGGAGAGTGAGAAAGCAAGCTGCCAGTTCCGGGACTCAAACCATAGTCAGCCATATGGGAATTCCAGTGCCTTAACCCCCACGCCACCTGCTGGCCCCTCGCCCTGTGTGAATTTAAGCCACCAGGTCCAGGACTGGAACTGTGCAGCCGTCCACGTGGGATCCAGTCGGTCTAAGCACCACGCCCCCAGCTGGGCTGCACCTGACTTTATTATAGTCTGTTCCCTTTCTTTCACGAGAGAGAGATGGAGACACACAGCGAGAGAGAGAGAGAGAGAGACGAGGTCTCCGACCCACCCCCACTCCGTGTCCCAGATCCTGGGCAGCCGGCACCAGCGCGCTCAGGAAGCGTCCAGGACACTGTGCCCCGTGGGCCTTGCCCCAAGATCGGGAGGCGCTCACCGCGGCCCCACCTCGCCCTGGCCGCCGGCCTCCGCTTAGCTCAGGAACCAAGGCCGGGGGAGGGGAGCGCCGTCAGGACCCTGGAGAGCTCCTCCCTGTCCCGAGCTGCAGGCCTCCTGACCCGCAGCGGCCCAGGGGTGTGGATCCCCACGGGGCCCTGAGAACACGCTGGCCTGTGCCCAAGGGCCCGGGGGTCCTGTGGGGCTGGCGGGTGCAGACGGGATCGCAGAGCACCTTCTGTCTCTGTCTCTCTGTCTCTCTCACATCACAAGTGCTTTTTGTCACGAATAAAACAAAGTTTTTCTTTTTCTAAATAATTATTTACTTCAATTAAACTTATTTATTTAGTTAGTTATTTAAATTTGACCTAGAGAGGGACAGCAGGGGAAGAGAGACGGAAAGTGAGAAAGCCAGCCACCAGGTGCAGGATTCAAACCGTGGTCAGCCATGTGGGAGTCCAGCTCCCTTACCCACCACGCCATCTGCTAGCCCCCCAATTTTTTATCTTTAAGCTACAATTTTATCACTTTTATTTTGCAATTTTATAATTTTAATTTTTAAAGAATTCTTTAATTGTATTTATTATGGTTATTTTCCAGTTTGCTACAGGGCATGCATACTCACCACAGAGAAATAAACGGGCGGGGTGGGGAGAAAGCCAGCGGCCCGGTCTGGAACTCGAACCGCGGTAGGCCGCCGCGTGTGAGTCCGGCACCTTCACCACCAAGCCACCTGCTGGTCCCAGATAGATTCCTTTATTTATTGCTAGATTTTTTTCTTTTTTTTTTTCCACTTAAGTTTATTTATTTATCTATTTATTTCCAGGAGAGAAAGCGGGGGACGGAGGAGGGGCACCCCAACTCGGCCTTCCTGCTGCACTCACCCCGGGCTGGCTGGCCCGGCTGGTGGGCACATGCGTGTGTGTCCCCGACGCGCTCCGTCCCCTACATCACACCCGAAGAACCGGCATCGCTAGTCTGTGAGGGTCCCAGGGGACGACCGACGGGATGGAAGTAGCTGGGCAGTCAGGGTGGCTTCCCAGAGGAGGCGACATCGAGCTGACGTGGATGGCAGAGGCGATAGGAGCTGAAATGTGGCCCAGGGAGCAGAGGGGCCAAGGCCCTGAGGCTGCGACAAGCTCTTAAGGGGGCAATTCCAGCATGGATGGCCCTGGTGATGGGAGACGCCCGGGGAATTGGGGAGCCCTGAAGGGGTCTCTGGCTCCGGAGGGGGTCAGGCCAGGCTTTAGGGAGGAGGTGTCTGGGCTCCAGGTCCGGCTCTGTCACTTGTCAGCCAAATTGTCCCCGAGGGAAAGCGCACCTGAATCGAAGCGTTAGTTTTTTCCCAAGAGGAGCAGAAAGGAACAGGATCAACACCACATCCATCCGCTTTTTAAATTTAGTCCCCGGTGCACACGGAGCTCGGCTCAGGAAAAACAAGACAGTATAAAAATATAATTCTATTCTGCAGCGCAGCAGCGGAGGGAGGGGCAGGCAGGGGGAGGGCGCGTGGCTGGCAGGCTGCCCTCACAGCCCTGCCTGTCCCCTGTGCCGGGCCCCCATCTCCCTCACTCCCCCCACCCAGGCAGCCCCACCCCTCCACCTTCTTCAACCCTGCTGGTCCCCCACGGCCGCCGGAAGTCCAGATTCAGTCCCGTCCCTCCCTGCCCCACACCTTCCATGGCTCCCTATTGCCCCTGGACAAAGCCTCGCTCCTGCCCTCTGCATCCCACTCTGTCCCCAGCTGGAGAAAACCACTTGGTAGCTTGGGGCTCACCCCCAAGCCTTTGCCTCAGCTGGTCCCTGGGACTCTCTCCAACCCTTCTAGAAACAAACTCAGATAAAGAAGTCAGGCCTGCTGTCTTAGATCCCCGCAGCTGTGGGACAGACTTCTGCCAAATTCGGAGGCTTAAAATAGTGCATGTTGGGAACCTGCAGGTGGCATGGAGGTTAAGGTACTGGATCCCCCATGGCTGACTGCCCAGTTCGGGTCCTGGACCCGGCAGCTTGAAAATCACACTGGGTGCAGGACCAGCAGATGGCATAATGGTGATGTTGCTGAACTCTCATGTAGTCTACTGTGGTTCGAGTCCCGGATCTGGCTACTTAAAACTCACGCCAAGCACGTGTGCGTGCTCAGGATCCTGAGAGGAGACTGGAGGGGAAGGGACTGCAGCGTGGCCATCCCCCCTGGGGCGTGATTTCTCAGTTTCCCTCTCTCTGTCTCTCTCTGGTGAGCGCACTCATCCTATGGCAAAAACCTAGGAGGAGAAAATTCTCTGACTATCAATAAGTTAATGTATAAACAATGACAATTTCTTTTTTTTTTCTTTTTTTTCTTTGGAGAGGTTTTTGCTATAGGGCGCGTGAGCTCGCCAGACAGAGAGACAGAAAGCAAGAAATCACCCCCCAGGGGGGATGGTCACGCCGCAATCCCTTCTCCTCCATTCTCCTCTTGGGATCTTGGGCACGCACGCACACGTGCCCGGCGTGAGTTTTAAGCCACCGGGTCTGGGACGCGAACCGCGGTCGACTATGTGGGAGTCCAGCGACATAGCCATTACGCTAACTGCTGGTCCCAACAATGATAATTTCTAAAAAGAATTGTTTTACTTAACTTTATTTATTTCAATTTGAGGGACAGAGAGAGAGAGACAGAGAGAAAGTGAGAAAGCAAGGGACTTGAACCATAGTTAGCCATGTGGGAGTCCAGCGCCCTTAACCACCACGCCACCTGCCAGCTCCGACAATGACAATTTGACTATGACGGACAGAGCTCCGAGACCAGTCCAGGCCAGATGCTGACTTGGGAACGCAGCCCTCCCTGTGGCCTGCACACCTGACCCTTTCCTGGGGTGGGGGGAGCCCCCTTTGCCTCCCCTTCTCCTTGAGCCTCTCAGGTAGGAGAGCGGGGTCTTCCCTAGACTTGCTGATGAACGCCGCAGCTCTGAAGGCCTAATTATGCGTGAAACCCAATTAAGTCCTCAGGCCCAGGGAGCAGTTCTCGAGAGGAGCGATTACTGAGTGAAGTAAAAAATAACACTGTCCGCTGCGTTCACCCACAAACTCATTCCAGTCCTGTATTCTGCTCCCTGGGGAACTTTCCCTTTGCGTCCTGAGTGATGGGGCAGGAGAGAGGGTGCAGGGCTCGTCCCCCTCACATGTCAGTTCTGGCGAGACTCTGTGCTGTCCTTCTGATGGGGACATGGTGGCCTGAAACACTGTGGGCAGTCCCTCCGAGAGTGAGGGCCTCAGGAATCCATCTCTTTCTCTTGTATCAGCCCTGCAAATAGACAATGCCTCTCGTGGACAGTGCATCCCACCTCCACATGGGTGTGCCAAGGTGAGACTCAGACACCCAATAGGAGGGACAGTCAGGGTGGAGGGTGGAGGACGGTTCTCGTGTGCACACATCCCGAATCTCAGTGTCCTTGGGAGGATCAGGGACTATGATGAACATTCTGTTAGATAAGTTAAGTATACATTTTAAAGGGTGTGAGGATGACTACTCAAAGGACAGATATAGAATGAATAATTCTGAACTCATGAGCAGGAATTTTAAAAATCTGACAAACTCAGCAGAAGGGTGAAGAGAGAGAAAGGAAGCAACAGAAAAACAAGTATGTTAACTACAAAACACCATCAAAGAAGGTGATGAAAATAAATCTAAACACACTGGTAAGCACAATAAATATAAATGGATTAAATTAACCACTTAAAAGGCATAGACAGTCAGATTGGATATACAGACAATGACAGACAAAATCCATGTCTATTTGGGTTTTTTTTTTTTTTTTTTTTTTTGAAGACATATACCTAAAACACAACAAGGCATCACCAACAAATAAATTGCAGGAAGAAGAGGAAAAAGAAAAAGAGATGAGGACCTAAATTCTAAAGCCTTTATACAAATCCTACTTGATTCTTTCTTCTGACAAACAAACAAAAAGTGCTAGCGGGTGGCATGGTGGTTAAAGCAGCCAGATCCCACAAAGCTGACTGTGTGATTCAAGTCCTGGATCCAGCGACTTGAAAAACACACCAGGGGAACCAGCAGTTAGCGTAATGGCTATGTCGCTGGACTCCCACGTAGTCGACCGCGGTTCGCGTCTCGGACCCGGTGGCTTACAACTCACGCCGGGCGCGTGTGCGTGCGTGCCCAAGATCCCGAGAGGAGAATGGAGGAGAAGGGATTGTGGCGTGGCCATCCCCCCTGGGGGGTGATTTCTCGCTTTCTGTCTCTATGTCTCTCTCTGTCTGTCTGGCGAGCGCACGCGCCCTATAGCGAAAAACCTCTCAAAAAAAAAAAAAAAAAAGAAAAAACAAAAAAAAAAAAACCACCAGGCACATGTGCATGTATGCCCCAAATCCTGAGAGAATAGAGGAGAAGGGATTGTGGTGTGGCCATCCCCCCAAGGGTTGCTTTTTCACTTCTCTGTCTCTCTCCGGTGAGCACACATGCCCTATCACAATTTTTTTAAAAAGTAAATAAGAAGTATACCTTTTAATAATATAATTGAAAATTCACAGGCTGAGATATTCAATGACATTATGTAATTATTGTCAAAATGTGAAGCATCGTCCTTACATTTTAGAGAGACAAAAAACTGAAATATGTATGAATAAATTGTGTGATATCTGGAATCTTTTTCAAAATAATACAAAAAGGGGGAAAGCGAGTGAGAGGAGAGATGAAACAGGATCGGTCGGGTGCTAACCCGGGTCAAAGTCGACAATGGAGGCCTAGGGGCTGTCTTATGTTCTATACCTAAACACACGTTTGACATTTTCTGTACTAAAAGGTTTAAAAGAAGAACGATGCCGACAGAATGATTTAATCCATTTATATGTCAAGCCCCGTAGCCAAGTGGTTGAGAGAAGCCGGATCCCGCTGGCCATCCTCCTTTTGAGTCCCTGCCCCAGCAGCTTGAAAAACATGCTGGGCACGCGTGTGTGCATGTCCCAATTCCCCAAAGGATGGAAAAACAGAAGAGAAGGCGGCGCAGTGTGACCACGCCCATTAGGAAGGCTTTCTTTCTCCCCCTCTCATCCTTCTCTGTCTCTCTCTGGTGAGAGCACACGCCCTCTGACAATCATACAAAGAATGCTCTCTCCGGTTGCACCCCAGGTCTTTATAAATGCTGTATCCCCATCCGACCTCTTCCTCGCCACTCTCAGCTTCAGTGGCCCCTACTCTGCAAAGCCGCCGTGGTCCCCAGGACAGCCCTCCTTGTCCTAAGTCATGAGGACCGAGGTTCACATCCATTGCTCCCGCGGGCAGCGGACAGTCTTGCTCAGCGTGGTGGACCCAGGACCCCAGCACAGGGCTAGCGACGGTCGGCGCTCGGTGCCCGTCCTCTGGTGGGACGGCCGGTTCCCCTGCCAGTCCCTGCCTTCGGCAGCCTCGGCCGCCTTCCCTCACAGGGGGTGGGATGCGCGCGGCCGGGGCCTCGGAAATGCAGCCCCTTCCCCTCGGCTCAGCCGGGTGCGGGAGACCTTCCGCCTCAGGGTAGCTGGGGTCCTGCCTGGGGGCCGGCTCCGGCCCAGTCCGGTGCTGGACCCTGACGTGCAGAGGAGCCGGCGGCTGAGCCCCGGGCCCTGTGGAGGGAGACCCCACATTAGGGCTGTGCTCCTTGGGGGTGCTGAGTGACGGCGAGGGGAGAGGTGGGGACAGGCCAGGGCCAGAGCCCCAGGCCGGAGGTTCCCAGGAGAGCATCGCCATGGGGGCTGGGGCCTCAGGTGCTCACACACCTGTCTCCATCTCAGCCTCTCCGAGTCTCACTCTGGGTCTCCCTTTCTCTCTTTCTTCGTGTGTCTCTCCATCTTTTTTTTTTTTATATAAGGATTATTTAATTTTATTTACTTATTCATTTATTTTAATCTGACGAGAGAGAGAGAGAGAGAGAGAGAGAGAGAGAATGCAAGCTACCAGGTCCAGGATTCAAACCATAGCTGGCCATGTGGGAGCGTCCAGTGCCTTAACCACCACGCCACCTGCTGGCCCTCCCCTCTCTCTCTGCGTCTCCCCCTCTCTGTATCTCTGCCTGTCTCTCTCGTGTTGTGCCTATGGGTGCCTCTCTGACTCCTTTTTTTATTTTTAAAATTTGCTAGAGTGTGTGCTCACCAGAGACAGAGACAGAGAGAGGGGAAGCACCCCCCGGGGGTGGTTGACTGCAACCCCCTCTCCTCCATCTCTCCTTCCTGTAGGGACTTCGGGTGTGCATGCGCTCACACCTGGTGTGTTTTTCAAGCTACCGGGGCTGGGATTCAAACTGCAGTCAACCACGTGGGATCCGGGTTCTCGTGCAAAGCACACAACCACTGAGCGGCACACCACTGCTGGGCCTGAAGTCATTCTTCCCCACGCCATGACACTTCTGCCGCCCCTCCTTCAGGACTCGTTCCGTTCATCCTTCAAATCTCAGCTTAGGTGTCACCTCCTCCAGGAAGACCACCCTGATGTGTCTTCTGGCCCCCACGGGAGCATGTTTGCTTTAACCCCAGCACACAGTGGGCACCAGGAATGCCTGCAGCTTGCCTGCGTTGACGGCTGGCTGTGCGGGTGTGTGAACGGCGCGGGCAACCACCAGGACCATCAGGAGGGTGCACCGGGTCCCAGTCTCCCAGGCAGGTGGGCCCTGGCCGGCCTGGCTGGGCCTCCGCCCGGCTGTGCAGCTGGCCGCCTCCTCTCCGCCGCCCCCTGATAAAGCTGCCTTTTACTTAGCGGCCGCGCCGCCGGTTCTAATTGATTGCCTGCCTCGCGGGGCCGCCAGTTCCCAGGTCAGCAGCTGGGCCGAGGCCAGGCCGGCGCGCCCAGGGAGCTGGTGCCTGAGCCGGGCAGGGAAAGAGCCGGAGGCTGGACCTGCTGGCCCGTGCCCCCCTCTCCGGTCCCAGGGACTGCACACCCACTGAACCTCAGGCTCGGGGGCCGGGGTGCACGGCCGCCACCCCAGGCCTGGACAAGCTCCAGGTAGGCCCCGGTCCGCGGCCCTCTCCACGGTCTCCCAGCTGCTGCAGGAGCCTGTGCTCTCGCGGCCCCAGGCTCTTCCCCCAGTAGACGAGCTTTGGGGACCAGCAGATGCTGTATTCCCACATACTCCATCGCAGTTCGAGTCCTGGACCCGGTGGCTTAAACTCACACCGGGTGCGTGCGCGTGCGTGCCCAAGATCCTGAAAGGAGAATGGAGAAGGGATTGTGGCGTACCATCCCCCAGGGGGTGATTTCTCGCTTTCTGTTTCGGCCTCTCTGGCGAGCACACGCGACCTATGGCAGAAATCTCTCTTAATAAATAAATAAATAAATAAATAAATAAATAAATAAAAATGTGTTTCGGCTGAAAACCCCAGGAGCCAGACCAAGCTCAGGGGCTGCCCCTCCAGCCGCGACCTACAAACCGGCGCCGGGGAGGCCAGACCAGGCCACCCTCCCAGCCTTGACCTGGGACTGACCTGCCTTTGCACCCCAATTTGTTTTCTTTCTTTCTTTTTTGTTTTTTGGAGAGGTTTTTGCTATAGGGCGCGTGCACTCGCCAGACAGACAGAGAGAGACAGAGAGACAGAAAGCGAGAAATCACCCCCCAGGGGGGATGGTCACGCCGCAATCCCTTCTCCTCCATTCTCCTCTCGGGATCTTGGGCACGCACGCACACGCGCCCGGCGTGAGTTTAAGCCACCGGGTCCGGGACGCGAACCGCGGTCAACTACGTGGGAGTCCAGCGACATAGCCATTACACTAACTGCCGGTTCCCTGCACCCCAATTTCTAGCCGTCCTCCCTGGAGAAGCCTCCGGACTGCTCCCTGCAGGCTCTGGGCTCAGCCGCCGACAGTTCAGGTCACAGTCCACCACGTCCTGGGGACCGGAACCGGCGCCTGGACCTTGGGCTCGGCCCCTGGCCGGCCTCCGTCGCTCTCAGCTCTCGGCCCTCCCTCCACCGGCTGAAGGGAAGGAAATCTTGACAGCCACCTGGGGATTGCCCAAACCTCAGGAGCCAGTAATAACCGCCATTAGGAGAAGGACTGTAATTATTATCTAATAAAAGTATATTTAGCAGCGTGTTTCTATTTTGTCCGCGTTTACACCGTGGGAGACATTCGGCACCTTCTTGGAAGCCCCTCCGAGGGTCCCATCGTCCTTGCTGGCAAGCACTCCATTTTTTGGGCTTTCTTAAAAATTGTTATTTACTTATTTTTAATTTGCCCAGAGGGGGACAGAGCAAGAGAGACAGTAAGAGAGAGAGGGAAAGTGAGAAAGCAAGCTGCCAGGTCCGGGACTCGAACTGCAGTGAGCCATGTGGGAGTCCAGTGCCCTTAACCACCACGCCACCTGCTGGTCCCCCCGTTTTTTTGTTAGATTTTTAAAAGGTTTTTGCCAGACGACAAAGCTCTCTCACTGGACAGAGACAAAGACAGAGGGAAAGAGAGACAGAGGGAGGGAAAGTGAGAAGTGGTCCACGCCGCAATCCCTTCTCCAGTCTCCCGGATCTCGGGCACTTTCCTGCTCTGTCTCTCTGCTGAGCGCACTTGCTTTATAGCTAAATAAATAAAGAAAGAAAGAAGACAAAAGGGGGAGGCGGGCAGCGGGCGGCGGCGGTTCAGGCCCTGGGCCCTCCGTGGCGACTGCGCATGTGCGTGGGCACCCCCGCCTCGTGCGGTCTCTCGCTTTCCCTCTCTGTCTCTCCCCGGATAGTGAGGGGGTTGAGAGTAGGGCTAACATCCCTCCTTCCTGGTCACGGCGACCTTAGGGAGTAGCTATGACTGTCTCCATCTCACGGGCGGGGAAGCCGAGGCACAGCGTGCACGCACCTGCCGAAGCATGGGCCACGCGGGGGCCCTGAGTCTGGGCTCGGGGTGCTCCGGCTCCCACACTGGAGCCCACCACCAACCCCCGCAGGCGGCACTGTCCGCCCAGGGCGGACGAGGAAACTGAGGCTCCGAAGCTCCGCATCTCGCAGCGAGCCCCAGCCCAGACTCTAGGCCGCGGTCCCCACCTGCGCCCGGGGTGCTGCCCGGCTGCTCCCAGGGGCTCAGGGCTCGGGCCTGGAGAGGCAGGGGCCGTGTGAATGAGTTGGGGACACTGGAAAAGGGGGGCGTTCCCAGGGCCTCCCGCTGGCTGTCTGCCTCTGGCACCCCCTGCCTGAGACCCCCTTCCCCCGCTGTCACCCCAGCACCTCCCTGTCACCTGCGCCTTCTGTCCCTGTCCCAGGGAACAGTGAGGGCTCCGGGCCAGGCTCCCTGTTTGCCAGCGTTGCCCAGAGACGGTGGGTGGCAGGCGGCAGCGCCCCCCGCATGCAGACCCCGGCCCGCCCAGCCGCCTGGACCCCAATCTGGGACAATGGCCGCCACGGCAGGGTGGGGGCAAGGGGCCTTGGGGGGCCTGGGAACCGGGCAGCTCCGGGTGGCGAGCAGGGAGCCGGCGCCAAGAGCGGAGGGGGCTGGGGGAGCGGGGAGGGCACCAAGGGGGAGGGAGGGCTCGCCCCTCCCCCGCGGAGCCACGCTGTCCCCTCCCCTGGCACCAGGCTCCTGCAGGAACAGGTGTGGGGGGTTCTGGAGGCACAGAGAAGGACGCGATCCCTTTCGGAAGTGAGGTGACACAGGCCCGTCCGCTATAAATACAGACACAGCTGATGGGAGAGGGGGGGTGACAGGGAACCTGGGGCCCGAGAGAGGGAGGGGACAGGATAGGGGCGACCCTGAACGCTGGGAACGCGGTCAGGTTTCTGGATGGACGCGAAAGCCGGTGATACGATACACCGCGACCCGGCCCATCTGGGGCCCCAGGGGAGGACAGAACGGAGGCGGCCACCCCAGGCCACCACCTTCCCGCTCGCCGGATCTCCGGCTTTCTTCCAGCCCCGCCCTCCTTAGCCCCGCCCACCGACAGGCCTCCTCTTGGCCCCGCCCACCGCCAGCCCTCCTCTTAGCTCCGCCTACCGCCAGCCCTCCTCTTAGCCCCCCGTCCCGCCCACCACCAGGTTCTTCCTCTTGGCCCCGCCCACCCACCAGCCCTCTTCTTGGCCCCGCCCCTCTCAGAAGCCCCTCACTCTCTTGGCCCCGCCCCCCTCAGAGCCCCCAGCCCTCTCGTCCCCCCAGTCCCTCCATGGCTGGGCGCGCCCACTATAGCCCCTCTAGGGGGCAGTCTTCCCGACCATTCTGGGACAGCCCTAGCGGACCCCCGGGCGGCGGCCTCCCTGGCCCGCACCTGTAGCCTCGCCCTCTGTGACACCAGTCCAGAGCTTTGGCCGCCTGGCCTTCCCAAGGCACGGTCACAGCCCTTTACCCTAGCCCGGTACCCCCGGAATTCCTGCAGCGCCCCCTGCCTGGCCCGGCCACCTGCAGAAGCCCTTCTTCCGTCCCTACCGCTCCCTCCAGCGCACACCTCGGCTGCTGCCTTCCCGAGCCGCGGGTCCCCAGCTCCGAGATGGGGTGGTGGAAATTCAGACGTCCTTCGCTCATGTAGTCATTCAACAGACATTCACCAAACCTCTGGCCTGGCCTGGTAGCCCAGTGGTTAGGACAGCCGGGTCTTACGTGGTCCTCCTGGGTTCAGTCCTGACTCCGGTGACTTAAAAAACACACCAGGGGGGACCAGCAGATGGCGTAATGGCTATGTCGCTGGACTCCCATGTAGTCGCCTGCGGTTCAAGTCCCAGATCTGGTGGCTTAAACTCACGCCAGGCGCGTATGCGTGTGTACCCAGGATCCCAAGAGGAGAATGGAGGAGAAGGGATTGCGGTGTGGCCATCCCCCCTGGGGGGGGTGATTTCTCGCTTTCTGTCTCTCTGTCTCTCTCTGTCTGTCTGGTGAGTGCACACATGTCCCATAGCAAAAAAGTCTCTCTCAAAAAAAAAAAAAAAAAAAAAAAAAAAAAACCTCTCCAAAACAAACACACCAGGTGGGGTCAGGAGGTGGCGGCAGTTGGGGTGCTGGACGCCCACATGGCTGTCGGGGGTTAGAGTCCCAGACCTGGAGGCTTGCTTTCTCACTATCTCTCTCTCTCTCTCCCTCCGGTGAGCGCATATGCCCTATAGCAAGTTAAAATAATAATAACAATGGATAGAATGAAATAAATAATTCTTAAAAAAAGAAAGAAAACCACACCGGGTGAGTGTGCCCCACGTCCAGATGGGATGGCGAAATGAAGGGGTTGCAGCGTGCTCACGCCCCCGGGGGGGTGCGCTGTCCTCTGTCTCTGTCTCTGTGTCTCTGTGACAAGCAAAGCCGCCCTTTGGCCATCGCAAACACAACTGTCTAGTTCCCAGGACAGTCAGCCCTGTCCTGACGGGGCTCGTAGGGCAGTGAGAGTAGCCGGGGGGCAGCTCCGTGGCCAGTCACGGAGGTCAGGCAGCTGGTGGGGCTGGGAGGGCTTCCTGCAGGAGGTGTCCTCTAAGCCGAGGGACGGGGTTTCCAGAGCAGGGGAATGGCACGTGCAAAGGCCCTGGGACAGGAGCCTGGGCTAGCCTCCCGTGTGGCGTCCTGGGTGGCCGGGCAGGGGACCGCACTGGTGGGACCGACCCTTTGTTTCCAGCTCTGTAGGGGGTGCCCAGCCCCAGGCTCCGGGGAAAGGCCCCATCTGAAGGAGAGAGCTCCCCCTCCGCCTGCCTGCTGGGGGCGCGTCGGGCGGGCGGCTCAGGACCTCCGTTTCTGGCCAGAGCCCCCTCCCGGGGCCCGCGGTGGGCCACCAGCCCCCGCAGCTGTCCCTCCGTGTGCGCGCGCGCGGGGCCTGTCGGCAGGCACCTGTTCCGGACCACCTGGTGCGCCGCTTCCCAGGGATTTCAGACAGAGAGGGCTGCGGAAGTTCAGCTGCCGGGCCAGCTTAACCCTGGAGCCAGGGCGCCGGGTCCTCAGAGGCCCGACACCGTCCCTCTTGACCCCGCGGAGAGCCTGGCTCTGGGACAGCGCGAGCCGCGAAGGCCCTGCTTCCGCTCCTCGCTCTGGGGTGCCGGGCTGTGTGGCCTTGGGAAAGCCAACGAACTCTCTGGTCCCCTCCTGGCGCGGCGGTACAGCGCACGCACCCCCTCCTTATGAGCTGCCGGGGGCGGGCGAAGAGGCTCTCTATGAATACTCTGCCCTCATAACAGCTCTGAGTTCCCGAGAATCGCTAACCCCGTTCCCCGGGGCATGCAAACCAAGGCAGAGAGCCGTTACGTAACTCCCACTCCCTGCGCAGTAACCCAGCAGGGGTGCACGCAGGAACACGGTTTTTTTTAAACTACCAGAGGGCGTGTGCACTTGCCAGACAGGGGGGTGGGGAGGAAGAAAGCACCCCCAGCGGAGCGTGGCCACGCTGCAGCCCCGTCACCTCCGTTTCCGTTTCCGCATCTCGCCGGGATTCGGGCACGGACTCCCAGGGCAGGGATCTGAGCCTCAGGGTACCCTGTGGGACCCGCTCCCTCCAGGCTCATGGCTGGCTCCGGTGTATTTATTCTGTAAAGACAGAGGAAGGGCATGAGGAGGCCCTGGCCACCTCTCCTTCCCAGCCCTCTGTCCGCAGGACCTGGGTACAGTTCCCCCCCCTCCCCCCCCCCCCACCCACCCCCCCCCCCCCCCCCCCCCGCATGGTTCCAGGCCGTGGCTGGGATTCGAACCTGCTGCTGGCCATAGAGCTTCCAGCACTGCGGCTTGGTTTGCACCACCGGGCAGAGCCTCGGCCTCGCTCTCGCCATCCGAGGAGAACTCTGACCCTGTGGGGTCACGGTGAGCTTGCAGGTTTCTGCCTTGGTAGGAGAGAACCCCAGCCAGGGTTCTATTCCAATATGGGTCACTGACTAGTTCGTACCCTCCAAATCCTATTCTAACATTTATTTTATTTTATTTATTATTATTATTATTATTATTATTATTATTTAATCTGGCCAGAGAGAGATATGAAAGAGAGAGAGAGAGAGAGGGAGGGAGGGAGGGAAAGCGAGAAAGCAAGCCGCCAGGGCCGGGATTCGAACCATCGTGAGAGTCCAGCGCCTCCACCACTGTAGCACCTGCTGGCCTCTGACTTTCTGTAGTACGTTTTTGCTAGCGGGCTTGAACGTGGGGAGCATGGGGGACAGTCACGCCGTACCCCGTGCCCTCTATGTCTCCTCTGGGCATTTTGGGCACACACATGTGCCCGACGTGTTTCTCAAGCTGCCCGGCCCGGGACTCAAACCGTGCAGTCAGCCACATGGAATCCAGGAACCTTAACCACCACGCCACCGACTGGCCCAATTCCAGTATTTTCCAAAAGAAAACCAGGGCTAGCCAGTGGCGTGGTGGTAAGGCCTCAGGCTCCCACATGGTCAGCTGTGGTTGGAGTCCGGGCGCTTGCGTGTGCCCAGAACCTGAGAGGAGGGTGGGGGAGAAGGGACTGCGGCGAGCTCATCCCTCCTGGGGGTGATTTCTCGCTCCCCCTCACTGACCCTCTCCCATGAATGCATGCACCCTATGACAAAATCCTAAAAAAAAAAAAAAAGAAAGAAAAGAAAAGAAAAAAGAAAAAAATTAAAACACCTCCATCAATATCCAGTTTCTCAAATGCTCTTTTTTTTTTTTTTAAAGAAATTTTACCATAGGGCACCTGCACTCACCAGAGAGACAGAGAGACAGAAAGCGAGAAATCACCCCCCGGGGGGGATGGCCATGCCACAATCCCTTCTCCTCCATTCTCCTCTCGGGATCTTGGGCATGAACGCACATGCGCCCGGCGTGAATTTTAAGCCACCGGGTCCGGGATGCGAACCGCGGTCAACTACATGGGAGTCCAGCGACATAGCCATTACGCCATCTGCTGGCCCCTGAATAATGAGTTAATAAGTCAGGGACAGGGCTGGCCCTGTGTCCCGGTGGTTAAGGGAGCCTGATCCTACATGGCTGACCACGGTTCAAATCCTGGTCCCAGTAGCTTGAAAAAAAAAATCCCTCAAACCCCAACAAGATGGAGAAATGGAAAAGGGGTGTCCACGTGACCGCGCCCCATTTGGGGGCCCTTTCTGCCTTCCTCTCTGTCAATCTCTTTCTCTAGTGAGCACGCCCACCTTCTGGCGAGGAGAAAATGTTCATTAAGTCGGTGACGTGTTTCCATGACGTCCGAGTGAGCCAAGCTCTCAGCTTCCGCGAACGGTTCACTGACACCCTCAGTTTGCAAATGGGGAAACCGAGGCCGCCCCTGCCTGCCCCGTCTGAAGCCAGGGGCGTGCAGTCCTTGCACACCCCCTCGCCCGCCCGCCCAGCTCCCAGCAGCGAGCAGCGAGCGGAGACGCTCCCAGACCCCGCCTTCCTCCAGCGGAGAACCAGGTCAGCCCCACGGGTACATCAAAGGGAATCCATAAGTACAGACGCGGGAGGCCTCCCGCCTCCCAGCTCGCCCGCGCCGACCGTCCCCTGCGGGGCTCCCACCCAAGGCTGCGCTGAAGCCCCCAGCCCCCGGGATGCCCTCCCGGTGAGGGGAGCCGCTGATGGTGCCTCGGCTTCCCCGGCATCTCAACCTCCTTTGCCCTCCCTTCCCGTGCCAGTGCCAGGCGTCTGAGAACAGAGGGTGTCACCGGCCTGTCCCAGGGAGGAAGAGGATTACCAGTTTTCCAAATCCTGGGGTCGGACCCCAGAACCTTCCTTTCTTCTCCAAGGGAACAGGGATCGTGTGGGTCTGCTCTGAGCAGGGCTCTGGAATACTAGTGGATATAAGGTGCACATTCTGACTTAGCCTGGGCAGCCCGGGGGGCTTCCTGGAGGAGGGGAGATGTGAGCTGAGCCCACAGGAGAATAAAGGGATGGAGAGTGAAGAGCCAGGCTGTGAGGGGGCTGCTGGGGAGGAGTTCAGAGCCCTCCTTCCTTCTTCCCTGCATCTCACTCTCCATGCCCCTGTCTGCGTCTGAAAGTCCTCTCAAGGAACCAGTGCTGGTGTGGTGATGACGGCTCTGGACTTCCACGTGACCAGCCACGGTTCGAGTCCCAGACCAGGTGGCTTGAAATCACGCCGGGTGGGTGTGCCTGTGCCCAGGAGAACAGAGGAAAGGGATTATAACTCTGTGGCCATCCTCCCTGGGGAATCTCTCACTGTCCCTCTCACTGTCTCTGTCTCACTCTTCAAGGTAAGCACACGTACCCTTTAGAAAAAAAAGAGAGAAAACCTTTTAAATAAATAAATACATAAATAAAAATAAAAGGCCTCTGGAATCCACCCATTTTTCTGCCCCTCCACATCCCTGTCCTGGCCGGGCCCCCACGCGGTGGCCCTAGAGTGGAATCTCCTCTTTCCTGGCACAGCCTGGCCCACAGGCAGCCGAAACGTCCTGAGAGGTGGCATGGACCGTCTCCTCTGCTGAGCACACGCCCCGCCATGGCTCCCTAGTGTCCTTACAACAAAATCCAAGCTCCTCCCCGCGATGGTCCCCTCCCTGCCCTCCACACTCCCTCCTCCCCTCCAAGGAGCTTGCTTTTTCTTTTTCTTGGAGAGAGCCCTTGCCAGAAAGAGAGAGAGAGACAGAGAGACAGAAAGCGAGAAATCACCCCCTGGGGGGATGGCCACGCCGCAATCCCTTCTCCTCCATTCTCCTCTCGGGATCTTGGGCACGCACGCACACGCGCCCGGTGTGAGTTTTAAGCCACCGGGTCTGGGACGCGAACCGCGGTCGACTACGTGGGAGTCCAGCGACATAGCCATTACACTAACTGCTGGTTCCCGTGCTTTCTTTATATTTTTAAAGAATTATTTAAAATTTAGAATTATGATTTGGTTTTATTTATTGTTATTATTTTTCACCTCGACCAGAGAGAGAGAAGGAAAGTGAGAAAGCAAGCCTCCAGGTCCGGGATTGAACCACGGTCAGCCAAGTGGGAGTCCAGCGCCTTAACTACCGTGCCGCCTGCCAGCTCCTGTTCTTTCTCTTCCTCCCAGACAGGCTCCTGCTCCCTCTTCAGGTCTCAGCTCAAAGCTCACCTCCTCTGGGAGGCCCTCCATGATGCTCAGGACAGCTGCTTCTCATTCTCTTTCTCGGCTCCCCAGGGATAGAGACCCAGCCTACCGGTCCTGCCTCTCCGTGCCCTGACCTCACTGCCACGGCCTCCGTTCCCCGCCTGTGAACAGGGTGTGTGTGTGCCATGCGGATCCGTGGGGAGGCTGCGGCCTCCTCTGTCATCAAAGCTACTGTAATATTTCCCTTGTAAACTACTTGCCTGGCCGTGTAGACTCTGGTAATGGCTATGCTAATTGATGCAGATTTTATGTAAATGACACGCTGTGTGCTCCCCAGTCGTCCCCCCTGCTGGCCTGGGGGTCCGGAGCTGAGCGCTGTGTCAGCCCAAGCCCCTTGAGAACCTACGCACACACTAGAGGACGGGAGGGCCAAGGCGTCTTAGAGCGCTCGGACCCCCCCCACATCGCTGCCCCCTCCTCCTGGAGGCCTCCGGGATTCTCCCCAAATCTCTGGACCCTGGAATTGGGGACTGGGATGGAAGTCTGGAGCCCCGAGGGACCAGGACAGTCAGAGAGGAAGACGGACAGACTAGGCCGTGGAAGGAGACATGGGAGGGGAGACAGAGACAGAGACGCTGGCGGAGATGAGCAGTGAGGGGCTGGGCCTGTCCCCGCCACACCCTTGGAGCCAAGGACGACCCTCCCATCTCTGTCCCATCGGCACAGCCCATTGGAGTGTTCTGGAAAGGGAAACTGAGGCCAGGAGAGCGCCTGGTGTCACCCGATGCCAGGGCGGGGTGGGACACCGGCGGGGTGCTGCCTCAGGGCTGTCTGAGCCTAAGCCACTGTCCCGACTGCGTGTCCAGGCACAGGCTGTGACCACGGCCATCCGTCCCTGTGCCCAGCCAGGCGTGAGTAGGTCCAAGGGGGAATGAAGAGGCGGGGTGGCCAGGACAGGCCAGGACAGGGCAGCGGTGCAGAGGTCCTGGGGCAGGAGCTGAGTGAGCCAGAGCCCCTGCCCTCCCTGTCTCCCCCTGCACTCCGCTCCCCGTGCACCCAGGGTGTTTTCAAGCTGCCAGGCCCGGGACGCGAACCGCACAGCCGGCCACGCGGGGTCCGGCTGCCCTACCCACCACGGCCCTGACGGCCCTCCGTCTTCATACTCTCCGGAGCCGCCTGAGCCAGAAAAGAGGTCTCCCATGCCTTCACTTCTGCTGGTTCTCGTCCGTCTCCCGTGGGAAAGGCACGCACTCGAGGCCAGAGACCTTTTACAAAATATTTTATTTATTCATTTATTTATTTATTGTGATTATTTTTTTTTTCCACATGAGTTTTGCCAGAGAAAGACAGAAAGAGAAGAGAGAGAGAGAGAGAGAAAGCCGCCAGGTCCAGGACTCGAACCACAATGGGCCCTGTGGGAGTTCCAGCGCCTTAACCACCATGCCACCGCTGGCCCCCAAGACTTATTTTATTATTATTTTTTTTGAGAGGTTTTTGCTATAGGGCGCGTGCGCTCGCCAGACAGAGAGAGACAGAGACAGAAAGCGAGAAATCACCCCCCAGGGGGGACGGCCACGCCGTGATCCCTTCTCCTCCATTCTCCTCTCGGGATCTTGGGCACGCACGCACACGCGCCCGGCGTGAGTTTTAAGCCACCGGGTCTGGGACGCGAACCGCAGTCGACTACGTGGGAGTCCAGCGACATAGCCATTACGCTAACTGCTGGTTCCCAAGCTTTTTTTTTTTTAAGAGAGAGATTTTTGGTATAGGGCCTGTGTGCCCGCCTCAGAGACAGACAGACCAAAAGCAAGAGATCACCCCCGGGGGTGCACACCGCAATCCCTTCTCCATTCTCCTCTCGGGATTTTGGGCACACACACATGCGCCCCGCACGAGTTTCAAGCCGGCGTGCTCGGGACTCAAACCGTGGTCCGCTCCATGGCGTCCAGCGAGGGACGGAGCCTTCACACCCCCTGCTGCTCCCGAGACTTTAAGTTTACGAATGCGTTTCTTCCGGGACCCGGCATGCACCAGGTCTGCCCCAGCCCGGCAGCCCCCGCTCAAGCGTGTGTGCCTGGCGTGCAGAGGGAGACCCGGGGACTCGAACCCAGGGCCCCCCTCATGCAGGTCCAGCCACACCATCGCTGCGCCGCCAGCAGGCCCCAGAGACTTTTCTCCAGCGTGTTCACAGCCGTGTCCGTGGGGACCGGAGGAGACAGGGAACCCAGCAGGTGACTCAGAGATGCTCACCGCGTACCCGGTCCTTCCTCCCTCATCCCGGACCGTGTGTCCCCGGCCCGCCCCAAGCCCGCCCTGCCGGCCCACAGGCAGGCCAGGGGCAGACGGCCCGGGGAGCGGGTGGGCGGGGTGGGCAGGCGGGCGGCAGGACGGCCGGGCTGCGCCTGCTCCAGGTGCGGTGCGAAGGTGTGAGTGTGAGCGGGCACACTGACGTCAGTGTCACCGCACCTGGCTCTGGTGGCAATGACAGCACTGCCAGTCGCTGAGGTCATTCACACCCCCCCCGCCGTGGCCCGCTTGGCGGTTGCTCTTCTTTCTCCACAAGTCATGATTCCTTTTCTTTTTCTTTCTTTTTCTTAAGATTTTTTTTTTTTTTTTTTTTTTTTTTTGAGAGGTTTTTGCTATAGGGCGTGTGCGCTTGCTGGACAGAGAGAGAGAGTTTAAGCCACCAGGTCCGGGACTCGAACCGCGGTCGACTATATGGGAGTCCAGTGACATAGCAATTACGCTAACGCTGGTTCCCCCTTTTTTTTTCTTTTTAAGAATTATTTTACTTTATTTATTTAAATTTGTCCAGAGAAGGGCAGAGTTTGGGGGAGAGTGAGAAAGCAAGCCGCCAGGTCTGGGACTCAAACTGGTCGGCCACGTGGGAGTCCAGCGCCCTCAACCACCACGCCGGCTGCTGGCACCGTGATGCCTCTCCTTTGAATGGAGGCAAAATACACAAGGCGGGGTTCACGCCTCTGCGTCCTGCTCCACGACTTCCTGTGCTTCCCAGCGGAAGCTCGGCCCCCGTGAGACACTCCCCGCCCTCCCCAGTCCTGGCATCCTGTCCCACCTCCTGTCCTGTGTAGGGCACTGCCCGAGACCCTCCTGGGAGGGGCCACACAATCTGTCCTTCCACTGGCTCACCTCACTGGGCCTCACTGCCTCAGGGTCCGCCCTTGCGTGGCAGGTGGCAGGCGCTCCTTTTCAGGGCCGAGTAATATTCCAGCAAATGGGGCTGGCCGGTGGCATAGCGGTTCAGGCACTGACTCCCACGTGGGCCACAGTTTGAGTCCCGGACACGGTGACCAGAAGATCACCTGGGCGTGTGTGCGTGCACGTCCTAATTCCAGAGAGGAGAATGGGGGAGCAGGGACTGCGGCGTGGCGGTCCCCCAGGGGCGATTTCTCACTTTCCGTCTCTGTCTCTCTGGGGAGCACTCACCCTATGGCAAAAACCTAAAAATAAAAACCCCGCCACGCGGAGGGGCCGCTGTTACCGCCGGCTGGGCGTGGGGTGGACCCCGGCTGTGAGCAGCAGGTGCGCTCCCGGTCTCGCTGAGGTCCTCAGTTCTCTCCCGCCGCCCCGGGGCGGCCCGCAGTGCCGCGGAGACATGGAGACTGGGGAAGGGCTCCAGGAGGGTGCCGCCCGACATCTCAGACCCGCGGTCTTCCCTGCTGCGGGCCCTGGCATCTGGGGACACGTCCCGGACACACGGCCACCTGGTCAGCCGAAGCAGGGGGCCAGTCGTGGCGTGGGGCCTGGGGGCGCCTCTCTCTCTCTGGAAGAAATGAGGCTGCCCACGGCCGGGAGGCGGCAGACCCGGGTCAGGGGCCAGTCCTCTGCCCTGTGTTCCCCAGGGAGAGGCACCTCGCCACCCTGTCGTTTACTCAAAACCGGGCAAACCCCGGACGGGGCCGGACGAGTGGCAGTCAAACGCCAGGCCCCAGGCTGGTCACATGGGAAGGTCCCGGGTTCACAGCCTGAGACCTCCTGAGTGCGCCGGCTCACACGGCCAGGGCCGGGGCAGGATCGGGCGGGATCTCGCCGTCAACACCTGTGGAGACAATCTTCCCGCCCTTATGGGAAAAATAACTTTAAAAAACAAGGCGAGAAGGCGGGCCCCACGGCCTAGTGGGTAAGGGAGCCGGATCCCACATCGCCGACTGTGCGGTTCGAGTCCTGGCCCTGGTGACTTGAAAAACACACCAGGTGCCCACATTCCGGGTGGGACAGGGAGACCGCGGGGAAGGGGTCGGTTGCAGCTTCTGTGCACACAGGGGTGCCTTCTCCTGCGCCCCCAGCCCCACACACTCTGTCTCCCTCTGGGAGTGCACGTGCCCTCGGGAAAGTCAAAGAAAAATCGAATGGGGAGGCAGCAGGAGGCGTGGGGGTGGGGGGCTGGACTCCCACATGGCTGTCTGCAGTTCGAGTCCCGGACCTGGCGGCTTGCTTTCTCTCTCTCTCCCTGTCTCTCTGCTTGCCTTCGGTGAGCATGCTTGCCCTATAACACATTTTAAAAATAATAATAGTAAGTAAAATTAAACAATTATTTTTTAAAATAAGGAATGAGGGAAGAAAGCTTGGGGAGACACGGGGCTGCGCCCCCGCACCCACTCAGGAGGGTCAGGGCTGGCCTCTCCTGTGCTCCTAGGGCCGGGCTTCCAGGCCAATGCGGCGGGGTGGATGTGTCGGGGGTGTGGGGTGACCGCCCTGGCCCTCGGGGGGCTGAGCTGGCCTGTTCTTCAGTTGGCGCTGGGAGCCCCGGGGGTCCTGTGAACAGGGCCAGTGTGACGCCTCAGCCCTCCAGGGGCACCCCCTTCCTGCCCTGAGAGCCTCTGTTTCCCACCCGCACCCCAGGACAGGCCCGGGGAGGACGAGGGTCAGGGCCCCTAGATCCCACCTCAGTGCCCCAGAGCAGGGACCAGGACACATGGCTTCATTTACATATTTACATATGCAGATGACGCGTGGGCGTGGCTCTGGGACACCCCGACAAGGGCCTTTCTGGGGGATCTCTGCCTCCCAGCCGGAGGAAGCCGGTAATTGCTCTAATTTCTACTCACAAATCAGGCAGATTCGCGCTCACTCGCTAATTTAATGTTTCCTGGGTCTCAGCGTGTGTTTACAGAAACACCAAACGCGGCCCAAGCCCGCGGGAGTCCCAGGGGCTCAGAGGGCGTCTCGGCCGTTGTGGCCAGCTGCTCCCCCCTGGCTGCGGGTGGAAGGTGGGCGCGGGCGTGCACGTAAACGCCATGCCAGCCGGCAAGCTCTGGGGCCACCATCCCCTGACCTGACGGAGCACCCCAGCCTGGTGGTGCTGTCTCTAGCAAACCGAATTGCGGTGCTGGAAGTCGCATGGCTGGCCACGGGTTCGGATCCCCGGGCTGACTCAGAAACACCTGGGCGCACACATGCCCAAGATCCTGATGAACTGAAGGGCCAGGGGAGGGGACTGGGGACACGAGGCCACCCCGTGGAAGGTGCGTCTCTCTGTCTCCCGCACACACACATGCTTTATCATGAATCAAGTGAATACACTTAAAAAAACAGTGCCAAGGGGTGGACGCGGGCAGTGTTCACAGCAGGCCCCGAAGGAGTGCCCAGAGGTTTCCTTTCAGCGCAGACCCCCTCATTCCTGACAGGTGGCCCCACGGGGCCTGGCCCCGGCCCAGCTGGGCCTCTGTTTTCCCCTCCATACAGTGAGAGCTGGCCCCTGGGGACTCCCAGACCCCCCATTCATTCATTCATTCGAAGTTTTATAGACTCGCGGCTGCACACTGTGTCAGGCCCCGTTCTAGACCCGGCCGGGGCACGTGATGGAGACCGGACAGAGCTGAGGCCTGCTTCTCAGGTGCCTGTGCAGGAACGGCTTGGAGAGGCTAGGGAGTAGAGCAAAGAGACCTCAGTGGGCAAAAATGCATGGGGGGGGGGGGAACCAGCAGTTAGCGTAATGGCTATGTCGCTGGACTCCCACGTAGTCGACCGTGGTTCGCGTCTCGGACCCGGTGGCTTAAAACTCACGCCGGACGCGTGTGCGTGCGTGCCCAAGATCCCGAGAGGAGAATGGAGGAGAAGGGATTGCGGCGTGGCCATCCCCCCTGGGGGGTGATTTCTCGCTTTCTGTCTCTATGTCTCTCTCTGTCTGTCTGGCGAGCACACGCGCCCTATGGCGAAAAACCAGTCCAAAAAAAAAAAAAAAATGCATGGGGGAAGGTCAGCAGGAGTGGAGGCTATGGTTGCTGGGTCTGTGGTTCGAGTCCCAGACCCGGCAGCTTGAAAATCACACCAGGTGGGTGTGCGTGTGTGCCCCAAATCCCGAGAGAATGGAGGAGAAGGGGCTGCGGCGTGGCCATTCCCCCTGGGGGTGATTTCTCACTTTCCCTCTCTGCGTCTCTATCTCCAGTGAGCGTGTGTGCCCTATAGCAAAAGCTAAAAAAAAAAAAAAAAAAGTAAAATCCAGTGGAGAAAATAGTTTATTCGAGTCATTAAAACAGGGAAATCTTGGAAAGTTTTTTTTAAAAAACTTTCTCCTATGAGGGAGAGACAGAGACAGACAGACAGACAGACAGCACCCCAACAGGGTCTTGACACCACATTCCAGCCAGCCAGGATCACGGGTACATGCTGGGTACACTCGGGGACGTCCCAGACACAAAGCCAGAACCGTGCCCTGTGGGCAGTGCCCCAGAGCAGCGGCTGCCGCGGCACAACCTCTGGCCTGGAGGGGCCGCTCGGAAACCTGGGGGAGAAGGAGCCAGGCTGGGGGTGCAGTCCGTGCAAAGGCCCTGGAGGCCGGAGCAGTGACAGGCCACTGAGGAGGGGGCCTGGGGGTGCTCCAGCCCGGACAGGCACGGAGACAGCCACTGCCCTGGCACTGCCCCGTGCCCACGTCCCTGGGACTTCGGGGCACACCTGACTGCTGAGGCCCCGCCCGGACGCTGGGAAACAAGCAGGGCTGCAAGGCGCTGTGACGGTGGAAAGCAGCTGGGGGAAGGTAAAGCAGGCGGGCCAGCACATGGCATGGCGGCCAGGGCACTGGACTCCCCGCACGGGTGACAGCGGTTCGAGTCCCGGACCCGAGGGCTTGAAACAGTGCGTGCGTGTTCAGCATCCTGCGGCGCGGCTGTCCCCTCTGGGGAGTGCTTTTCCACTTTCCTCTCTCTGGAGAGCACACACGCCCTATGGCAAAAAAAAAAAAAAGAACAGGGCAGGGGGGACAGTGTGTGCTGTAGCCAGGAGGGCAGGGTGGCCCCCACGATGAAGGTGACATTGGAGCTGTGAGTCGGAGGAGGGGAGGAGCCCCAGGGACCTGTGGGTTCCAGGCCGAGGCGAGGGCCGGTGCAAAGGCCTTGAGCAGGGCTGGCCTGGCACAAAAACTACCCGGAGGCACCATCTGCTCCTTCACGGCTGTACCCATCACATTTCAGAACACGGCCGTCGCCTCCTCCAGGAAGTCCCCCTGGGTCCTCAGTGGCACTTCTGATGGGACTGAAAAAGCAAGAGAGGGTGGTCCATGCCAGGCTCAAGGGTGCCCCCAGATAGGGAGCAGGGAGAGACCCCACTCACTTGTCCTTGTTCTCCTGCCTTAAGAGCCCTGCAAGTCAGGGGGTCCGTGAGACCCTGGAAGTTCTTCAGGGAAAAGCAGCACGTGTGCTTAAAAGCGGGTGTTTCAATCCTTGCCCCACTTCCAGGCTGGGTGGCGGTCAAGCATGTGTCACTGGGCCTCAGTGTCCACACTGCAAAATGGGAGGGTGGCAGGAGCTCGCTGCGCCGTGGGGGCCTAATATACGCAGCTCTTTAAAGTACCAATGTATGCACGAAGAGGGGCGTTTCTGGGCGGCAGGTCCAGGGCTGTGTGGTTTCCAGAGAGCCAGGCACCCTCTCTGAGCCCCCCGAGAGTCCGAACTTAGGGAAGGGTCTGCAGGAGCCCCTGCCCCTGCGAGGGCACAGCGGTCAGAGCTGGGCCCGGGTCGGGTCAGGCCCATGCCAACACCAGAACCCCTCCCCGCAGGGGCTCTGGGCGTGCGCTCCGAGGGACCAGCTGGGCGGATTTAGCTGGCGCATCTGCCGCCCGAGCAGCTGCCGTGCTGGGGGGGCCGGAGGGGGATTTGGGACGAGGGAAAATCTGTCGGAGGAGAATCGCGTCTGCGCGACCCAGCTGCCGGCTCCGGCTGGGGGGACACCCCGAATCCGCCCGGACCCCGGCCCCTCCCGCGCGGCGACCGCCCCCACGTGTCTCTGGGGGAGGGGGCGGCGGGGAGGCCCTGACGTCACGCCTGGCCTCAGCCAATCGGAGCTGCCCTGTGTGAGCCCCTGGGGGATTCCCTGGTCCTAGCTGGGGCCGGGGTCGCCCCCGACCCGCGACCACCCCCAACCTGGGCTCAGAGAGGGCCCGCACTTGGCCTGGGACACCGAGGCTGGGCCCGCGAAGGAGGGGTGGGGACACCCGGGCGCCCCCTCCGAGAGGCCCACCGGGCTGGCGCCGCTGGGCCCAGAGAGGGGCCGGGGCCCGCGGGAGGCACACAGCGGGCGGCGGGGTGCGCGAGAGGGAGCGGGGCTTCCCGTCCCCGCAGGCCCAGACACTGGGGGCCTCACTGCGCCCCAGGGTCCCCAAAGGCCGTCTGACCCCCTCCAGGCCTTTGGGGGGGGCCCCTCGGACCCGGGGCCGCAGCCCCGGGCCGCGCTGGGAAGAAGGTGTCGGTGACCACGGGCGCCCGCAAAACCCGCACTGGAATCCGCCTGGCCGGAGCAGGACGGGGACGCGGCCCATCTGCCTGGCCGGGGCGGGAAACTGAGGCCCAGGGGCCGGGGCTTCTCCGGGGACCCTCAGCTAGCGGGGCGCTGCCCCTCCCCAGGCCTCCCCAGTCGCCTGCAGGGCCAGTCGTGCACTTCCGCCACCCCGCCTGGGGTCAGGGCTCAGACAGCCGGGAGCCCCCGCGGGCAGAGGGGGCAGCGCCCTGACCCTCCCGTCTAGGGCATGAAAGACCCATTCAGGACGCCGGGCGCCGGCGGGCGGGGCGGCCTGGGCCTTTCTGCAGGCGGGTCCTGCTGCCCTTCCATGGCCCCCATCACCTCCTCTGACCCTCCCGGACCCCACCGTCAGGCTGACCTCATCTAGCTCCCGCTGTCCGTGTCCTGACTCTGGATCGAGGCAGGGGGCCGCCTTGTCTACGCAGCTCACCAGCTGCGCTGCTAGCCCAGGACCAGCAGAACCGGAGCCCAATCCACTTGTTAAAGTGTGTGTATTTATCTCTTCTATCAGAGAGAGACAGAGACCGGATGCCCCCTCAGGGAGCCCTGACCCTCCTGCCTGGCTGCTCAGGGAGGTCTCCAGGCTCAAACCCGCCCCAGCACACGTTTGTTGAGTGAATGTTACCAGTGAGGCCTGTAGGGCCCAGGCCACCGGCCAGGGAGTGGCCACAGTGCAGGTGGTGACAGGAGGTGGGTTGTGGACCCTGGACGCTAAGATGGGGACCTGGGGCTGGGCCTCGGTGGCCGGTGAGGGCAGGACGGGGCTGGGCTGGTTGCAGGCAGGTCCCAGCTCATTTGCCTGGGTGTGGGCCTGCCGGAAAGGCCAGGCAGAGCCCCTGGCCGGCAGGAGGGCCTGGCCGCAGCGGAGGCTTGTGGTCGCCAGGGCAGCTGGCCGGCGTGGACCCTGCAAGACCCAGGCTGTCTCCACCCAGGCCTGGGAGCTTGGAGGTCACCCAGGACCCTGTGTGGCCAGAGGCCCCCCCAGTCTGAGCACCCACCGCCCGCCCGAGCCTGGTGAGCTGCTGGGTGGGAGCGGGGCGGCCCGAGCACAGTAGGTGCGCACATGTCACTGGGCACTCAGAGCCTGCTGGGTGGGGGCGGGGCGGCCCAGAGCACAGTAGGTGCGCACATGTCACTGGGCACTCAGAGCCTGCTGGGTGGGGGCGGGGCGGCCCGAGCACAGTAGGTGCGCACATGTCACTGGGCACTCAGAGCCTGCTGGGTGGGGGCGGGGCGGCCCAGAGCACAGTAGGTGCGCACATGTCACTGGGCACTCAGAGCCTGCTGGGTGGGGGCGGGGCGGCCCAGAGCACAGTAGGTGCGCACATGTCACTGGGCACTCAGAGCCTGCTGGGTGGGGGCGGGGCGGCCCAGAGCACAGTAGGTGCGCACATGTCACTGGGCACTCAGAGCCTGCTGGGTGGGGGCGGGGCGGCCCAGAGCACAGTAGGTGCGCACATGTCACTGGGCACTCAGAGCCTGCTGGGTGGGGGCGGGGCGGCCCAGAGCACAGTAGGTGCGCACATGTCACGGAGCACTCAGAGCCTGCTGGGTGCTGGAGGCCAGAGGCCAGGACAGCACCCGTCCCTCATGCCCACATCCGGATCCGGCCGTGCTTTGCAGAGAGACACAGAGACATGCAGGGGACTCTTGTCCTCGTGTCACATAGAGGGTCGGGCAGGTCCTGCAGCCCCGCTGGGGACAGGACAGCAGGACGAGCCATGGGCTGTGGAGGTTTCTGCAGCGTTGGCTCAGGTTCGAATCCCCTTGCCACTGTCTGCCGGGTGACCTTGGGCAAGACACCGCCCGCCTGCTGCCTCCGAGCGGAGTGCGGAGGGTGCGGTAAACGGCGATGCCTGTGGGTCGGGGAAACGACCTCGCAGAGCAGGGCCCATGGACCGCGGGGTTCCCAACACCCCGACAACCCCCTCTCCAGACTTCTGGCTGGGACGGGTCCGTGCACGCGAGTCTGGACAGAGGAGGCCGGGACAGGACGTTGGGGCGGCCCGATTAAACCCACCCAGGGACAAAAGCAGGGTGACACCCCTCCCTTGGGTCCCCCCCCACCCAGCGCCACCCACCCGCCTGGCCCTCCGCTCCGCGCCGCCGTCGCTCCGGGCCGGGTTTTGCGCGGCTCCAGCCCGGCTTTGGGGGGGCTGCTGGGGGGGGCGGAGGTGGCGGAGCCGCGAGTCGCAGCGGCGGCCGCGGCGGGCGGAGGAGATGCGGCCACGGCGCGCCCCCGGTCCGGCCGCCGCGCAGCGCCCCCCCCGGAGCCGACGCCAGCGCGCGGGGGGCCGGGGCTGAGCCCCCTCCCCCAGAGCGCCGGCCCGGGGGCGGGGAGAGCGCGCCCCAGCCCCGCCGCCCGGGATGCCCGGCTGAGCCCGGACAGGTGCGCGCTCGGCCCGCGGCCCTGCCTCCCGCGCACTCGCGGCCGCGGCTCCGAGGTAAGCGCCGGGCGGGGGGCGCGCTGCCGGGGGCGGCGGGGGCTGCGGGCTGGCCGGGGCGGCCGCGCGCGCGCTCCTGGGGGGCCCGAGGGCCTGCGGCTGGGAGCGGGGTGCGGGCCGGGAGGGGCCGGGGGGCTCGGGGCGCGCAGCCGGGGAGGGGCGCGCGTTTCCGGGGGTCGCTGTCCCGAGTGGCACCGCCGGGGTCCGCCGGCATCGCGTTCAGGGGCTGGATCCGGGCCTGGGGCGCCGGACGAGGCTCGGAGCGGGGGGCCAGCGGCGCCGCAGCTGGGCCGGGCCGGCGGGGCCGAGCGGGGAGCTGGGGGGGTTCGGGCCGCACCGCAGCGGGGGGCGGGGGGCGCGGGAGGCTCGGGAACGGGGGCTCGCGGCTGCGCCGCTGGGGAGCTGGATTCGGGCCCAGGTGTGGGGGAGCTCGGGCCGGCGGGGGGCCCGCTGGCTGGGGTGGGGGTGGTGTTGGGGGGCGGGGTCCCGACAGCGAAGTCGAGGGCGACCCGGGGCTGGCGCGGGGGTCTGGCGCTGAGGCCCCTCCGCCCCGCTCCGCCTCCGGCCGCCGCACCTTGGGCGCCCCAGTCCCCTCAGCCTCCTGCTCGGCCCAGGCCACAACTGGGGGGCCCGGGCCGCGGGGGATGGGCCGCGGTGGGTGGAGAGGGCTGGTCAGGCCGGATCCCCCCCGCTGCAGTGGGGGCCTGGAGGTTCGGGGCCCCCCAAGAGCTGACAAAGGGACAAAGAAAACGTCTCTCTCCAAGCGCGCCGGGCGGGGTGGGGGGCGCCGAGTGGCCCCCCTCCCGTGAGCGCTGATTGGTCCCCGGGGCGGGGGTGACGTGCCCCCCTGTCCTGCTCTCCGCCTCCGAGCGCCCTCCGAGTTTGCGGCACCTCCCCGTGGGGCGCTGCTGGAGTAAACCCCCACCCCAGCCAGACCCTGGCGTTGGGGATTCATACACCCGCACCCCGATTCAGCATTGTCCACCCCTGTCGGCATCTCTGACCCCGGACTGGGGGACCGCCCTCAAGATCGGGGCGTCTGGGTTCGGATTAGGAGGCAGGGGGTAGGGCTTGATGTCTGGATCCGGTGAATGGGACCCCCGCCCCATTTGCAGAATTGCATCTCTTACTAATTTGCCAGGTCCCTCGGCTTCACGAGGGGCCCACATTCTCCCTCCACAGAAAGGCTCGGTGTCCCCGGGCCGTGTCCCGGGGCTCCCCAGCGGCCGGGTAGACAGTGCCTTTGCTGGGCCGGGTTTCAGGACCCGCACAATGAACCAGGGAGCAGCCATGTGGGGAGACGGTCTAGAACCGAGGGTGGGGTCAGGGCCCGCCCGGGACGGGTCCTCCACCCGGTCACTGCCGGCCAAGGGACAGAGACCCCTCGGTAGGTGGCAGCTCGTCCACCCTGAGCCGGTCCTAAGAGCAGGGAGGGAAACTGAGGCCCAGGGAGGGGCTTGGCCTTCTCCCTCCGTCAGCGGAAACCCAGGAGCCCTCCCTGCCCTGCCCCTCGCCATGGGGTGCTCTGGCACCCCAACTCCCCCTCCCCCCCTTGACCCAGGACTGGGCCAGAATCCACCTGGAGCTTTGAGAAGAGGCCCACTGTGCGTCCTCGGGCAAGGCGCTACCCCTCTCTGGGCTGCGGTCCCCCCAAACGCCCCTCGATGTGGGGCTTCAGAGGAGGCCAGGACAGAGCGGGCACTCCGACTGGCCTGGGCCCAGTGCCAGGGCACCCTCGGGTCCGTGGGTCCCTGACGCCTCCTCTGCTGTGAGCTGAGGTGTCTGCAAGTGGCGGTACCACGTCACGGGGAGGGACCTTTCGTCCCTGGGCCCCGGTCCTCGCCGCTGTCCAAAGGACAAAGAAGGCGGTGGCATTTGGGCAACCTGGAGGCCGGGGTCAGGCGGGAGCTGGGAGTTGCCGGGGTTACCTGGGGCCAGGCCCAAAGAGAGAGCTCCAGCCGCCCTTGGAAAGGTGACCAGGTGACCCTGACGTCAGCCGGGACAGGTGAGCCGGGTCCCCAGGGACCGAAGGATGTGCTGGTCACTGCCGTCTCCCAGAAGAGGGTGTCCCCAGCCAACCCTGGGGTGTGGCTCCACCCTGCGTGCCGGTCCTGGCCCAGTGCTGGGGGCCCAGACAGGTGACGCTGCAGGGAGAGACTCCCCGGCCAGACGGTCAGCACAGGTGGAAGCAGGGAGGGCCGCCTGGAGGAGGGGGTGCTCACACCAGGCTGGAGGGGTGAGATGGGATCTTCCAGGAGGAGATGCACACCTTGGGTGGCGGGAATGCCAGGGTTAGCCAGTGGAGGGTACCGGGGGAGCCCCAGCGGGACACAGGAGAGGTGGGCCTGGCCTTCACTGCCGAGCCGAAGGGCACGCTTTCTCCCGAGGGCACTAGGGAGCCATGGGCGGTTGTGGAGCAGAGGGACACGGGCGGCTGTGAGGAGGGGTCGCCGTTGTAATGCTTAGGGTCCCCTGGTTCTGACACTCCAGCCCTTCGGGGTGCAGATCCTGGCCCCAGTGGCCCCTGGCCCCCGCGTACTTCTGTCTGTCATCGGTCTCGGACGCCCGCTACAGAGCAGATGCGAGAGGGAGGCAAGGAGCTGACCCGGGAGGCTGGGGACCCGGCTATGGTCCCGTGGGCAGGGACGAGAGCCTCCCCATCTGGCCCCAGGGTCCCAAGGTGGCTGCCCCAGGGCATGCTGGGACACAGGCCCAGTCTGGTGAGGACTACGTTTCCCAGGATGCTCAGCGGCTGCTCAGCAGCCTTCCAAGGGCAGCTCTAGGAGGGAGCCAGGACTGCGGGGTTCTCCAGACACCCCCGCTCAGGGCTCAGGGCAGTCGGGAGGTCAGCCAGTCAGCGACTGCTCCCAGGAGCCCCGGGTGCCGCGGCCCACGGAGAGAGCCATAGCGCCAGTGTGCAGCAGCCCCACAGGCTGGGGAAGGAGAACCGGGCCAATTCGGGCCCTGTCTGCCACGTGGGGACAGGAGTGGGATGGAGAGAGCAGCCGGGACTGGACAAAGCTGGGCTCCGCCTTGCAGATCAGGGCAGCTGGGCCAAGAAAGGGCATCGCAGCTAGGGCCGCGACGGGTGTGTAGGAGTTTGCCGGGGGAGCCACGTGTTTCTGAAAGTTGCAGGAGCACCTCCCTCCTGTGGGTCCTGGCCCGCCCGTCCCCTAGAGGCCCAGGGGTCCGCGTCCCCGGGGGAGTGGGCAGGTGCTGCTCTGAGCTGTAGAACGGGGTGCCACTCCGCTCCCCCCGGTGACCGTTTAAAGGCGCGCGTGCGGGCAGAATGCCAGGCAGAGCCGGTGGTTTCTCCAACTCCGGAGAGGGTAACTTCCTGAAGCTGATCTGAGGCCTCTGGCCTTGGGCTCCCCGGGCCCACAGGGACGTGGCGCTCACTCGATGAGTTGACAGTTTAACGAGCCCCTACCATGTGGCCCTGGGGACCCGGCAGTGACACGGCAGGCCGGGCCCGCCCTCGTCACATTGGCAGCCAGGTAGGACACGGTGCCGAGGGCAGAGAGAACACGGAGGACGGGACGCGTCCAAGACAGGACGACAGGGCGAGGGCTGCCGTGTGCGCCGCGGGTGCCGGGCCCGGACAGGGAGAAGCTGGCCCCGCAGGGATCTTGGGAGGCCGTGTCCAGGCAGAGGCACGGCCGTGCATAGGCCCTGGGGCAGGTCGTGCAGGCCCGGTGGGCTGCAGGGAGGATGGGGGCTTTGATGGAGAGAGGTGGGAGCCCAGGGCTGTGGGCCCAGGGACGGCCTGACTCAGGTGCTCACTGGCACCCTCTTGTGGCTGCTGAGGGGAGGACAGGCAGTGGCCGGTGCCAGGGCCCAGGGTGGGGGCATCTGCCCTGGACCAGGTAGGCCAGGTGGGGGCCTCGGGGGGGAAATAGGGCGCTGGGGCAGGGTTCTGGGCTCAGGGCCGATGGGCGGGTGAGAGGCGCTGAGAGCCCTGCCTTGGGGCCCGGGGGGGTTCCGAGCCAGCGTCGGGACCTCTGGGCCTGGGTCAGGTCCAGCCCGGCCGTCTCCTGGCCGTGCAGCTGGGCACGTCGCCCGCCGTCTCTGGGCCTGGGGTCCGGCCCGGCCTCTCCCACCCACCCCCGGGGAACAACGAGGTCCCTGCTGCAGAGCCCACAGCTCGGGGCTGGCGTGTAGGCGCGCGGGTGTCGGGGCGGTCTGAGCCCGGGCCGGGGAGAAGCGAGTCGGTCAGGTGGCCGGTGTCCCGAGTCCCCCAGAGCCCAGGGCTCTCCATGCTCAGATAGTGCCCCTCCTCAAAATGCCACCGCCACCATCCCCGCCTCCCTGAGCTCCGACTCACAGGGCTCCTGGTCCTCTCTGACCCTGGGGTCCTCCTGGGACCTGCTTCCTGCCTTCGCTGTCAAGGTCACGGCCGGGTCCCATTCCCAGCAGTTCTCGGCCGTCCTCCTCCTGCCCCAGCTGTGCTCTGGTCCTGTCTCATGGGGGGTCCCGCTGTCCCGTAGAGGGGGGTTCTGCATACCAGCTGGACCTTCCCCTATGTGTCCACCCCGCAGAGCTCTGTCCCATGGCTCTGCCACCACCTGGCTCCACATCTCAACTTCCTTCCCTGCTCTCCTGGGCTGCCAGGAGGCTCAGACACCCAAGCACCATCCTCTTCACCACCCTCAGTGTTAACCGAGCACTTCCGGCATGTCGGGCTCCCACCCAACCCCTGACACATGGGACCAGCCACAGCTGGGCCATGGCTGCGCCGGCCCACGGTGGGTGCTTGAGAAGGTCAGGGATGGGACTAAGAGAGATGAAACTCACATGGCAAACCACAGTTCGAATCCCGGCCCCGGCAGATTGAAAAGCCACTGGGCACGAGTGTGCACGCGCTCGAAACCCCGGCAAGACCGAGAGATGGGGTTGGGATGGCCGCGTGGCCACGCCTCCCGCGGTGCTGTTTCCTGTCCCGGCGGGCGCTGGACACGGCCGACCACGGCTCGACTCCCGGACCTGGCGGCCCGCTTTCCCACGCTCTCTCTGGTGAGCACATGCACCCTGTACCAAATTAAAAATAATAATAATAATAAATTAATTAATAATTATTTTGAAAAGACCAAGACGTCAGAGAGGACGCTTCCCTGCCGCTGTCTCGTCAGCGGGCGTCCCTGGGCCGCTCGCTGGGCGGGTGTTTGCGGGCCGAGCCGTGCCCGGCTACACCGCAGTGCCGAGGCGGCCCCTCGCGGGAGCCCACTTCATCCTCGTTTCTGCAGAGCAGGAAGTGAGCCCAGAGAGGGGCAGGGCCTCGCCCCGGGCTGCACAGCACGCTGTGTCCCTTCACCCGCCCCCGTGGTAACCCGGGCGGGGTTCACTGATGGGGACACAGGACGCAGCATCGGTGTAACGGAGGGGTGGCCGGGGAGCGAGGAGTTAACCGGCGGGCGCGGTGGGGGCCAGAGGGCCCCAGGGACTCCCTCGGCCCCCTGCCGAGTTCCTAGACAGCCCCGAGCTGGCTGATGGGGCGACCGAGGCAGCTGGGGGAGGCCGCTGTAAGCAGAGCCGGTAACCAGACCGGGGTGGCCAGGGGCCCGGCTGCCGGGCGGGTCACCCGATCCCCCGGGGGACGACGGGTCTGCAGCCGGGAGCCAGGGGCGGCCAGCGGCAGGGGCTCCTTGGATGGCACTGGAGATGGGGCCGGCCCCGTCCTCGGGTGGCAGATGGAAAACAGCCCCTGACATGGCACACAGGGCCCAGAGAGGGTGCCTGCTGCCCCCGGGCCACACAGCAGGGTCACGGCACCGGGAGGGGCCGCGGCGAGGTGGCTGCGGGGCTTCGGAGGAACAGTGAGGTGACTGCCCGGTGGGTGGGAAGGGCTCTGGCGTGGCTGGGCCCTAAAAGGCCAGGAGGTGCCCCTGGCAGAGGGGACAGCCCGAGCAAGGGCCTGGAGTAGGACGGGGGTGCCCGTGGGAGGCGGGGCGAGGGGAAGGGGGAGCCACTCCTGGGCTGGGCGGGGTCCCCGCACGGGGGTGTGACTGGGGGCGGCATGGGCCCGAGCCGAGCTCGGTGCACAGAGGTCTGCGGGCCTGGGGCACAGGGGGTCCCTTACCAGAGTGAGAGAGTGTGGACCGCCGGTCCTACTGCCTGGTTTTTATGTTATTTTATTTTCATTTTGCCATGGGGCAGTGCACTTGCCACAGACAGAGGGAGTGAGAAATCACACCCGGGGGTGGCCACGCTGCCCCTTCTTCCGGGATTTCTGGCACGCACACGCGCCCGGTGTGAGTTTCCAGCCACCGGGTCCAGGACTTGAACTGCTCAGTTGGCCATGTGGGATCCAGGGCCTTAACCTCCGTGCCACCTGCTGGCTCCAGCCCACCTTCTCGTCTCTATTTTCCCATCCCATCAGGGTTTGGGGGACACACCCACTCACGTGCCTGGCGTGTCTTTCAAGCCTCCGGGCCTGGGATTCGAACCATGGTCAACCGTGTGGATCGCTCAACGTGAGGCTGTGGCCTGGCCTCGTACAAAGCTGCTTATTAAGCACGGACAGTGCGCCAGGCCCTGGGGGACATGGCGCTGGCCCAGACACCCAGCCCCACCACACAGGCGCGTGGGCCCCGGAGGTGGAGGGCGGGCGGGCTCTGAATACAACGTGCCCACGACCGTTCTGTGGGGGCTTCCCAGCCCCGACCCTGCCGGTGAGCCGGGCTCTGCGTTGCTGACCACGCCCACAGGCCCTGGTGACGCTGGGTCCCAGGAGCGGGGGTCTCTGAGAGAGATATGTGGGGGGGGCGGACCTGGGAGTCGAGCGGTCCCTGAGGAGGTGACCCTTGAGCAGAACTGAAGGGAGGGACTGAGTGTGTGTCTGGTGACGAGAGTCCCAGGCAGAGACCCAGCCCCAGGGCAGCGAGCCGGGGAGGTAGGGGCGAGGCTGGGTGAGGACCGAGCTCCCGGGAGACGTGGCCGTGTGGATGTTCCCAGGTCCCCGCAGTGGGCTTGGGGCAGTCGGGGATGTGGGGGTCCGGGCAGTGCCAGGGACGCCGGCCAACCCCAGCCCACGTGGGGACACACCAGTCACGTGGCCCTCGCCTGGTCCAGGCCGGGTCCCTGTGGCTCGTGGCCAGGTGTGGCTCAGGCCACAGGTGGTGGGGCCACTTCCCGGGGTGGCGTCTGGCTGCTGAGAGCCTTGGGGTTCAGGGACACCAGCAGGTGGGGTGGGGGGACGGGCCGTCAAGGCCTCTGGCAACCCCAGGTCAGGGGGTAAACTGAGGCCTCCGGGTGGCCCCAACTCCCCCCAGAAAAGCATGCAGGGTCCAGGTAGGCATTGCGGTAAAAATGACTAAGGAATGGCGACCTTCACCGTCTCTAGACCACCTGCCGGTGCTGGTTTCCGGCACTTAGCGAGGCGGTCACAGGACGAGGGGACCAGGAACTAACGCAAGTCACGCAGGTGCGTGGGAGCCCACAACCGGGGGGCTGATCTGGGCAGGCTTCCTGGAGGAGGCGCCCGAGACCAGAGGGCCGTGTTCACTGGTTCCAGGCAGAGGGTCAGCGTATACGTGCAGAGGTGGATCCCGAGGGAGGGGTGAGCCGGGCTTCATTTCCTGGTACTGAGCAGCCATAGAAGGTTCAGAGCATGGCGCCCAGAGAGGCAGCACGCCCTGCCCGCGGTCACACAGCACCGAGGGCGAGTTAGCTGTGCGCCCTCGCGCCCCGGCTCTGCGCCGAGGTGCTGTCCTGCCATTGAGCAGACGCTGGGGATGAGCCTGCTCTGGGTTTCAGTTCACCAGAGACGCCTCTCACAGCCCGGGTCTCGGTTGGGGACACGGTCGGCCCTGTAGGATCCAGGCCGGCCCGGAGCAGCTGTGTTTTTTTTTTTTTTTTTTTTTTTTTTTTTTTTTTTTTTTTTACCTCCCCAAGAATTATTTTATTTAACTTCATTTATTTATTTTTAAATTTGACCAGAGAGGAACAGAGACAGAGAGAGAGTGAGGAATCAAGCTGCCAGGTCGGGGACTTGAACCACGATTGGCCATGTGGGAGTCCAGCGCCCTTAACCACCATGCCACCTGCCGGCCCCAAAGACAGAGAGACAGAAAGCGAGAAATCACCCCCCGGGGAGATGGCCACGCCGCAATCCCTTCTCCTCCATTCTCCTCTCGGGATCTTGGGCACGCACGCACATGCGCCCGGCGTGGGTTTAAGCCACTGGGTCCGGGACTCAAACCGCGGTCGACTACGTGGTGCTGGTCCCTGGAGCTGCTGTGTTAAGTTCCTTTGATCTGTTTACTTTACCCCTTTTGTGGGAGGGAGAGGGGCACCGGCTGGTCCCATCGAGCCACGGTCCCTGCTCCCTTCGGACCCCCGATCCTGGGGAGGCCCTGGTGCAGTCACACCCACCAGTCGGGAAGGCTGGGAGGGGTTGGGGCTGGGGACGACGAGGACTCTGGGCCTGGACGGTGGGGACGGTCGCGCAGCCGTGGCGACATGCCCGCTGCCACGGAGCAGGGCACTGGCCCACGGCTAAGGTGGCAGGTTTTGTGTCAGGCGGTTTTTTACTGTTAAGTTTCTAAACTAGTAACTACAAAGGTGGGGGCCTGTGTCCTGGGGGCGGGGACTCACGCGGGGTCACTGGGAGCCACCGAGGGCTCCGGAGCAGGGGAGGGGCCGGGAAGGAAACGCCCGAGGAAGCGGGCCTTCCCGCACAGGCACGGTGGGAGCCGCTGAGTCACTGGGCCTGGAAGTCCGGTGGGGAGGAAGCCCTGCCGTGAGCGCGCGGCCTTCCTGTTTTCGCCCGGAGTGCACGTTCCTTCACCTCCAGCGCTGCGGGACCCCTGGGCCGCCCGGCCGGGGCAGGGCTGGGAGGTGTCCCTGCCGCTGGGACGGGAAACCGAGGCACGGGAATGCCGGAGACTCCCCAAGGTCGACGAGGCTCCCGGGAGTCTCACGTGGGGCCATCGGGACGCGGACCGCACCCCCTCCGGCAGGGAGTGCCCCGAACAGAGACCCAGAGGCGCAGCGGGCGGAGGGCGGGCCCTGCCCACGCCGCACTGCGGGGTGGGCTGCCCTGCGCACCTGGGTAGGTGCTGCCTCCGGGGGGCAGCGAGGCCTGGGCGCAGAGGGGGTCACGCTCAGGCAGAGGGCCTGGTCGTCAAACTGTGGCCTGCAAAGCCCCGAGCGCCTCTGAGTTCAGGTCTCCGTGTTCTAGGCCTCAGACCGGTACCTGTGCAGCCGAGCACTTGCAAACCCTCGTTCTAAGGCGGGGGCCTGTTACATAATTACCGTGATTCGCTTGTAATCACCCAGTGCGTTTTCGGGGAAAGTCGTTTCCTGGGCGTCCTCGTACGTGTCTGTGCAGTTGTTCCGGTAATTAAATAAGTGCTGGGGGCTGCTGGTGGTATTATTATTGCCATTATCGTTGTTATTTAGTACTTCCCAGTGGGGGCGATTTCAGGCCCTGGAAGGACCTGGCGGACGCTCGCGCGCGCCCTCTGCCGGCGGCGGTCGGGATGGCGGCCGCGCCGCTCACGTCCTCGCCCCTCGCCCGCAGGTGCCACCTCCGGCCTGCCAGCCCCCGCCATGCGGACCCCGCCAGCGCCCGCTCCGCGCCCGGCCCTGCTGCTGCTGCTGCTGCTCGGAGGCGCGCACGGCCTCTTCCCCGAAGAACTGCCGCCGCTCAGCGTGGCTCCCAGGGAGTGTGAGTGGGAGGGCGGGCTCTGGGAAACGGAGGCTCCGGGGAGGTCTTGTCCCCAGCTGGGTCCGCCGTCGCCTCCCAGGACAGGAACTAAAACTAAAGAGGCATGAGATCCGGACGCCCCTCCCCCCCTCCCCCTCCCCAGATGTGACCCGCTATCCCGTGTTCGTGGGCAGCGGGCCGGGCCGGCTCACCCCGGCGGACGGCACCCAGGACCTCAGCATCCAGCGGATCCTACGGGTCAACAGGACGCTGTTCATTGGGGACAGGTAGGGGCGGTGCGGCGGAGGGCACAGGGGTGCTGGCGGGGTTGGCTTCAGAGGGTGCATGCTGTGTGTGTGTGGAGCCAGCCTGGGGCGGCTCTGGTGTGTGTGACAGCAGGTGGGGACAGCTGCTGCTGCCTCTCCAGGGCTGCAGGGGCGTCCCGGGGAGGGTTCCAGCCGGTGAAGACGTAATTGCACGCGCCAATGTGCAGTTGCCAGTCGGACATGAAAGATGTCATGGGCTGTCAGGAGGGCTTCTTGGAGGAGGTGATGTTTGACTTGAGACCCGGATGAAGAGCCTGGTGTGGGGAAATCTAGGTGGAGGCACAGCCATGCAAAACCTGAGGCAGGGTTGTGCATGGAATGTGGGGAGGGCCCAGGGTCGGCCAGGAGGCCATGTGGCAGGAGCAGAGAGAGCCAGGGGCAGTGAAGAGGAGGGGAGGGCAGGGAGGGCACGGGGCAGGTCGTGCAGGGCCCTGTGGCCTGCAGGGAGGAATGGGCTTTGACCCCTGGAGGGCTGTGGGCAGAGGAGGGGCGGCCCTGACTCAGGGCTCACAGGCGCCCTCTGGTGGCTGCTACAGGGAGGACAGACTGGGGTGCCGGCGGGGAGCTGGGACCCGAGGGGCGGGGGCTGCACTTGTCCCGCTGACCGCGAAGGGGCTGGGGCACGGAGCGGTGGGTTCCGGGGAGACTGCCGGCCGGCGTGCTGGGTGTGGGACTCCCACTTTGCCCTGAGCCCCTGGAAGGACTGAGCTGCCCTGGGCCCACACTGGGCAGGAGGGAGGAGCGGGTCTGGGGCCGGGTTGACTGTGAGATGCCCCGGAGCCCCCTGCGTGGACATGTCCAGGGCCTGGTGTCTGGCGCTCACAGAGGCCCAGACTGGAGACAGCCCCGGGGGCGCCGGGCTGTGGGGGGCGTTGAAAACCTCTGGGAATGGGTAATTCCCCGGGAGATGTGAGAGTGGAGGTGAGCGGAGGGCCGTGCCCGGGGCCCACGATGGACGGGTCCCACTGCAGGGGTCCCGGAGAGCTGAGGGGGAAGGTGAGGGAGCTTGGGCCCAGGGCTGCGTGAGGACGGTGTTCCCAGGAAGAGGGAGGGGGGACAGAGGTGAGTACTGGGCCGGGGACAGGAAGGACCGACGGCCGGGACAGGGCAGTGTGCTTGTCTGGGGCCTGCGGAGGGCCACCTGTGGGGGGACGTGTAAGGGCAGGAGGAGGCTGACCAGGGCCTGGGGGGCGTGCGAGGGGTGTGCACTGGTGGCGCTGGCGCTGGCTTGTCCCTGCGTGTCACCTGTTGGACCCCATGTTTGCAGCAAGGAGGGAGACAGGGGAAGCCCCCCCAGTCTCACCAACTATGCCCCTCCCCAGGGATAATCTGTACCGCGTGGAGCTGGACCCCCCCACGTCCACGGAGCTGCGGTACCAGCGGGTGAGGAGGGGCTCCGGAGGGAGGGGACCCACGCTACTGAGGGGTGGGGGGAGGTGGACTGGGTCCTGCCCAGCCAGGACTCTCGGGGCTGTGGGGACTCTGCTTCCCTCACCAGCTCTCTGCCCGCAGAAACTGACCTGGCGCTCCAACCCCAGCGACATCAATGTGTGTCGGATGAAGGGCAAGCAAGAGGTGAGTGGGACCTGCCAGCCCGTCCCGATCAGCCCCGGGAGGGAGGGTCCCCCACCTCCCTCATCCCATCCCAGCTTAGGACCCTGGTGTTGCCATGGTACTGCCCAGGGCCTGGCCACGCCCCCAGATGGTCCTCAGCCACAAGTTTGGCCTTGCCTATCAGAATAGCTCCTTGTCTGGGCCCCTGCGGTCACAGCTGCGTCTCTAGCCAGCCCTGTGCTCAGCTTCTGCTATGACCATGGCCTAGTGGAATTTGCAGTCCTAGCTCCGTCCACGACCCTGGTCCCGCCCCCAAGTCCCCTAGTCTGCCTGGCTCCGCCCTCTGCCCTGGCCACTTCCCATCATGGCCACAGCCCTGGCCCCTGCCTTCAGTGCCCCAGTCTGCCCTAGCTCCCACTCTGCCCTGACCACGCCCACGACGTGGCTCCGCCTGCTCCCTCAGATCCCCAGATCTACCTAGCTCCGCCCCGTCAGCACACCCCAACACAGCCTGCAGTCCGGCCACGCCCACAGCCCTGGCCACGCCCTCAACCCCCAGACCCGCCCTAGCTCCACCCACAGCCCTGGCCACGCCCTCAACCCCCCCAGACCCGTCCTAGCTCCACCCACAGTCCTGGCCACGCCCTCAAATCCCCAGACCTGCCCTAGCTCCACCCACAGCCCATGCCACTCCTACGACCCTGGCCATGCCCTCAATCCCTCAGATCTGCCCTAGCTCCACCCACAGCCCTTACCTCCTCACATCACAGCCCTGGCCACGCCCATGGTCCTCGCCACGCCTTCAACCCCCCCATCTGCCCTAGCCCCACCCACTGCCCTGACCACGCCCAGTCACCGCCCAGGCCCCGCCCATGGTCCTGGCACCCCAGCGGCCACCGCATCTCCCCCTCTTCCCCTCGGCGTCCAGGGCGAGTGTCGGAACTTTGTGAAGGTGCTGCTACTCCGGGACGAGTCCACGCTCTTCGTGTGTGGCTCCAACGCCTTCAACCCGGTGTGCGCCAACTACAGCGTGAGTGCGCCCAGGTCCAGCCTCCAGGCCTTTGCGCCCTGCCCTCGGGGGCCGCGGCGGCTCCCTGCGCCACCTCACCTCCTACGGGAAGCCTTACTGGATATGCCCGCCCTGCTCCCTTCCCTGGAGCTCAGCAGGGGTCAGTAGTTTGCAGGGGAGGGCTGGACAGGGTCCCGGAAGCTCCACCTAAGCTAGCAGGACCACCTGAAATCGTCCTTCAGCCCCGTTTCCAGTCCGGGAGCCGGGGCTGTCAGGCAGGTCAGGAGATCTGTCACCGAGCCGCGTCCTCTCTGCAGATAGACACGCTGCAGCCCGTCGGGGACAACATTAGTGGGATGGCCCGCTGCCCATATGACCCCAAACACGCCAACGTCGCCCTCTTCTCTGGTGAGTTCCCCCAGCCCTGGGCACGCCCTGCGCTTCCTCCTCGGGGAGTCTGTGTGGCTTAAAAGGTAGCTGAGGGACCAGCAGATGGCGTCAGGGCTACGGTGCTGGCTGCCCACCTAATCGACCGCGGTTCGAGTCCCAGACCCGGAAACTTAAAACTCACTCTGGGCGCGTGTGTGTGCGTGCCCGAGGTCCCGGAGACTGGAGAAGGGATTGCAGTGTGGCCATCCCCCACCCCCCGGGTGATTTCTCTCTGTCTCTCTGTCTCTGTCTCTTTTTGGCAAATGCACTCACAGTATAGCAAAAATCTCTCTCTCAAACAGAGTAAAAAAAAAAATTTAAATGATAGAAAGGCAGCTGGGTGGGGCCTGCCTGGTGTGGTGGTTATGGCGAAGTGCACAGTTCAAGTCCTGGACACGGTGCTCAGAAAACATTGTGGGTGCATGTGTGTGCATACCCCAAATCCCAAAGGAATGGAGAAGGGATTGAGGCATGGCCACCCCACCCCACGCCCGGGAGTCATTTCTCCTTTTCCCTCTTGGGTGAGCACACGCACCCTATGGCAAAAAGTGTAAAAAATAATAAGGCTGGGTGATCGCAGGTCCCGGTGTGGAGCCAGGCAGCCCAGGCTGGGGCTCGGCTGGGGTCGGTGCTCAGCCTGGGTCTGGGACTCAGCCTGGGCCAGGACGAGGCAGGGGCGCGGCACAGCAGGAGGCAGGGCCCAGCGGAGCTCGGCTCCACCCCAGCTCCGGCCTCCCTGTCTCCCTGTGGCCTGCCCGCCCCGTGCAGACGGGATGCTGTTCACGGCCACCGTCACCGACTTCCTGGCCATCGACGCCGTCATCTACCGCAGCCTCGGGGACCGGCCCACCCTGCGCACCGTCAAACACGACTCCAAGTGGTTCAAAGGTGAGGCTCTGGGGGCGGGGCCAACTGCGGTTCCTCGCACGCCTGGCGCACACTGGGCATGTGCGTGCCCACCACCGGCGGCTGAGAGGTGGAGCGCGTCGTCTGGGCCGTGTCGCGCGTGCACGCTCCTTCACTCGCTCTCTCTTGCTCATGGAAGAAATAAAAGAACATGCATTAGAAAAAAAAAAGAAGAAAATAGAAGAAAGGAGGAGGGCGGTGCCTGGCAGGGCAGACATCCACCAAATCCCCCTACCAGAATAAGAGTCCCAGAGGAGCTAGCAAAGGGGCCGCCACGTCCCCCCACCACTGCTGGACCCTGGCGTCTCTGAAAGCCAGAGCTCAAAGATGGTTTCTGCCGGCTCTGAATGGAGTGTGCCGGAAGTGGGCATCCGAGGGGTGACGGCAGATCGGCTCTGCCGCGGGAGGGAGGAGGCTGACGGGAGCAGACGCTGCTGTCTGGGGGCGGGCAGACACGGAGAGCAAGCCTCTGACCCCCATTCCCCTCCAAACCCTACACGTCGAGGCGGTTTCATCGTCCCTGCTCCCGGCTCAGTGCCCCCTTCACCGAAAAGCGTCCACCTGGTGCCATGTCAGGGCTGGACCCTGACCCCTCCTCTCCCACAGAGCCCTATTTTGTCCACGCGGTGGAGTGGGGCAGCCACGTCTACTTCTTCTTCCGGGAGATCGCGATGGAGTTTAACTACCTGGAGAAGGTGAGGCCCTGTTCTCCCTGCCCTCCCCAGGCCTGTGCTGTGGGGCAGGAGGCGGAGGGCTGTGATGGACCACGGCCAGGGGGCGAGGTGGATCTGGTCTAGGAATGGCCTTGAGCCTGGGGCGGGAGGGCCCTCCCCACCACGGGGACCAGCCCCCGAGGCTGACCATGTCCAGGAGAGCCTTGGTGCACACGGCCCCGGGAGACAGTCAGAGACGCGCCGTGCTGTGCCGCCCCGTCCACACGCCAGCTGCCACCCCTTTGCGGCCTTTCATCCTGCCCCACCTGCCTGCTCGCCCTCCCACCCACACGCCTGTCAGGTCTTCAGCCCACCCACTTTCTCATCCACCCACCCATCTATTCACCTACCTACTCATCCCACCCACCCATCCATCCATCTACCCACCATCCACCCATCCATTCACCCACCCACCCGTCTACCCACCCATCCACACGCCATCCACCCACCATCCATCCATCCATCTGTCCACACACCAACCATCCATCCACCATCCACCATCCACCCATCCATTCACCCACCCATCCGTCTACCCACCCATCCACACACCATCCACCCACCATCCATCCATCCATCTGTCCACCCACCAACCAGCCATCCACCATCCACCATCCACCCATCCATTCACCCACCCATCCATCCATCTACCCACCAACCATCCATCCACCCATCCATCCACCCACCAACCATGCATCCATCCACCATCCACCCATCCATCCATCCATCCACCCACCATCCACCATCCACCCATCCACCCATCCACCCATCCAGCCATCAACCATCCATCCACCTATTCATTCACCCATCCATCCATCCATCTACCCACCAACCATCCATCCACCCATCCATTCATCCATTCACCCATCCACCACCCATCCATCACTCATCCACCCATCCGTCCATCCACCCATCCACCCATCCACCCATCCACCCACCTATTCATTCACTCACCCATCCACCCACCCATTCATCCATCCATCATCCATCCACCCATCCATTCACCCATCCACCACCCATCCATCACTCATCCACCCATCCACCCATCCACCCACCCATCCACCCATCCACCCATCCGTCCATCCACCCATCCACCCATCCACCCACCTATTCATTCACTCACCCATCCACCCACCCATTCATCCATCCATCATCCATCCACCCATCCATCCACCCACCCACCCGTATGTCCATACATACATCTGTCATCCGTTTATCTGTCCATCCGTTTGTCCACCCAGCCACTCGCCTGCCTGTCCATTATGTGCCAGCCCATTGAGCAGCTCCTTCATTAGCTCCTTTGTTACTGTTATCCTGCAGATTCATTCATTCAAGGACCCCCCCCATCCATCCTTTCCTGACACCATCTCGTCATCTCATCTGTCCAACTGTCCACCCATCCATCTGTCCGTCCATCCACCCATTCGTTCATCCACCCATCTGTCCATCCATCCACCCATCCATTCATCCGTCCATCCATCCATCCATCCATCCGTCCGTCCATCCACCCATCTGTCCGTCCATCCACCCATCCATCCGTCCATCCACCCATCTGAACGTCCATCCACCCATCCATCTGTCCGTCCATCCACCCATCCATCCATCTGTCCATCCACCCATTCATCCACCCATCCAGCCATTCACCCATCCACCCACCAACCATCCATCCACCCATTCATCTACCCATCCACCCATCCACCTGTCCGTCCTCCCGCCCGTCCACCTGTCCGTCCTCCCACTCACCCATCCGTCCGTCCATCCCTCCAGACAGCCAGCTGTGGTGGCTGCCAGGTCTCCCGGCGTGCCCTCGGGCCAGCCACTCCCTTGGCTGTGTGTGGGCCCCACTCGCGTAGGGGGTCCCAGTGGGCACCCCTCTGTGGAGCTGGGGTGACGTGCGATGCCGCCGCCGTGGCCACCGTGCGGACTCGGGGCACCGGCTTAGGCCCCGCCGTCCGTGTCGCGCCAGGTGGTGGTGTCCCGCGTGGCCCGGGTGTGCAAGAACGACGTGGGGGGCTCACCGCGCGTGCTGGAGAAGCAGTGGACGTCCTTCCTGAAGGCGCGGCTCAACTGCTCGGTGCCCGGGGACTCCCACTTCTACTTCAACGTGCTGCGCGCCGTCACGGGCGTGGTGAGCCTGGGCGGCCGGCCCGTGGTCCTGGCCGTCTTCTCCACGCCCAGCAACAGGTCAGCGGGCGCCGGGGCGTGCGGGCGCGGGCGGAGAGAGGCCCCAGGTCCAAGACGGACCCCTGAGGCCCGCAGCTCAGAACGAGGGGAGGGCCAGCAGGTGGCGGGTGGAAAAGCGCTGGATCCCACGTGGCTGACTGCGTGGTTCAAGTCCTAGACCCGGCAGCTTGGGAAACACGCTGGGTCCAAAATCCCGAGAGAAGGGAAGAGAAAAGACGGTGGCGTGGCCATCCACCTGGGGCTGATTTCTCAATTTCTGTCTCTCCCTCCTCGACAAATAATAGCAGAGAACTTGGTGGGTGGCATGTCCTCACCGTCTGCTTTTAGTGGGAGGAAGCATGAGGACTTCCTGGAGGAAGGGGAACTGGAGGAATGGCCTGTGCCACCCCAAGGCTGCCGTGGGCTTGCTGTGTCCCAGTGACAGCCAGGAGGCCTGCACGGCCACAGGGGGAGGACGGGAAGGTGGAGGCAACCCCAGCCTTGGGGCGGAGGAGGAACCTGAGAGCCCTAGGCAGCCATGGGAGAGAGAGGAGGTGGGGACAGGGCAGAACTGCATCTCGGGGAGGCCTGGGGAGTGGGTGGAGGGTGAGCAGAGGGCGGAGGTGGGGACGTGGCGGGGGCAGCTGGGCTCCTGCACGCGCAGCCTGGGAGCAGGGGGAGCGGCGGAATTTGGTGGTGGGACTCTGGCTTGGCGGGACCAGGCCTCCAGCCAGGGCCCCACCGAGGTCCCCAACCCCCTTGTCCCACCCCCAGCATCCCCGGCTCGGCTGTGTGTGCGTTCGACATGACGCAGGTGGCCGCCGTGTTTGAGGGCCGGTTCCGTGAGCAGAAGTCCCCCGAGTCCATCTGGACGCCCGTGCCCGAGGACCAGGTGCCGCGGCCGCGGTGAGCCCCCGGAACTGCCCGTACACGCGGGGGACGCCGAGGCAGGGACTAGGGGGCCCGTGCGCTCTGACCGCCCCGCCCCGCCCAGGCCCGGCTGCTGCGCCACCCCCGGCTCCCAGTACAACGCCTCCAGCGCCCTGCCCGACGAGATCCTCAACTTCGTCAAGACGCACCCGCTGATGGACGAGGCGGTGCCCTCCCTGGGCCACGGCCCCTGGATCGTGCGGACCCTGACCCGGTCAGTGCCTGCGGGGCGGGGAGGGGCAGTCGGGCCTGAGCATAGCCGAGCCCCGGCTCCTGGAGAGACGGGGAGACAGGGAGGGGGCGGGAGGAGGGAGACGGACACGCACCTTCCCGGGGCCCTTCCGGTCCCTGCTCTGCCACTGACGGCCGAGGTCACCAGTCCGGGTGCCCTGCAAGGCGGAGCAGTCGTTAGCTCCCGGCTTTGGAGGTCCGAGAACAGGAGACGCTTCTGGGGGGGCATCTCCTCGTGGGTGGGGACCCCAGCAGGCAGTGCAGGGTCAGAGGGCCCTCCCTGTCCTGAACCCCCCAAGGTCATTGGGGGCACCACCCCCGGCCAAATCCCATTCTTCCCCCAAAGGTCCTGCCTCTTTTTAAAAAAAATTGCCAGAGGGCCAGAAAGAGACAGAGGACACGGAGAAAGCACCCCCAGGGGACCCCCCACCTCCAATCCTCCTTTCGGGATTCGGGGCACATGCTCACACCTCCGGCATGTTTTTCAGGCCGGTGGGTCCAGCGCTTGACCAGTGCCGTCGGCCACATGGGATCCAGCTCCTTTACCACCACCCCACCTGCTGGCCCAGCCCACCAGCCCACCAGCACCACTGCTGCTACTTCTTTTCCTTTCTTTCCTTTTTTTTTTTTTTTTTTTAATATATGTAGGGCATGTGTGCTCACCAGAGAGAGACAGAGACAGAGAGAGAGAATGAGGGAGGGTGAGAAATCACCCCCCGGGAGAATGGCCAATCCGCAATCCCTTCTCCTCCATTCTCCTCGTGGGATTTGGGCACGCACGCACACCCGCCCGGTGTGATTCTCAAGTCTCCAGGTCCAGGACTCGAACCGTGGAAGTCCAGCACCTTCACCACCATGCCACCTGCTGGCCCCTGGCCCCACTTCTTCTTCTTCTTCTTCTTTTTTTTTAAGAATTATTTTATTTCGGGACCAGCAGTTAGTGTAATGGCTATGTCACTGGACTCCTATGTAGTTGACCGCGGTTCGCGTCCCAGATCCAGTGGCTTAAACTCACGCCGGGCGCGTGTGCGTGCGTGCCCAAGATCCCGAGAGGAGAATGGAGGAGAAGGGATTGCGGCGTGGCTATCCCCCCTGGGGGGTGATTTCTCACTTTCTGTCTCTCTGTCTCTCTCTGTCTGTCTGGCGAGCACACGCGCCCTATAGCAAAAACCTCCCCCCCCCAAAAAAAAGAATTATTTTATTTAACTTTACTTATTTTAATTTGACCAGAGAGGGACAGAGAGAGCGAAAGAGAGAGGGAAAGTGAGACAGCCCGGGACTTAAACTGCGGTCGGCCATGTGGGAGTCCAGCGCCCTTAACCACCACGCCGCCGCCTGCTGGCCCCTGGCCCCACTTCTTGGTCCCTTAGTGGGGTTACATTTCCGCCCTTTTAATCACTTCCCAATTTCCACCATGGATTTGGGGGGTACATTCAAACCACAGCCCAGATGAGGACCGAGAGATGAGTACGAAGGTCGGTGACAGCTGCCTAGAGTCCACCAGGGAGGGCCGGCCAGTGCCAGCGGGTTGGGGCCAGTTTCTCCAGCAAGCCGGGCCCTCTGTGGCAGGTCCCCGGCGCCTGCGCGTGTTTGCCGTGCGCGTTCGTTTGGTGTTCTGTGTCTCTGTGCGTGCACCGTGTGGACACAGGTGGCGCCTGGTGGCCTAGGACCCCCAGGACATGGCCGCCGCCCTCCCCCGTCCTGCAGGCACCAGCTCACCCGAGTGGCCGTGGACGTGGGCGCCGGCCCCTGGGGCAACCAGACCGTCGTCTTCCTGGGCTCCGAGGCGGGCACCGTGCTCAAGTTCCTGGTGCGCCCCAACGCCAGCACGCAGGGCACCGCCGGGCCCAGCGTCTTCCTGGAGGAGTTCGAGACCTACCGGCCAGACAGGTGCGTCCGGCCCAGGCGGGAGCCCCCGTGGTGGCCGGCCGAGGTGGGCGGGCACCTGGAGCCTCACCCCTGCTTCCCCAGGTGCGGACGAGCCGGCGGCGAGCCGGGGCAGCGGCTGCTGAGCCTGGAGCTGGACGCGGCCTCGGGCGGCCTGCTGGCGGCCTTCCCCCGCTGCGTGGTGCGCGTGCCCGTGGCCCGCTGTCAGCAGTACTCGGGGTGCATGAAGTGAGTGCCCCACGGCCGGCTCGGGGCGGGCGGCAGTGTAGGGGGGCGGAGCGGGCAAGGTCGTGCAGGGCCCTCGTAGGCTTTGACCCCAAGGGAGGTGGGAGCCATGGACGGCTGTGGGCAGAGGGCAGCCGGGCCCTGCCTCGGGCGCTCAGCGGCACCCTCTGGTGGCCATGGTAGGAAGAATGTAGAGCAGGCCGAGGGGGCAGGGGTGCTCTGATGCTGCACCCCAGGGCCGGCCCCAGTGTGGCCCTCCGCAGCCCCGCCCCGCCCCGCCCCTTCACTGCACTCTCAGGGCTGCAGCCCGGCCCCGCTGCTCGGCCGAGGTCACCCCTGTAAACCGGGGAGCGAAGAGCCCCCGCCCCAGGGGTGAGGTGGAGGAGGCTCAGGGCAGGGCAGGGCAGGGCCGGCGCGGTGACGGCTGTCTCCCGCTGCAGAAACTGCATCAGCAGCCAGGACCCCTACTGCGGCTGGGCCCCCGACGGCGCCTGCATCTTCCTCAGCCCCGGCACCAGGTACTGGCAGGCCGACCTCCCGCTGGCCTTGGCTTCCCCGAGGCAGGTGGGGCCGCCGAGGGCCGGCAGGGGAGGGGCCGGGCCTGACGCCGCGCTCCCGCGCGCCCTCTGGTGGCTGCTGCGGGCACCACAGGCTGTGGGTGAGGGCAGGGCGGCTGTCTGTAACGTGCGTGCGCCGGGCACCGACTGGCCCCTTCCCGCCATCAGAGCCACCTTCGAGCAGGACGTGTCCGGGGCCAGCACCTCAGGCTTAGGGGACTGCGCAGGTAAGCGGGGACGGGAGGCCCGGGGACCTCTGCCCTCTGCTCGCCGCGGGTGGGTGGGGGAGGGGAAGGATGGCGGGTCCTGGCTCGGGGCAGGGAGGCGGAGAGGGACGGAGGGCGCTGGGCAGGCGGGGACAGCCCCGGGCGCGGCGAGCCCAGTGCGCCGGCTCTCACCGCCCTCCCGCAGGGCTGCTGCGGGCCAGCCTGTCGGAGGAGCGCGCCGGGCTGGTGTCGGTGAACCTGCTGGTGACCTCGTCGGTGGCGGCCTTCGTGGTGGGCGCCGTGGTGTCGGGCTTCAGCGTGGGCTGGTTCGTGGGCCTCCGCGAGCGGCGCGAGCTGGCCCGGCGCAAGGACAAGGAGGCCATCCTGGCGCACGGCGGCGGCGAGGCGGTGCTGAGCGTGAGCCGGCTGGGCGAGCGGCGCGCGGCGGGCCCCGGGGGCCGGGGCGGCGGGGCCGGGGCGCCCCCCGAAGCGCTGCTGGCGCCGCTGATGCAGAACGGCTGGGCCAAGGCCACGCTGCTGCAGGGCGGCCCGCACGACCTGGACTCGGGGCTGCTGCCCACGCCCGAGCAGACGCCGCTGCCGCAGAAGCGCCTGCCGCACCCGCACCCGCACCCGCACCCGCACCCGCACCCGCACCCGCACGGCCTGGGGCCCCGCGCCTGGGACCACGGCCACGCGCTGCTGTCCGCCTCCGCCTCGTCCTCGCTGCTGCTGCTCGCCCCCGCGCGCGCCCCCGAGCCGCCGCCCGCGCCCGCCGAGCCGGCCCCCGACGCGCGCCTGCTGCCCGCGCGGCCCGGCCGGGCCCCCCACGCCGACTTCCCGCTCACGCCGCGCGCCAGCCCCGACCGCCGGCGCGTGGTGTCGGCGCCCACCGGGCCCTCGGACCCAAGCGCGGCCGCCGACGGCCTGGCCCGGCCCTGGAGCCCGCCGCCCACGGGCAGCCTGCGGAGGCCCGGCTCGCACGCGCCGCCGGCCGCCGCCCTGCGCCGCACGCACACGTTCAACAGCGGCGAGGCCCGGCCCGGGGACCGGCAGCGCGGCCGCCACGCGCGGCCCAGCGCGGACTTGGGCCACCTCCTCCCCTATGGGGCGGCGGACAGGACTGCGCCCCCGGTGCCCTAGGCCAGCCGGGCCGCGCCTTGGCAGTGCCAGCCACGGGATCAGGAGCAGGACACGGCGCCCGGACGCCGAGCAGGGCCGCGCCGAGCCGGGCCGGCGCCCCGGGTGTTCGCGCCCCGCCGGGGCCGCCCGCGCCGCCCAAGCACAACCAGCGCCCTTCCCGCCGGCCCGGACACAGCCGCTTTGGGGGGCGGGCGGGAGGAACTTGCTCTGGATTTGAGGTTGACCTTATGCGCGTAGATTTGGGGTTCTTTTGCAGTTTTGGGTTTCTTTTGCAGTTTTTCTAACCAATTGCACAATTCCGTTCTCGGGGCGACGGTCGGGGGCTTTGCGGCGGGGTGGGCAGGGGGACCTCAGCTGCAGACCCAAGTCCCCCCCAAAGGTCCTCCCTCCAGCCGGGCCCCTGGCGTGTGTGGGTGTGTGTGCGTGTGCATGCTGTGTCCGTGTGCAAGGGGCCGGGGAGGGAGGCGTGTGTGCGTGCCTGCAGGGCTGCGCGTGCGTGTGCTTCGGGGTGGGCGCCCCGGCGTGTGTGTGAAGTGAGCATGGCGGCCCCAGCGGCCTGGGTGTTGGCTGAGCCATGCCGGGGCTTCCAGAAGGCCGGGGGCCTCCACGGTGCTGGTTAGGAGTTTGAGCCCCCTCCCCGGAGGGAAGGGAGGCCGTGGCCGGGGTTCAGGGCAGGGAGGGGGAGAGCCTGCCCGGGAGTCAGCCGCAGCTGTCCAAAGGGCTGGGGGCCTGGGGGCCCCTGTAAATACGCCCAGGGTGGTCAGAGAGTCCCACACCTGTGCTCCCCGTGACCCCCTTTGCCCCCAGCTGACTGTGCATGCCACGTGGCCAGCTGGGGGCCCCTCTGTGGAGTCTGCCTCTCCCAGCCCCTCCCCATCAATAAACTCTGTTTACAACCACCGGCCCCCAGACTCTGGGTCTGCTGTGTCCTGGGCTGGCTGGGGGCCGCATGGAGCACCCCGGGGACCACGGTTGGGTCAACACAGAACAGGAAGCTGGGTGGGCAGAGCGGCACCACCCCGTGAGGCTGGCTCGCTTGGGAAGGTTCTGGTTCACACCGAGGGCTTCCCTGGTCATGCCCGGAACGTGTGTGCCCATGATCCAGGGTGAGCTGGGGGGGCTCATGGTGTCAGGGCCCTGCAGAGAACTCTCTCTCTCTCTGTCTCTTGTTTGTGGAGGAACTAAACTTTAAAAAACAAAATCTGGGACCAGCAGTTAGCATAATGGCTATGTCGCTGGACCCCCACGTAGTCGACCGCGGTTCGCGTCCTGGACCCGGTGGCTTAAAACTCACACCGGGCGCGTGTGCCCAAGATCCCGAGAGGAGAATGGAGGAGAAGGGATTGCGGCACGGCTATCCCCCCTGGGGGGTGATTTCTCGCTTTCTGTCTCTCTGTCTCTCTCTGTCTGTCTGGCAAGCGCACATGCCCTATAGCAAAAACCTCTCCCAAAAAAAGGAAAAGAAAATGTGTGTGTGCCTACGTTTCGACAAGATAGAGAAATGGAAGAGAAGAGGTTGTGGTGTGACCATGCCTCACTGGGAGCTGCTTTCTCTCCCCTTTCTTTGTCTCTCTGGTGAGCGCACACACTCTCTGACAATGAAAAACAAAAACAAAACAGAGCTGGTTTTGAAAATGTGGAGAAAGAAAGCAAAACAGGTCCAAAGCCCACGAGAGATTGTGGTGAGAGGAGGGGTCATGGCTAGGCATGTCAGCAGTTCTGATTGTGGGTAAAAATAGTGCATCAGAATCCAGCCTGGTGTCGTCAGGAGTGTACCGCACTGTAGTGCTGGAGGCCACGTGGCTGACCCAGGTTTGGGTCCCAGCCTGGTGCCTGAAACGTATTGCACATGTGTGATTGTGCACAAGGTCCCGGCAACCTGGACGGCTGCAGGAAGGGGGTCATGGCATAACGAGGCCCTGTGGAGGTGCCCCTTCACATATATAAGCTCTATCTTGAGTATTTTTTTTCTGTGACCCCTCATACTTAAATATTTCCACCTCAGAAAGAGTGAAAACACTACATAGCCAGATCCACAGGATGCAGCCAAAGCAGTTATCTGAGGGAAATTGGTAGCCGCCAATGAGTTTATTAGGAAACAAGAAAAATCCAAAGCGAATAGCACATCGGCTTCAGATGAAGAAAGAAAGGGCAGATGGGCCCTCGGAGATTGCATCTGGTTTCACAGACGGGGAAACTGAGGCCAGGAAAAGCTCAACACTTGCTTAAGCGCTCACAAGGCAGAGTGGTTCTCGGCAGTGCTAGAATTCAGCACCAGGGGTGGCTCTTCCTATCATTGTTCAAAGACCGCAGAGACTTTGGCGTTGCTCACTGTTCAACTCTGTTTTTATTTTAAGAATTATTTTATTGGGGACCAGCAGGTGGCATGGTGGTTAAGGCACTGGACACTCCCACATGGCTGACCATGGTTCGAGTCCCGGACCTGGTGGCTTGCTTTCCCACTTTCTCTCTGCCTGGTCAAATAAAAAATAAATGAATAAATAAATAAAATAAAATATTTTTTAAAATAATTATTTTATTTAACTTTATTTATTTTAATTTGACCAGAGAGGGACAGAGAGAGAGCAAAAGAGAGGGAAAGTGAGAAAGCCCGGGACTCAAACTGCAGTCAACCATGTGGGAGTCCAGCGCCCTTAACCACCACGCCAGCGGCCAGCCCCTAACTCTATTAAATAAAAAATAAATAAATAAAATAACACTAACAATATGCTGTGAATTCGAGACAGTGTTTTTGTTCTCCGTGGGTCTCCTGGTTGTGCAATTGACGGTAAATAGCACAGCTTGCCCAGAAAGCTGTCCCCATCCCCCAGGGGAGCCGATGGCACCTGCGACCTTGACCGCTGGGTCCTGGATTTGGGAAGTGGGGACTCGGCTAGGGAGAGTCTTGGTGCCCCACCAAAAGCAGGAAGCGAGGGAAAGGCAGACAGGGCTCTGAAGTAGGGCAGAGGGGGTGGCACGGAGTAATTGCCAGGAAGTGGTCTTGCAACTCTGACCCTCCACTGTCCACCTCAGGAAGCGGTTTTGCAACTCCGACCCCTTCCGCCGGCCGCCTCAGCCCCTATCAGGGACAGCGTGGGGTGGGGCTTCCCCCAGGCCCAGGCAGTATAAGGCCGTCTCCCCAGGCCAGGGAACACAGAGGGGAGAGGAGGGCCACCATGTTCTCCTGGAGCGGGCGAGCCCAGAGGTAGGTCCCCCACCCGCAGCCGCTGTCTGTCCCGGCAGGCCCAGCGCCAGCCCGTGCTGAGAGCCACAGGCCTGCCTGACCACTGGCACCACGGGAGCAGGCCAGCGGGAACGTGGCCCGGCACACTCCTGTGCACTGCCTGGGCCCGACGGGAGGTGGGAGGTAGCCCGTCAGAGGCCACAGCCCCACTGACAAAGGCTGTCGGGTGGCATCTGCTGGAGGAGGAGGCCCCCACACCCCCGGGGGTTACAGTGTGGACTATAAGCTACCCCATCCCAAGGCCAAATGCTGACCGCCCCAGACACACCCGAAGCAGGACACTGTGTTCATGTCTGGAGTCCCCTTGTTCCTGAGCGGTTGGAGGGTGACAGAGCCGGACACGGATAACCTACCCCGGTCTAATGAGGGCTGGATGGAAAGAGGAAGAGGCCAGAGCAGGGACTGAGAGCTCTTAGGAAGGACTGAAGTGGCTTCCTGGAAAGGAGGGCATTGAGGCTGGGGCTTTGCAGGATGCGTAGGAGTCCTTTGGCTCTGCCTTCCAAACAGAGCTAGAGGGAGGAGAACTCGCTCAGAGAACAACACAGCAGGAGGAGCTAGCAAGCTGGACCTTGAGGCATCAAAGGATTAAAATTCCTGTAAATGGGCCAGCAGGGAGTGTGGCGGCTAAGGCGTTGGGTTCTCACACGGTTGACTCTGTAGTTCAAGCCCTGGACCCAGTGTCTTGAAAATCACCCCAGGCATGCGTGTGTGCTCCCAGGATCCAGAGAGGAGAACGGAGGAGACGGGGTTGGCGTGGCCATCCCCTCTGGCGAGCGATTTCTCACCTCCCCTCTCTCTGTCCGGCTCTGGGGAGTGCGTGTGCCCTATGGCAAAAACTTAAAAAAGAGCAACAAAAAATCCCTACAACCGGCGTTCCTGGCAGCTGGGAGGGGGGACAGCACCACAGACCAGGAGAGGAGGGGTGACTGCAGTGGTCCCGGGCGAGGAAAGACGCAGCCTGGTCCAGGAGGGGGGCGCTGGGGAGAAGCGGGCAGACTCGGTCAGTTTTCACCTGAGCAGGCTTGTCGTTTTATTTTGCTGTTTTTAATTGCCAGAGTGTGTATATTTGCCAGAAAGAGGCAGAAAAAGAGAGAGGGAGGGGAAGAAAGCCCCCCCCCACCGTGGGCATGGGCACGCATGTCCCTGCTCCCCCATTCTACACCCCCTGGGGATGTGAGGAGCTCGTGGACACATGCCTCGGGCATGCCTTTCAAGCCCCTGGGCTGGGATTCGAACCATGGTCAGCCACGTGGGACCCAACTCTCTTTAAAAATAAATAAATAAAAGAATTATTTATTTATTTATTTTAATTTGATCAGAGAGGGACAGATGAGAGAGAGAGAGAGAGAAAGTGAGAAAGCAAGTCACCATGTGTGAGATTTGAACCGTGTTCGGCCATGTGGGAGTCCAGCGTCCTTAACCAGCACACCACCTGCCCCCCCTTTTTATTTTTTTTAAAGAATTACTTTATTTACCTTTATTTATTTATTTACCTATTTTAATTTGACCAGAGAGGGACAGAGCGAGAAAGAGAGGGAAAGTGAGAAAGCAAGCTGCCAGGTCCAGGACTCGAACAGCGGTCGGCCATGTGGGAGTCCAGAGCCCTTAACCACCACGCCAGCGGGGCCCCCTTAGCCAGGAAGTCATGTGCATATTTGGACCGTCTGAGTGAGCTCCTTGTGTCGTTGCCCGCAGCCCAAGGGGCCTGGAGCCCCGTCTTTCTAGAACCTTGTGCCTGCTGCTGCTGTTTGTGGTCCCAGCCCGGGGGGTCACCCCAAGCCCCGAAGCCTGCCGGGTGTCCCATTCAGGAAACAACACCTACGTGGTGTGCTACCAGGCGGCCCAGTTCCCCAGCCACCTGCCAGCCAACACCTCCTACCTGTCGGTGGAGTTCTCCAACCTGACCCAGCTGCCGGCGCGCGCCCTCCAGGGCACCTCTCAGCTCCGTGAGCTGCACCTCTCCACCAACCGGCTGGAGCAGCTCTCCGTGGGGCTGCTGCTGCCCGTGCCCCGGCTCAGGGTGATGGACCTCACCCGCAACGCCCTGACCCGGCTGCCCCCGGGGCTCTTCCGGGCCTCGGCCGCCTTGGACACCCTGGTGCTGAAGGAGAACCTGCTGGAAGTCCTGGAGGCCACCTGGCTGCAAGGCCTGGGAGCGCTGCGGTATCTGGACCTGTCCGGGAATCTCCTGCGCACGCTGTCCCCCGGGCTGCTGGCCAACGCCACGGCCCTGCGCACCCTGGACCTCAGGGAGAACCAGCTGGAGACCCTGCCCCCCGACCTCCTCCGGGGCCCCGCTTGTCTGGAGCGGCTGCACCTCGAGGGCAACAGACTGCGCGCCCTTGGCGACGGCCTGCTGGCGCCCCAGCCGGGCCTGCGCGCCCTCTTCCTGGGCGACAACGGGCTGGCGGCCCTGGCAGCCGGCGCCTTCCGTGGCCTGCGGCAACTGGACACGCTGGACCTCAGCAACAACTCGCTGAGCAGCGTGCCCGAGGGGCTCTGGGCCTCCCTCGGGAAGCCCACCTGGGACATGAGGGACGGCTTTGACCTCTCCGGGAACCCCTGGCTCTGTGATGAGAACCTGGGCCACCTCTATCGCTGGCTCGTGACTAACGAGGACAAGATGTTCTTCCCGAATGACACGCGCTGCGCTGGGCCCGAGGCCGCCAGGGGCCAGACGCTCTTGGCAGTGGCCCGGGCTCAGTGAGGCCTGGGCGGGCCTGGCGGACCCCGCCTCCCCAGGGTGATGCAAGGCTGGCTCCGCTGTGGCCCGGGTGGCCCACCCTCGCTCCCGAACGAACCCTCCGAGCGCCAGGCTCCTTGCCTTTGCTCAAGGCATTCCCTGTCCCTGGAATGCAGTTCCCCATTTTCCAGATCTTTTGGTCTCCAAGCTCCCCCAGCCACCCTCCTGCCCTCGCCATGCACGGTCGCCTTATCCGGTTTCTCCTCCCCTGGGGGGGCTCCGTAGAGCCCGGTCTGAGCCTGAGTTCTCTGGAACTCGGATTCAGCACCCTTCCGCTTGGGGCAGACCCGAGCCGGTTAATAAATAACTCCAGGAACCGACACTGGGTAAAGCGGGGTTCACTGTGTACCTGCCGTCTCCCAAGGGCCGGCGGGGTCTCCGGGACGCCGCAGGAAAGGGGCAGGGGCTCTCCAGGGACGGCACCGGTGGCTTCTCCTCGTCCTCCCCCGGCCCAGGACATCCCAGAATTGAGCTGCGAGACCTCGGCATTGCATTGCCGGGTGTCGCGTTACCGCCTCCTGCCAGCCCTGGCGCCCTGTCCCCAGGGTCTTACCCAAGCCAGACTGTCCCGCTCGCGCGCGGTACCACAAGAGGGCGCCCGAGCGCGCACGGGCCCGGGGACGGTGTTCTCACCACTCGACACTGGGGTCAGATTTGGGGGGCCCTGGGGTGTCGCCCAGTTTCTTCAGCCCCCTGGAGGGAGAGTCATGCCACGTTTGTGGTCACCCCAGGCCTGGTGATGACACGAAAGGGGTCTGGAGCCCAGCAGGGACGGCTGTGAGTGGGGTCCCTCACGGGCAGTGGGCTAAGCTCCCCAGGCCTGTTTCCTCGTCTGTAAAGTGGGGGTCCCAGGGAAGGGGCCGGCTGGGCGCCTGGTTTAGTTAACTGCCAGCGGACAGATGAGTCATGGGGACTTTGCCAAGGGCACTCGGCTAGGCGGTGGAGACTGGTCGATCCCTCCGGCGTGTCCACGACAACATGAGGGTGACAGGTGGCTGAACGTAGTCCAGCATCCTCCAGCGTCCCCGATTGCTATGGCAACCGCGTAGGTTCAGCGCCCTCTGGGAAGGGGGAGAGGGGACCCGGGGCGCCGCCCCCTGGGCACACCTCTAAACGCCCTCTCCCCATTGGTCGGTTCCTGGAGGCCACGCCCCCGAGCGGCTATAAAGAGCATGGGGCGGGCGCGGTGCGGAGACTCGAATCTGAGCGTCCGGTCCGCGGAGCAGGTGGGTGTGCGGGTGCGCGCGCCCAGGTGCGCGCTGCCGGGGCGGCGTCCAGGAGCGCCCGAGCTCGGGGGACACGGGCTCGGGGCACTGGACGAAGGTCCGGCGGCGTAGAAGGGTATGACAGGCTGCAGCAGGTGGCTGAGACCCTTGGCCCGGTTGGCAGAAGCTCAGGACCTATTTGGGCAGGGCCCAGGCCTGCAAGGGCGCGGGGTGGCGACAGGGGGAGGAATCGCAGGCGGCGAGTCTGAGGCCCGAGGTCGACCTCCCGGCTCTGACCCTGGTTAGCTGAGTGACCTTGGGCCGGCCCGAACCTGCCGCGTGCCTCAGTTTCCCCGTCTGTCAAACGGACCAGGAATTATCTGGACCCCGCGGCCACCACCCCCACCCTGCAGGGGGCTGTCTGCTTGCGCAGCTCTGGAGCAGCGGGAACTGCCCCATCTCACAGAAGAGGAACCGGTCCAGAGAGGTGACCGGTCCAGAGAGGTGACCGTGCTTGCCCAAAGTCACACAGCAGGTAACCGGGATTCTCGCAGGTCTTCCTGGCTCCCGGTGGGGAAGGCGCTGTCGCGTGCACTGACTGCGAGCCGGCCCCCTGCGTCCCCCCCCCCCCATGCCACTGCACAGAGGAAACAGGCCCCCAGAGGGGACCAGGTTTGCCCAGCTCGCAGAGTCCAGCCCGACGCGACCCAGGCCTGGGCGGGCGTGGGAGGGCGTGCAGGGACCCCGTCACTGTCCGGCTCCCAGGGCGACCCCATTCTCCGCAGGCATGTCAGAGGCCCAGCCCGCTGAAGTGCCCGGACCCAGTTTGTCCAGGCAGGACCAACAGGTAAGGGGCTTCCCACTCCATAGAGCAGGGGACGGGGAGGGGGGCGGTCCCTGCGGGGCAACTCCAGTCAGCCTCCCCTCCTGCCTCCTTGCTGGGAGTCTCTGGTTCTGAGAGCAGAGGGGACATGGAAGGGGCTGGGCCATCTGCCCACTTCCCAGAGGGGCGTGGGGAGGCCCCAGGAGCGGACCAGCTGCCCGAGGACCTCCGCAGGCGCCAGGCCCTGCCCAGCGCTCTCGCGCTCCCATCCACGGCCTCCGACTGTATCTTCCTGTGTCCCTCCGACCTCACAGCACCCAACAACCTCGACGGTAATAATAGTAACCGCCGCACGCTGGGCACACGGTGTGGGTCGGCCGCCCATCTGTGCCTTCCCACGTAGTGTTTCTCAGGTACCCATCCACCCCTGCAAACACGCTTTCTGGATGGGAAACGGAAGCAGAGAGCAGCTGTCACGTGCCCAAGGTCACACAGCCCTGATGTCACCGTCAACAAAGACTGCTTTTCTTTCTTTCTTTTTTTTTTTTCTTTTTCTTTTTTTGGGAGAGGTTTTTGCTATAGGGCACGTGCGCTCGCCAGACAGACAGAGACAGACAGAGAGACAGAAAGCGAGAAATCACCCCCCAGAGGGGATGACCACGCCGCAATCCCTTCTCCTCCATTCTCCTCTTGGGATCTTGGGCACGCATGCACACGCGCCCGGCGTGAGTTTTAAGCCACCGGGTCCGGGACGCGAACCGCGGTCGACTACGTGGGAGTCCAGCGACATAGTCATTACGCTAACTGCTGGTCCCTCTTTTTTAGAATTATTTTATTTAACTTTACTGATTTAATTAGACCAGACACACACACACACACACACACACACACACACACACAGTGGGAAAGCAAGAAAGCAAGCCACCAGGTCTGGGACTCGAACCATGGCCAGCCATGTGGGAGTCCAGTGCCCTTAACCACCACGCCACCTGCCAACCCCAAGACTGCTTTTTATTTTATTATTTTTTAATTTACTTTTTTTTTTTTTTGAGAGGTTTTTGTTATAGGGCATGTGCGCTTGCCAGAAAGACAGAGAGAGACAGAGAGACAGAAAGTGAGAAATCGGGGGGGATGGCCACACCACAATCCCTTCTCCTCCATTCTCCTCTCGGGATCTTGGGCACGCACGCACACACGCCCAGTGTGAGTTTAAGCCACTGGGTCTGGGACTCGAACCCCGGTCGACTACAGGGGAGTCCAGTGACATAGCCATTATGCCAACTGCTGGTCCCTCATTTTACTTTTTAAGAATTATTTTATTTTATTTATTCATTGATTTGTTTTTTTAATTTGACCAGAGAGAGAGAAAGGGAAAGTGAGAACAAGCCAGTAGGTCCGGGACTCCAACCATGGTTGGCCGTGCAGGAATTTCCAGCACCCTTAACCACCATGCCACTTGCTGGTTTCCTATTTTATTATTATTTTTTTAAAGGTTTTTGCCATAGGGCTTGTGTGCCCATTGGAGAGAGAGACAGGGAGGGAAAATAAGTCACCTCCCAGGGGGATGGCCAGGCTGCATCCCATCTCCTCGGGTCTTCTCTCGGATTTGGGGCACGCATGCCACATGCCCAGCATGATTTTTCAAGCTGCCAGTCTGGGGCTTGAACTGCAGTTAGCCATGTGGGATCCCAACGCCTTAACCACCAGCCACCTGCTGGCCCCTGAGACTGCTTTTAAGGGTTCACATCCCCCTCCCGCAGATGGACAAACTTGAAGCAGCGCTGTGGGCTCGCTTCGTGCTCCTGAGACCGGGGCTGGGAGTGTAGGGCCGCCACAGCCGCCCGTCCGGCGCCCGGAGCCCCCTCCCCGACCCTGCCCGCCCTGGCGGGACCCAGACAGGGGAAGGGGCTGGAGGCAGGCGCGGCCCCCTCTGCTCGCGCATGCGCCCCGCTCACGCCGCCCTCTCCCGCAGAACGCGGTGCAGCGCGTGGCGGCGCTGCCGCTGGTCCGGGCCACGTGCGCCACCGTGCGGGAGGCCTACAGCACCGCCAAGGACAGGCACCCGCTGCTCGGCTCCGCCTGCCGCCTGGCCGAGCACTGCGTGTGCGGCCTGACCACGCGCGCCCTGGGCCACGCCCAGCCGCTGCTCCACCACCTGCAGCCCCAGCGTGAGTGCGCCCGGCGGGCGGGTCCCCTCCATCTGCGGAGCTGGGGTGCCCCTGTCCGCCCACCCTGCTCCTGCCCTCTGCCCACACGGCCACCCCCACCTCCCTCTTAAATTTTCCTGTGGGCGGGGACACTAGGGAGACCCCAGGGGGACCGGCCACGCTCATCCCTTCTCAGTGTCCTCCGTGAATCCCGGACACACACGCGCCAGGCGTGGACTCTAACCCACCAGGTCCAGGACTTGAACTCCACAGCCGGCAGTGCGATCCAGCCCCCCACGGCCCCCCTTCAAGTTTATTTATTCATCTTCTGTATAGAAGGGGGCTCCCCGCCCGTGCCCCCCCATTCCCAGCCGCCCTGGATCCTGGGCACGTGTGTGTGCCCTGGCGTGCCCGGAGGTCCCGGGACGAGAACCCAGACCCTCCCATACGGTCTAGCTGTGTTACTGCCACACCACCGCCCCCGCCCCCGCTTGTCCCGTCCCCCTCTCCTCCACCGGCCTGGCCGGTGCCCTCACCTGTCCCCACCTCTGGGGTTCGGTGACCAGCTCAGAGTCCAGCCTGGTGGGAGTGACAGGGACGGGCAGGGCCAGAGAGACCTCGGCCTCTCACCGCAGGGAGGAGAGACCCCGGCCTCTCACCGCAGGGAGGGAGAGGCCCCCCGAGGCTCCCAGCCCAGGCCCTGGCCCTGCTCCTCAGTGGGCTGTCACCGGAGCCTGCCGCGGGGACACTGAGAGGTCGCCTAGGTGGTAGGGCCAGGCAGGGGGCAGGGGTCGGGGGCAGGGCCAGCCCAGGGACCACTCAGTCCCCGAGGCCCCCAGGCCCTCCCAGGGAGCCACAGGCCTCCCCACGCCCTCGGCGAAGCTCACTCCCAGGCCCTGGGTGTCGGTGCTGTCTGAGGTCGCAGGGGGCCTCCCTCCTTGCCGGCTGGTCTCCCGTCTCTGTCTCTGCCTCTCCCTCTAGAGCTCCCTCCCTCCGTGTCCCTCGCTGTGTCCCCCGTCCCCTCACGCCCGGCCTCTCCCCTCAGTGGCCACAGTGAACCACCTGGCCTGCAGGGGCCTGGACAAGCTGGAGGAGAAGCTGCCGTTTCTCCAGCAGCCTTCGGAGACGGTACCTGGGACGCCGGGCCGGCTGCAGGGGCGGGGAGGGCGGCCGGTGCAGGCGGGCGGGGCAAGGCAGCTTCCGCTCGCTCGAAAAGGCCAGCCAGGCTTAAACCCAGCACCTGCAGGGCGGCCAGCGGCTGGCCGGAGCCCCCCCAGCGTTCCCGGGAGCGCAGGGAAGCCGGCGGGGGCCGGGAAGGGGCCTGGGGTCTTTGAGTCCCAGCCCGAGCTCCCTGGGCCTGCAGGGGCTGGAACGAAGACCCTCCACCAGGTGGTGACCTCGGCCAGGGACGCGGTGACCAGCGGCGTGACAGGCGTGGTGGGCCTGGCCCGGCAGGGCCGTCGCTGGAGCGTGGAGCTGAAGCGCTCCGTGAGCCACGCCGTGGACGTGGTGCTGGGCAAGTCGGAGGAGCTGGTGGACCACTTCCTGCCCATGACAGAGGAGGAGCTGGGTGAGGCCACGCACCGGGGGTTCGAGTCCCAGGCCTGCGCCGTATACCCCGGCAGCGCGGCTTCCTTCTCTGTAACGTGGCCTGGTGATCCTGCGCGGTGGGCAGTGTGGGGGGCAGATTAGCTGGGGCCGGGCTCACAAGGGAAGCAGGGCTTTGTGCACCCCCCGGCCACGCTGACGGCACCCCCGCCCCCAGCGGCGCTGGCGGCGGAGGCCGAGGGCCCGGAAGTGGGCTCGGTGGAGGAGCAGAGGAGACAACAGGGCTACTTCGTGCGCCTGGGCTCGCTGTCAGCGCGGATCCGCCACCTGGCCTACGAACACTCGCTGGGGGAAACTGAGGCAGAGCAGACGCCGCGCCCAGGACACGCTGGCCCAGCTGCAGGAGACGCTGGACCTGGTGAGTGTCGCCTGCCCACTCTGCCCCTGCGCAGGATGGGGCCCCAGCAGACAGCGCTGTGCAGTGTGGGGCGGGCACCCGGCTGTCAGGAGGAGCCTGGGGTGTGTAGGCCAGGAGGGCTTCATGGAGGAGGGCAAGTAGGAGCTGGAATTTTTTTTTTGTAAGGAAAATTTTTGCTATAGGGCATGTGCACTTGCCGGAGAGACAGAGACAGAAAGTGAGAAATCAAACACGCCTCAATCCCTTCTCCCCCATTCTCCTCTTGGAATCTTGGGCACACTCGTGCATGGGCCTGGCGTGAGTTTAAGCCGCCAGGTCTGGGACTCGAACCGCAGTCGATGTAACCATTACACCATCTGCTGTACCAGGAGCAGATGGAATTTGTAGCCGGATGGCATGGTGGTTAAGGGCGTTGGATTCCCTCATGGCTGACCATGGTTCAAGTCTCGGACCTGGAGGCTTGCTTTCTCACTTTCCCTCTCTCTCTCATTCTGTCCCTCTCTGGTCAAATTTAAATAAATAAATAAATAAAGTTAAATTTAAAAAGAAAAAAGAAAGAATGGGGAAGACAGAGCAGGTGCCTCTTCCTCCTCACCACCAGGCAGTCCTCCCAGCTTTAAACCCCGAGGTCCATAAGGACTCCTGTTTACTGAGGTGAAGGGACACCTCCCTGCTCTTCCCGCACTCCCCGCCCCATCTGGGCTGCGGACAGCTCAGGCCTTCCGGTGGCTCAGGACACAAGCTGGGGTCACCCTCGACTCCCCTCTCCCACACCCAGCAGGTTGGCCGGTAGGGTGCTGTGCCTTCAGTCCACCCGAACCCACCACCCTGTTACCGCTCCCCGGACCTGGCCTGGCTCACCCACCGACTCTGTCCTCCTGCAGCCGCCAGAGGGCGCCTGTGAGCCCTGAGTCAGGGCTGTCCCTCCTCTGCCCACAGCCCTCCAGGGCTCCCACCTCTCCCGGGTCAAAGCCCACGTCCTCTCTGCAGCCCACCAGGCCTGCACGACCCACCCGTCCCCTCCCTCTCTCCCCCTCGCTCTCTGCTCCAGCCACACGGGCCTCCTCACTGTCCCTCCCACGCCAGGCACCGTTCTGCCCAGGGTCTTCGCACGGCTGTGCCTCTGTCTGGAACTGTCTACTCTCTGCCAATCTGGCTTCCAGGCAGCTGCGTCTTTTCACGCCGGCAGGTGGCGTGGTGGTTAAGGGTGCTGGACTCCCACATGGTTGATCGTAGTTCTGGTCCCAGACCTGGCAGCTTGCTTTCTCACTTTCCGTCTCTCTCTCACTCTCTGGTCAAATTAAAATAAATAAAATTAAGATAATTCTAAAAAAAAAAAAAAAAAAGTGCCTTTTCGTGTGGGCCTTAGCTACCATGCCACCTGCCGGCCCCTGCTTCCATGAGGGAGAGACAGAGACAGAGGGCAACGGCGCCCCAGCTGGTCCTGACAGCAGGCATCCACCCTGCCTCAGCCAGCCCTGGTCATGGCCATGCAGTCCCAGTGAAGGCAGGACTTGAACGCAGAGCCCTCCCTGGTTGGCCTCGGGGCCTGGGGATTTACTGCGAGCCACAGCCCCTCCGTCTCATGGTGATGCGGCCCTGGGCTCTCCCGCGGCGGTTCCTGGGCGTCCAGGGCGCTGCAGGAGCCACCATCCCTCTGCCCGCTGGCGGACGGGGCCAGTGGTGCTGCGGATCCAGAGAGGCGTCTTCTGGCTTCCCAGTGCAGAGACCAGACTCTGCTGGAAGGTGCCCTGCCGCCCGAGCCCACCCCCAAGCCTGTCCCACCTCCCTGTCCCTGCAGATCCACCTCATGCAGGGCGGGGCCACCCCCACCACCCCTGCTTGCCCAGGGAAGGTGCACCAGCTGTGGGAGGACTGGACACAGCAGCCCCTGGAGAACGGCTGCTGCAGGAGCCAGGTGAGATGGCGAGGCGAGCCCACTAAGGTGCTGGAGGAGCCGGGGAGGTGGCCAGGAGTCAGGGCTGGGGGAGGAGCCAGGATTTGAGAGGAGCCAAGGGGGAGGGGCCAGGGTTGGGGAGGAGCCAAGGAGGGGAGGAGTCAGGGTTTGAGAGGAGCCAAGGAGGGAGGGGCCAGGGTTGGGGAGGAGCTAAGGAGGGGAGGGGCCAGGGTGTGTGGGAGGAGCCAATGAGGGGGAGGAGCCAGAGTTTGGGAGGGGCCAGGGAGGGGAGGGGCCAGGGCGTGGGAGAGGAGGAGCCAGGGTGACGGGGAGGAGCCTAGGAGGGAGGAGCAGTGGCCACTACCGGGCCGGGTTGGGGAAAGGAGAGTGAGGGATGCAGGGTCAGCCCTGGGCTGCCGGGGGCCAGTCAAGCCTAGCACCGAGGGCAGCTGGATGGGCTGTCCGTGGGGGAACCAGGGCAGGCCGACAGCGCTGTTGGGGATCGCTGAGGCAGGGTGACAGTCCCCTTGTGACCGCGGGGGGGCAACGGGACAGAGCTAGGCCTTGCCGTGTGTCCCTGAGGGAAGCCGAGGCAGGCGGCGGCGTGGGCCGTCCGTGGGAAACCGAGGTCGCCCCCGCAGGCGGAGCAGGAGACGCTGGTGCTGTCCCGCAGCCTGACCCGGGAGCTGCAGACCACGGTGGACGTGCTGGAGACCAGCGTGCGGGGCCTGCCGCCCGGCGCGCAGGAGAAGGTGGCCGAGGTGCGGCGCAGCGTGGACGCGCTGCAGGCCGCCTTCGCCGACGCCCGCTGCTTTAGGGACGTGCCGGCAGCCGCACTGGCCGCGGGCCGGGGCAGCGTGGCCAGGGCCCACGCCTCGGTGGACGAGCTGGTGGAGTTGGTGGTGCAGGCCGTACCCCTGCCCTGGCTCGTCGGGCCCTTCGCGCCCATCCTGGGTGGAGCGCCCCGAGCCCCTGGCCGACCTGCAGGCCCGGGTGGACGAGGTCGTGGGCGGCCCGGACTCGCGCTGGGCGCACCTGGACTGGCCGGCCCAGCAGAGAGCCTGGGAGGCCCAGCACCAGGCCCGGCCCGGCCTCGCCGGGGACATTCGCGAGGAGGAGCCGGAGCCCCCCAGCCGGCTCAAGCACACGCTGATGCCCGAGCTGGACTTCTGACCGGCCCTCTGCTGCCCCCTGGCGGCCCGCGTTAGCGCCGGCGACGCGGAGCTCGGACCCCCGGCGGGACCTGCGGGAACGCCAGGCCGGGAGGAGCGGGGACTGGCGGCCCTGAGCCCGGATCTGGCCCAGGAAGTCGATCGGAACTCCCCCGAGCCTGTGGGCCCAGTGGCTCTACTTGGGGCTTTGGAAAGTGAGCCCCCCTCCCCAGCTCGGACACCCTGGACTGGGGGGTCTCCCAAAGACGCCAGCCAGCTAGACCCACTGCCTCTCCAGTCCGGGGTCGTGCTCCCCAATAAAGGCGCTCCTGCAGCCCGGAGGCCTGTCTCTTGCAGGCGGTGGGATTCAGTCCGGGGGCTGGGGGCCTCAGACGTGCTGGACCCACAGGGTTCCAGATACCCGAGGAGGAAGCTTGCCTGCCCTGACCGCCATGCCGCCTGGCCTTGCAGCATGGGAGCCGGCCGGTCAGCCATGTCGGTGCAGGGGTGGAGGCCGCCCTCACCTCGTAAACTGGAAGCCCTTGGGGACTGCTCAGAGTGGGAGCAGGGGCAGGGGGCAGCGGGCAGCCCCTCTTCCACCCACCCCCGGGACCTGGGGGGCTGGCCCTGCTGAGGTCTCTCAGCTGGGGGTGGGGTGGGGGCCACGGATGTGGGCAGGGGCCACGGCAGGTCCCGTGGGGAGCCCCATCCTCTGACCTCATTCCAGGCTCCCTGTGACCACGCGGGGTGTTGGGAAACCGCCCTCTGCCGTGGTGAGGTCAGGGTGGCCCCTGGCTTCCCTGGGACCTGGTCCAGGGTGGCTCTGAGAGCCCCAGCCACCCCCCACTGGCCAGGTGCACGCCCTGGCCCTGGCGTGAACCTCCATAGCGTCCCACATGCAGACCAGCACGCCCCCTGCCTCCGAGCCTTCCCTCAGCTGTGTCCACGCCCGCAAACACCCTCCCCCCGCCTTTCCCACCCATCCTCAAGCCCCGGTCCCAATGCCCCCGCCTCCAGGAAGCCTTTCCTGACTGCACCCAGCAGGGTAACCCCTCTCGCCCTCCAGGCCCTGTCCACCTGGACATGGCCACGGCAGCCCTGCCTTTTCTCACAAGGCTCAGGGCTTCTGGGCACCCAGCCCGGCGAGCATGGGCGGGTTGGCACATGGGGAAGGGCGTCGGGGCAGAGGGACCAGCTTGGCCGAAGGCTTGGCAATGGGCCGGTCCGGTCCGTGTCCTGGTGGCTAAAGGAGCCGGAGCCCACGTGGCCGACCGCCCGAGTCGACCCAGCGACTCGAAACGTGCCAGGCCCGGACAGGATGGAGACAGGAGAAGGGACCGTGGTGACCGTGCCTCGCCGGGCTGCCTTGTCCCTCTCCCCGTCTCTGTCTCTCTCTGCTGAGTGCACAGGCCTCGAGCAGTTGATGAATAAGTAAAGCTTGATGGTGGGAAGCGAGATTAGCGCAGAGGGGGGGTGTCATCGACACGCGTTGGGCCCCGCCTAGCCCACGGCCGGCTGGTCGGGGGTGCACCCCGAGCCTGGTTTTCCTGTGAAGTGGGTGCAGACCCCCTGTAAGCACCTCGCCTGCGGGAGCTGGGATGCGCTGCTTTGCCCGTGCGTCCACTCGACACGGATAGCCAAGGGCCTGGGACATGCCGCCAGCCTCTGCCGGGGGGTGCACTCCGGCCATGGGGGCTGGCAGTAAGTGCCCTGGGACAGAGGTGATGAAAAAGACCAAAGGGGAGGGGATGGGTGTGCAGGCTCTGGGGCTGGGGGCACCAGGAAGTCCTCTCTGAGGGGGTGACACCTGGGAGACTGCGGAGGAGACATCGGATCTGGGGAACGGCGTTCCAGGCAGAGGGCATGGCCCTGCAAAGGCCCTGGGGCAGGGGCGGCACCCGGAGTGTGGGAGGGACAGTGAGGAGACCCCTGTGGCTGGAGCAAAGTGAACAAGGGGGAGAGAGGGAGGGAAGGCAGGGAGGGGATGGGGCAGGCATGCAGGCCTGGTGGGCTGCAGGGAGGAGGTGGGCTTTGACCCTGCAGGAGGTGGGAGCCCTGGAGGGCTATGGGCAGAGGAAGGATGGGCCCTGTGAGGGTTGTGGCCTTTCCCATGTTTATCTTCTCGGAGGCTGCCCCCCTGACCAGCCCGGGCCAGGGCTGCCCCACGGGAAGGGGAGGGGCGCAGCCAGCCTCCCCCTCCCCGGGGAGGTGCTGGCTGGGAGGAGGCTGGGGAGCCGCTCTGTTTAGCAAACACAGAGCCAGCTCCATGGAGACGGCTGGGGTCATCGGTCCTGGCGGCTGGACCCCTCCCTCCCCCCCGCTCAGCGTCCAGGGCCAACGCGGGCTGCCCTTGCCCCCCTGGCTGGCAGCTAGGGTCCTACCCAGGAGTGCTGTGGCACCCACCCCCCGCTCGCACACGCCGCCCACCCACAGCCTCGCAGCCCACTTAGTGCACGCGTTCCACCCCTGGCACATCCCGAGATGCCTCCTCTAGGGAGCCTCCCTGGGTTGGCCCACTGGTAGCAACCCAGGGCTCCGTGCTGGCCTGCATTTTAGCCCCACCAGGAAGAGTGACATGTCCTCTCCCTGCTGGGGTCTTCTCAGGGACCCCGTGGGCCTGGACGATGCTCAGCTCACCTCTGTGAAGTGCCTGGGAGGCAGGACAGGTCACCACTCACCCCCACCCTGTGAGCTGCCCCATCGAGCCAACATTTCCTTTTATCATTATTATTATTGCTGTGTTTCTTTAAAAGGAATTATTTCACTTTATTTATTATTATTGTTCAATTTGACGAGAGAGAGAAAGCAAGTTGCCAGGCCCGGGACTCGAACTGTGGTCTGCCATGTGGGAGTCCAGCACCTCAACACCCACTACCTGCCGGCCCCTATTATTTTATCGTGAAGGTTTTTCGTGCATTCAGTGGGAGAGCGACGGAGAGAGGGAAGGTGAGAAATCCCCCCTCCAGCGGGAACGGCCACACTGCGGTCCCTTCTCCGGGGACCTTGGGCACGCACGCGCACGCCGCAATTCTCAGGCCACCAGGTCCAGGACTCGAACTGCAGTCGGCCCTGTGGGAGTCAGCACCTTGGCCACCATGCCACCTGCTGGCCCCAAGCCGAACATGAAGGGCGGGCCCAGGGAGCGGGGAGCCCTGTGACCCCCCTGACTCAGGCCGCGAAGAACACGGAGCCGCCCGTGAGGCTGGAGCGGAGGGCGGGAGGAAGCAGGACTCGCGGAAAACTGAGGCACCAGGACGGCGGAGCAACGGCTCGAACTGTGCCAGTCCCGGGTGGGGCAGGGCAGCGTGGCGGCCCGGAGCGAGGCCCAGCTGGCCCGGGTCGGCCTGCAGGGGCGGGCGCCGTGGGCAGGGGCCTGGTGCTGAGAGCAGGGCAGAGGTGTTGGGGCCGGGGCCCGGCGGGCGGGGGAGCACGTGACTGCCGGCCCCCCTCCCGGGCCTGGCCGCCTGCCTCCCCGCCGCCCTATAAGGCCTGGGAGCGGAGGAGCAGCCTGCTGGCAGCACCGTCCGGCACTCCGGGACGCCCGCGGGTCCAGGTGAGCGGGGCGCGCCGGGCTCCAGCTGGGGGCCAGCGGGCAGAGGCGGGGACCCCGGTTTCACGCACCTGCTCTGTCCCTTCCAGCAGCGCGACCGTGACCCTGACTGGCACCATGTCTGCTCAGGACGGACCCCCGAAGCCCAAGGGCAAGGTGAAGGGGGAGGGCAGACCCCTGCGGGGCCGGGGAGCCCAGCCTCAGGACGGAGTTTCCTGGGGGGGTAGGGCCCCGGGGCACAGCACTGACTCCCTCCTGTCCCGGGCGAGGGAGCGGCTCACGCCACTGTGCCCCCTCCGGCCGGCCGTGCCTCTCTGGGCCTCGGGGGGAAGAGGTCTCTGGAGTGGGGGGCCGACCTTTCCCTCTGCCCACTGCCCAGGCCGGGAAACAGGCCGCCCGGGCACGTGGGCTGGGGATCTGGGGGCCCAGGGCTGTCCCCCCCAACCCTGTCCCCGCCCCCCGCAGACCCTGGGGCAGCTTCTTCGGGTCCCTGCCTGGCTTCAGCGCCGCCCGGAACCTGGTGGCCAACGCACACAGCTCCATGAGAGAAGCCCGCTCGGCCGCCCCCGAGGCCACCCCGGCCCAGGCTCAGGGTGAGTGGACGGCCCGCAGCGTGGGCTCGGAGGGCGGCCACAAGGAAGTCCCCCCGCTTCGGGCCCACAGGCACCTGGCGGGGCTGGCACACTCACTCAGTGCCGGATGGGGACACTGAGGCGGGCCTGGGGGAGCCACGCCGCAGTGGTGTGACCAGCAAAAGCGCGGTCTGGAGCCAGCCTGTCGCCCTGGGACGCGCACCCATCTCCGAGATATGCACCGTGGTCGGGCTGGGGCTGTGCACGCCTGGGTGTCCAGAGAGAGCCAGCAGCTTCCCTGGGGGCGCACAGCTGGGCTGCCCGAGGGCAGGCGGAGCGTGAGGAGGTGCTGCTGGGAGCGGGCGGGGCGCTGCACGGGCTGGGCCTGCCCCGCTGGAGCCCGGGCAGCTGACTTGTGGCCCACATTCCTCTGGGGTGGCAGCGGGCAGCTGTCGCGGGGGGCGGGGCGGGGCGCGGCTGCCCCCCAGGCTCCGGGGCCTGTGGGGGTGGCCTCCCCGGCTGCCCCGGGGTCCTGCCTTCCCTCCCAGCAGCCCCCCAGGCTGCCAGGCCAGGAAACCCCACAGAACTCCTGACCCAGGGGCCACGGCGCTGGGTGGGGTGCTGGGGGCCTGGATGCCTTCCGCTGTCCTTGGCGGGGTGGCTGGGACATTCCGGAACTTGTGCAATGGACACCGGGCAGCTGACACCCCCGCGTCCCCCACCCGCCCTGACCGACTCCTGTCCCCGCAGCGGCGGCCGACCGTGAGCCGAGGGCCCAGGGCGCCGAGAGCCTGCTGCGGCCTCCGGGAAAGGTAAGGGGGCTCCCAGCAGCGGCCAGGCCCGGGCGCCCCTCTGGGGTCATTTAGGCCGGGGCCGGCAGAGATCTCAGGGGGTGCTGCCCCTCTGAGCCTCAGTTCCCTGTCTGAGAGGCGCCCCCATCTGGTCTACACTGTGTCCTGTGCAACACCACACCCCCCCAGACCAGGGTAACCCACTTGCTGGGTGCTGGCCCTGGGTAAGCCCACCCCAGGCACCCGGCGAGGAGCAAGGGGTAGTCCCGCCCAGGATGGTACAGCACAGAGACGCACAGCCACCTGCGGAAGGTCACACAGCCAGACGTGGGCAGCAGTCCGACAGACAACCACCCACACAGCGCCCTTGGCCCGAGACGTGGGGACACCCACGCTGTCACTGTCCACAGGCCCAGGCGGGTGCAAGGCTTGAGCTCGGGCAGCAGAGGGCATGGTAGGGTGGCAGGGCCCCAGTGCACACCCTGTGCTGCAGTCCTCCGTGACTGCCCTCGCACTGGCCAGGTCAGGGGCCCTGGGCGGCTGAGAACCACATGCACGGGCCCTTCCGGCCCAAACCCAAACACACCTGGCAGCTGAGGCGACACACACACACACACACACACACACACGCCCCGCGCTGGCATTAATTAGGCACCTGCTACGTGCAAAGCGTTTCAGGCATCTGAAACTCTTTTTTAAAAAAAAATTATTTTCTTAAATTTTATTTATTTATATTTTGGGAAAGGTTTTTGCTATAGGGCGCATGCGCTTGCCAGAAAGACAGAGACAGAGAGACAGAGAGACAGAAAGCGAGAAATCACCCCTGGGGGGATGACCACGCCGCAATCCCTTCTCCTCCATTCTCCTCTCAGGATCTTGGGCACGCATGCACACACACCTGACGTGAGTTTAAGCCACCGGGTCCGGGACTCGAACTGTAGTTGACTACATGGGAGTCCAGCGACACAACCATTACGCCATCTGCTGGTCCCTCTTTATTTATTTTAAAACATTTATTGTCTACTTATTTCTAATTTTCAAGCCTCCAGGTCTAGGACTTGAACTGCTGTTGGCCGTGAGGGAATCCAGAGTCTCAACCACCATGCCGCCTCCTGCTCCCTAAATTTTATTTATTTAGTTTTAAAGAATTATTTAATTAATTATTTTTAAATTTTATTTTGGCCAGAGTGAGAGAGAGAGAGAGAAATGAGAAAGCGAGCCGCCAGGTTCAGGGTGCGAACCACAGTCGGCCATGTGGGAGTCCAGCACCCTAACAACCAGGCCACCTGCTGGCCCCTAATTTTATTTATTATTATCTTTTAAAATTTGCTATACGGTATATGTGGTCACGAGAGAAAGAGAGAGAGAGAGATAAAGAAAGTAAGAAAACAAGCCACCAGGTCCAGGACTCAAACCACAGCCAGCCATGTGGGAGTCCAGTGCCCTTAACCCCTGTACCACCTGCTGGCCCCGGATGAGCTTTCCCCACAATCCTTGAAAGAGCTGGTGCTTCAATCCCCATCCTTCAGAGACAGGATGTTTAAGAGCACACGTGAGTGCAGGAGAGCTGGGGATTGAACCCCGGTCTCTCCGACTACGAGTCCGTTTAACCAAGCCAGGCCAGGAGCCAGGCTGAGAACATAACCTCGGGGCTTCTCAGCCTCGGTCCTGAAGATACTCGGGGCTGGATGGTTCTTGGTGGGGCGTCCTGGGCCCTGCAGGGACTGAGCAGTGTTCCTGGCACCACGTGCTCCAGGCCAGGGGCTGTCCCGGTCACGACATCCACAGATGTCCCTCGATGTCAGCGAGTGTGCCCTGGGGAGCAGGATTCCCTGGGTAGAACCTCCATTAAAAACCACCCACTCCTGGGGCCGGCAGGTGGCGTGGTGGTTAAGGCACTGGACTCCCACGTGGCCAGCCAGGATTCGAGTCCCAGGCCTCGTGGCTGGAACCAGCCAAGCAGGTGTGCATGTGTGGCCTGGAAGCCCGAGAGGAGAGTGGAGAAGGGACTGCGGCATGGCCACCTCCCCACCCCCGGATGATTTCTCGCTGTCTCTCCCAGTCTCTCTGGCGAGTGCACATGCCCCATAGCAAAAATATCTCTCTCTAAAAAGAAGTGTACCTTACGTGGAGAACTGGTAAGACGAGCCAGAAAGTATTAATCGGACTCAGACTCGTGCTGGGCCTGAGGACTGTGACCTGCTGCCACCACAGGGTCCCTCGGCATCACCTGGTGCTCGGGTGCAGGCTGCGTAGGGCCGTCTCGGAAGGCCAGGGCCGGCCACAGCCTTGCACTGGGCTGGGGGGTGACGGGGACATCGAAGCGCTGTGAGGGAGAGGACCAGGGCCCCCGCTGCTCCTCTTGATCTATGTGACCCCGTGTCATCTGTCGACAGGTGCCGGCCGGGGCCACGGACCTGCTGAGCTCCGGGGTGTCCGAAGCCAAGGACGCTGTCTCCTCTGGGGCGGCCAGCATGGTGGACGCGGCGAAGGGCGTGGTCCAGGGAGGCCTGGCCACCACCCAGTCTGCACTCACAGGCACTAAGCAGGCCGTGTCCAGTGGGGTGATGGGGGCAGTGGACATGGCCAAAGGGGTTGTCCAGGGGGGTCTGGACACTTCGAAGGCTGTCCTCACAGGTGCCAAAGACACGGTGTCCACAGGGGTCATAGGAGCCGTGAACGTGGCCAAAGGAACTGTCCAGACTGGCCTGGACACCTCTAAGACTGTGCTCACAGGAACCAAAGACACTGTGTCCACAGGGGTCTTGGGAGCAGTGAATGTGGCTAAAGGGGCCGTCCAGACTGGCCTGGACACCACCAAGACCGTCCTCACAGGCACCAAAGACACGGTGTCCACTGGACTCACGGGGGCCATGAACGTGGCTAAAGGGACAGTTCAGACTGGTCTAGACACCTCGAAGGCTGTCCTCACAGGCACCAAGGACACGGTGTCCACTGGGCTTACGGGGGCTGTGAACGTGGCCAAGGGGGCCGTCCAGACTGGCCTGGATACGTCGAAGGCCGCCCTTACAGGCACCAAAGACACGGTGTCCACTGGACTCACGGGGGCTATGAACGTGGCTAAAGGGACAGTCCAGACTGGTCTAGACACCTCCAAGGCCATCCTCACTGGTACCAAGAACACGGTGTCCACTGGGCTCACGGGGGCAGCCAACGTGGCCAAGGGGGCCGTCCAGACTGGCCTGGACACCTCCAAGACTGTGCTCACAGGCACTAAAGACACGGTGACCACTGGACTCACGGGGGCCATGAATGTGGCCAAGGGGGCCGTCCAGACTGGCCTGGATACGTCGAAGGCCACCCTTACAGGCACCAAAGACACGGTGTTCACTGGACTCACGGGGGCCATGAACGTGGCTAAAGGAACAGTTCAGACTGGTCTAGACACCTCGAAGGCTGTCCTGATTGGCACCAAAGACACAGTGTCCACGGGGGTCTTAGGAGCAGTGAATGTGGCCAAGGGGGCTGTCCAGACTGGCCTGGATACTTCAAAGACCGTCCTCACTGGCACCAAAGACACGGTGTCCACTGGACTCACGGGGGCAGCCAACGTGGCCAAGGGGGCCGTCCAGACTGGCCTGGATACGTCGAAGGCCGTCCTCGCTGGTACCAAGAACACGCTGTCCACAGGACTCACGGGGGCAGCCAACGTGGCCAAGGGGGCTGTCCAGACTGGCCTGGACACCTCCAAGACTGTGCTCACTGGTACCAAAGACACAGTGTCCACAGGGGTCTTAGGAGCCATGGACGTGGCTAAAGGGGCCGTCCAGACTGGCCTGGACACCACCAAGACTGTCCTCACAGGCGCCAAGGACACGGTGTCCACGGGAGTCATGGGAGCCGCCAACATGGCCAAGGGGGCTGTCCAGACTGGCCTGGATACGTCGAAGGCCGCCCTCACAGGCACCAAAGACACGGTGTCCACTGGACTCATGGGGGCAGCCAACGTGGCCAAGGGGGCCGTCCAGACTGGCCTGGATACATCGAAGGCCGTCCTCACTGGTACCAAGAACACGCTGTCCACAGGACTCACGGGAGCAGCCAACGTGGCCAAGGGGGCCGTCCAGACGGGCCTGGACACCTCCAAGACTGTGCTCACAGGTACCAAAGACACTGTGTCCACGGGGGTCTTGGGAGCCATGGGCATGGCTAAAGGTGCCGCCCAGACTGGCCTGGACACCACCAAGACTGTCCTCACAGGCGCCAAAGAGACGGTGTCCACGGGGGTCATGGGAGCCGTGAATGTGGCCAAAGGAACTGTCCAGACTGGCCTGGACACCAGCAAGGCCGTCCTCACAGGCACCAAGGACGCAGTGTCCACTGGGCTCACGGGGGCCACCAACATGGCCAAGGGGGTCGTCCAGACTGGTCTAGATACTTCAAAGACCGTCCTCACAGGCACCAAAGACACGCTGTCCACTGGGCTTACGGGGGCAGCCAACGTGGCCAAGGGGGCCGTCCAGACTGGCCTGGATACATCGAAGGCCGTCCTCACTGGTACCAAAGACACGGTGTCCACTGGACTCACGGGGGCAGCCAACGTGGCCAAGGGGGCCGTCCAGACTGGCCTGGATACATCAAAGGCCGTCCTCACTGGTACCAAGAACACGCTGTCCACAGGACTCACGGGGGCAGCCAACGTGGCCAAGGGGGCCGTCCAGACTGGCCTGGACACCTCCAAATCTGTGCTCACTGGTACCAAAGACACGGTGTCCACAGGGGTCATGGGAGCCGTGAACATGGCCAAAGGAACTGTCCAGACTGGCCTGGACACTAGCAAGGCCATCCTCACACGCACCAAGGACACAGTGTCCACTGGGCTCACGGGGGCAGCCAACGTGGCCAAGGGGGCTGTCCAGACTGGTCTAGACACGTCAAAGACCGCCCTCACTGGCACCAAGGACACGGTGTCCACTGGGCTTACGGGGGCTGTGAACGTGGCCAAGGGGGCCGTCCAGACTGGCCTGGATACGTCGAAGGTCGTCCTCACTAGCACCAAGGACGTGGTGTCCACTGGGCTCACAGGGGCCATGAACATGGCTAAAGGGACCGTCCAGACTGGTCTAGACACCTCGAAGGCCGTCCTCACTGGCACCAAAGACACAGTGTCCACTGGACTCACAGGGGCTGCCAACATGGCTAAAGGAACTGTCCAGACTGGTCTAGACACCTCCAAGGCTGTCCTCACTGGCACTAAGAACACGGTGTCCACAGGGCTCACGGGGGCAGCCAATGTGGCCAAGGGTGCCGTCCAGACTGGCCTGGATACTTCAAGGACCGTCCTCACTGGCACCAAGGACGTGGTGTCCACTGGGCTCACGGGGGCCGTGAACGTGGCTAAAGGGGCCGTCCAGACTGGCCTGGACACCTCCAAGGCCGTCCTCACTGGTACCAAAGACACTGTGTCCACGGGGGTCTTGGGAGCTGTGAACGTGGCCAAGGGGGCCGTCCAGACTGGCCTGGACACCACCAAGACCGTCCTCACAGGCGCCAAGGGCACGGTGTCCACCGGACTCACAGGGGCCATGAACGTGGCTAAAGGAACAGTCCAGACTGGTCTAGACACCTCCAAGGCCGTCCTCACTGGTACCAAGAACACACTGTCCACTGGGCTCACGGGGTCCGCCAACGTGGCTAAAGGGGCTGTCCAGACTGGCCTGGACACCTCCAAGGCCGTCCTCAGTGGTACCAAGAACACGGTGTCCACTGGGCTCACGGGGGCAGCCAACGTGGCCAAGGGGGCCGTCCAGACTGGCCTGGACACCTCCAAGACTGTGCTCACAGGCACCAAAGACACGGTGACCACTGGGCTCACGGGGGCCATGAATGTGGCCAAGGGGGCTGTCCAGACTGGTCTAGACACCTCCAAGGCCGTCCTCACTGGTACCAAGAACACGGTGTCCACTGGGCTCACAGGGGCCATGAACGTGGCCAAGGGGGCCGTCCAGACTGGCCTGGACACCACCAAGTCTGTGGTCACAGGTACGAAGGACACGCTGTCCTCCGGGCTCACTGGGGCGGTGAGCTTGGCCAAGGGGACAGCTGAGAGTGGGCTGGACACGACCTGGGCTGTCCTGAGCAGCGCCAGAGACACGGTGTCCACAGGGCTGCAGGGCTCCATGGACGTGGCCACGGGGGCTCCGCAGGCCGGACTGAGTGCTACCCACACCCTCGTGACAGGTAACAAGGATGTCCTCTTTGGGGGGGCCTCTGGGGCCATGAACGTGGCCATGGGGTCTCTGCAGGCCGACGTGGGCACCACCACGACCACAGTTCTGGCCAGCACCGAAGACGCCGTGCCCACTGGTCTCCCAGAGGCAGCAAACGTGGCCACAGGGGCCGTCCAGAACCGGGCACCTGGGACCCGAGACACTGCCATGGGTGGTGGCACCAGCCCCAGTGCGCAGGACAGAGGAGAGGTGCGGACTGCCCTGAGCCCCCAAGACGCCCGGTCCTCTGGGGTCTGCAACTCCCGGGACGTGCCCTGTGCCGGCCTGGAGCTGGCCCGAGAAGCTGCAGCAGCCACTCTAGGCCTTGCGTTAGATGTGACCACATTCCCCCACGGGGCCGCCACCCACGGCCACGGAGGAGCCACGGGCTTCACGGCGCTGCAGGACGAACTGGAGGGTCTGGGGGAGATCTTCCTCCCCATGAGCGCTGCGGAGCAAGGTGAGCAGGGCCGGGGTGGGCCCCTGGGCGGCGCGGCCCCTGCCTGAGCCCAGGGTGCGAGTCCCGCCACTGTCCTCCCCAGATCAGCTGGCCGCGTCCCAGCCCGGGCCCCGGGTGCTCTCGGCCGACCAGAAGAGCTACTTCGTGCGTCTGGGCGACCTGGCCCCTGGGCTCCGCCAGCGCGCCTTCGAGCATGCCCTGAGCCACCTGCAGCACGGCCAGTTCCAAGCCAGGGACGCCCTGGCGCGGCTCCAGGACTCCCTCGGGCTGGTGAGGAGACTCCTTCGCGCTTCCCCACACGGGCACCCGGGGACGGGGAGGGAGTGTGGCAATCCGTGTGCGGGGAGGGGGGCGACCTGGAGGAACAGGGACAGTGGGACAGAGAGCCCCAGGCCAGGCCCACCCCCATCCCCAGGAACAGCACCAGCTGGGCGGCTCGGGGTATGGGCGTCTGTTCCCGGGGCAGGACTGCTGGGAGCGTTCGGGACGGACTAGTCAGTGTGCGTGAGGGGACAAGGCCAGGGAAGTGGCAGGAGCCAGGCCATGGCCACGGTGAGGGGCCGGGTTACCCGAGGGCACTGAGGCGCCGTGGAGAGGTTCTGAGGGGTGAGCGCCCCGCAGACACCACTGACCTCCCCGACCACCACGTGGCCACCCTGGGCTATTAGTGCTGTCATCGAAAGATGGGGACAGAACGTGGGAAAGCGAGAAGGCAGCCCCCGGGGAGGCCACGCCGCAATCCCTTCTCCTCCCTTCTCGGGATTCTGGGTACGCACGCACACGCGCTGGCATGACTTTCCAGTCACCGGGTCCGGGACGCGAACTGTGCAGCTGGCCATGTAGGACAGAGTGCCTTAACTTCTGTGCCACGCGTTAGTCCCCTCTTGGTGCTTTTTAAAAACACATGCTATAGGGGCCAGCAGACAACATGGTGGTTAAAGGTGCTGGATTCCCACATGGCCGACCGCGGTTCGAGTCCCAGACCTGGCAGCTTGCTTTCTTGCTTTCCCTTTCTCTGGTCAAATTAAAAAAATAATAAGTGGAATTAAATAAACTTTAACATATACATAAATGCTATAGGGCACGAGTACTCAACAGAGAACGGGTGAGAAACCACCCCCCAGGGGCATGGCCATGCTACAATCCCTTTCCTCCGTGACCCTCTCAGGTTTCGGGTACACAGGCTCACATGCCCAGCGTGTTTCCCAGCTGCTGGGGCTGGGACTTGAACTGTGCAATCAGTCACGTGGGGTCCTGCCGCTGTAACCGGCTGACCCGATTACTGATGCGCCACGTGACCACAACAGACCCTCAGCGGGAGGCCCTTCTGCACGCCGGGCTCCGGCAGCAGACCTGGACGCCCACCGCAGGGAGGCGGCCACCCTTACCCCACCGGGTTCTCTTTCCAGATGGAGAAGGCCAAGCAGGCCTCGGGCCAGGGCTCCGACACCAGCGTGGAGGGCACGCGTGCCACAGAGGTACGTGGGGTGCAGGGCGCGGTCCCCCACCCGGGGCCCCCGCTCACTGGCTCCCTCTCCCCACAGGCGCGGGGTGCGGGGGCCCTGGCCAGGGTCCGCGGCCTGGTCCAGCAGCTGCACACGGCCTACAGCACCCTGGGCCCCAGCCTGCAGGGGCTGCCCGCCGAGTTCCAGCAGCAGGCCGGCCGGGCGCGGCGCAGCGTCTGCGAGCTCTACGCCATCGTCAGCGCGGCCGGGTCGGTGGAGGAGCTGCCGGCCGAGCGTCTGGCCCAGAGCCGCGAGGGCGTGACGCAGGCATGGCAGGGGCTGGAGCGGCTGCTGGACGGCGTGCAGCACAGCCCCCCGCTCAGCTGGCTGGCCGGGCCCTTCGCCCTCGCCCCCGGCCCCGGCCCCAGCGCGCAGCAGCTGTGATTATGGGGCCGCGGCCCGGCCCGGCCTGGGGGGCCCGAGCCCTGCACAGGTTCCCGGCAGGCTGAAGCAGGCCGAGTGGAAGCGTCACCAGGACACGGCCCCCACTCAGCCCCGGACGCTGGCCCTGGCCCTGCCCTCCCCTGCGGTGCTCCATGGCTGACCAGGAGCCGTGCTGGACGGCCGGACCCAGGAGGGAGAAGCGGGGCACGAGAGCCTGCCAGGCCCTGCCCGCCCCGCCCAGAGCCCCCCGGCCCGGCTCCCGCGTGCACCGCCGTTCACAGGCTCCCACGGCGCCACCTCGTCCACAGGCATCCCCCAGCTCCTTGCAGACACTTGGGGTGCTGGAGCCCCACGCACCCGAACACCCTAGAATGCCACTGCGGCTGGAGCTGGCTGCTACCCCGAGGCCCCAGCGAGGCCGAGGGCTTCATGAAGACAGCCACAGGAGCCACTACCGCCACCACCGCGGGCTGCGCCGTGGCGGGGCGGCTGTGACGGTGCCGCTGGCCTCAGCCACTCACCGAGACCCCAGGCAAGGCTGAGCCACGAGGCCTGAGGCCCAGGCGGCCGGTGAAGGCACAGACAGACTGACGGAGGCCGACCTTGCCCACAGAGGCCGCGGCCAGGGCCTGTCGGGCGAGCTCTCCTGTCTGGGTTTAGCACGAGGCTGGGGCCAGGCTGGCGTGGCGGTCAGCGAGGCCAAGCGCGTTCCCCAGAGGTCCCCCCTCCGGGCTGCACACCCGGTCCTCGGGAGGGGCACAGAGGGACTGTTAGGGGGTCTGCACGGCGGGGACAGCCCACCTTGAGCCTCGCCACACCGCGGCACTCAGGGCACTGCACAAGGTGCCCCTCCAGGTCTCCCCCACCTGCACAGAAGCCCCCGCCACGGACCAGCCAGTGATCCCCGACCTGCCCCGACCACCTGCTCCTCCGAAAACGACCCGGCCTCGAGCTCCTGGGAGACACAGACGCCGGGTTGCCTCGCCCTGAGGTCCTCGGAGCCCCACGGCACAGGGCTGGGAGGCGGACCCGAGAGGGCCGCAGTGACAGGCTGTGCAGGGGACAGGAGGGAACCCTCCGACCCTCCTCCCTCAGCCTGTCGCACCAGCTGTCCGAGTGCGGCCCAAGACAGGCCCCTGCGGAAACCGGGAGGCCCAGGAAGCCCCTTCCCACGGCCCTGCGGCCGACCCTCGGCGGGACGGAGGGAGCTCCCGCACTGGCGGCGATGTTCGGAGGCCACCTCGGGTGCCTGCCACGCCAGGCTGGGCGCCGCCCCCGTGAACCCTCACGGCAGTCTGAGACCGGGCCGCCCCCGTGCAGATGGGCTTGGGGCCACTCGCCCGAGGTCACGCAGCAAGCTGGTGACCCAGCCGAGGACCGGCTCGCCCCACACGCATCCCTCCCCGTCATGACAGGTCCCATGGCGCCCTCCTGGCCCAGGGCCGACCTCGCACAGAGGACCCCAGGGCTTACCTGGGGACCCAGAGCCACCGGCCACCTGGCAGGGTCGAGTCAGGAGCCACAGCCCCTGCCCTCCGGGCCTGACCCCAGACGCCCACTGCCCCGGCGTGGGTGCTCCGCGCCTGCCCGGCCCAGCCGCCATCACACCTGGCCCAGGCTGCCGGGCGGCGAGGCTCCTCCTTCTGTTCGGAAAGGGCCCATCCCACCCACCCTGCCATGCTGGGACGAAAGCCACCTCTGCCGCTCACGGTGGCGTGATGGCTCCACCCTCTGCCCCGGCCCCGCCACGCCGGCCGCCAAGCAAACCCGGCCAATAAAAGCCGTTTCTTTTTTCATTAAAAAACCCTTTATAGTCATTTCATGTCGGCTGGAAATCACAGAAGTTAGGCAGAAAAAACCCGAAGGGACGATACAAACACGCACGGGCCTCCCCGAAAGTCCTCTGCTCTCCCGGGAGGCCGGGGAGGGCGGGGCCCGGGGCTCTGCCACCCGGGGCGCCTGGGCTCGGGCCGGCCGGCTCAGCTCTCGTCGTCCGGGGACTCGGAGTTCATCCGCGCCCTCTCGCGCTCCTGCCGCTCGTTGCCAGGCCTGTCCGGGTCGGGGCCCTCCTGGGGGCTGCTGGTGGGAGCACAGCACAGGGGGTGTGAGAACGCACCTGCCCCGAGCCACGGTGCTGCCCCAGCAGGAGCTGCAGAGACCCACGGGCAGAGCCTGCGTCCTGCACCCCTCCTGCCCTCACTCGGCGCCAGCGGGCCTGGCACGGCACTGTGCGTGAGCTCGGTCACGGCTGGGCGCCTGGCACAGGCCTGCCTGGGGCTGGCTGGAAGGCGGGGTGCGGCGCCTGGCCCTGCGAGCAACCAGCCCGTCAGTCGGCTGCAGCGCACACAGGCCACGCAGAAGCCCACATGGGGACACTCACGCGTCGTGCAGGTCTTCAGAGGAGCCGCACCGGGGCCCCTCCTCTGAGTCCGGCCCTTCCTCGTGTTCCTTGTCATCCACGCCCTCTCCCTTCTGGGACGTGGCGTCACCATTCACAGGGGTGGACAGGTCTGGGGGACAGAAGGGTCACAGGACACGGCTGCACTCCAGTCCAGGACCCCCCGGGCCTCCCCATCAGCCGTGAGGGGCTTTGGGGTCCTGGTCCTGGGGTCTGGGACATCCACACCCGCCCCAACACCTGGGGGTGGCTCAGGCCTGGCTTCCCACGAGCACCTGCAGTGGGGCTGGCTGTGTGTGGCTCGGGCCCAAGGCCACTGAGGCCCTGACCACACTAGCCGGAAGCAGGGGGAACCTAGGGTGGGCGATGTGGAACCCTTGGACGGGAACCACGTGATCGGCCTGGGGCCATGTCTCGAAGGTGGGCTTGCGGGTCACCTCTGAAGGCCACGCGGAGCCCATGACGAGACCCCCTGCTGGGCACACCTGTCCCCCTCCCTTCCTGTACTCCCACGCACGGCCCAAGCCTGGAGCCTGAACCCCGCCCACACCACGTGTCGGCTGGTCACGTGCTCAGCCCGTGTCTCTGCGTGTCCTGGGCACAAGTGGCCGAGTGCATGTCCATCACCCCGGCGTGGGCTCTGCAGCCACGTCTGCCAGGCATGCGGGCCCAATGCCCTCACAGGTCGCCCGGGGACAGCGGTGTCCTGCACGGGACCGTGGGGACAGGCAGACCAAGTCCTCCCGGGACATTCCGCAAAGCCCCCGCCCCGGCGCCCACAGCGAGCCGGCCGCCCTCACCGGCACTCGGCCCGTCCTCCGCCTTCTCCCTGGGGGCGCCCTCGCCCGCCAGCTTCTCCTCGGCCCTGTCCTCGGCCTTGTCCTTCTCGGCCGCCGCCTTGCCGGCTCTCTGGACGGCCTCCACCTTGGGGCCCAGGACTCGCGACTTGAGCCGGGCGTAGACCTCCGCCGCCTTCTCCATCACGTCCTTGTTGGCCTTGTACCGGCGAATCTGGGCGCCCACAGCGGCAGTCAGGGCGCCCGCCCGGCCCCCGCCCTCCCGCCCCCACGCACACGCTCCCGCCGACCTTCTTCAGTGTGGCCACCACGTCCGTGTTCCTCTGGAGGATCTGGGAGGTCACCTGCAGGGTGCCCAGCTCCTCCAGGGCGCTCAGACACCTCTTCACGTCCTGCGGGGAGGGCGGGGGTGAGGCGCGCGGCCCGGCCAAGGCTCACCGAGGCCCCCCAGGCAGAGACCCACGGGGAAGGCGAGTCTCGCACAAAGGACAGAGACCCTGGGCACCCGCAGGACCTGGGCCCGCCGTGGCGCCACCTGCTGCACCAGCTGAGCACTGCGCCGCTGGCCCTCAGGCCTGGCCCTCAGGGAGCCCGCCCCGCCCCACCTGTTTTCATTTGCTACAGAAGCTTGTGCGCTTGCCAGAGACACAGAGACAGGGCGGAGAGAGGGGGAGACCGAGAAAACGCCCACGCCACCACCCTGTCTCCACTCGGATTGGGACACGCATTCACGCACGCCTGGTGTTTTCCGAGCTGCCAGGACGAGGACTTGAACCACAGCGGGCCCCACGGGGTCCACGGCGCCTGGCTGGCCTGACCCACGTGCTCACATGCAGTGGGAACGGGGACCCTGCCCCACCCACCGGCGGGCTCCTGGAGGCCTGGCCCAGTCCCCCAGACTAAGGAGGCCCGACACGGGAGGTGGCTGGGACCTGGCCCGGGGAAGTGGCTGTGCCGGGGCCGCCCACACCGAGGGCCTCACCGGGTTGTCGACCTTCAGGGCGAACTTGATCTCGCTGTGCAGCTTCTGCAGCTTCTCCTCCACGGAGGGTTCTGGAGAGAGCACCGCCCGGGCCTGAGCAGAGCCTGTCCCCGGCTCGCCGCACACCCCTGGGGCCCCAGCTGAGGACGCGCCTGAGCACCCGCAGGCGGGACCCCCGGGCCATGGCCCTGCGCCCTCCCCGGGGCCCCTCACCTTTCTTCTTCTCCACCTTCCTGTCCGGCAGGAACCCTTCGGACCGCTTCCGGGTCCGCTCCACCTTCCCAGGCCTGTGGAGAGGCGCCTCCCTCAGACGGGCCCCGCCACCCCGCACGTGGCCGCCTGCCCCACCGCGCCCGCTGCTCTCCCGCTGGGGGCCGGCTGGGCTGGTGGAGCTGACCGTCAGCCCTGTGGCCATCTCGAGAGCCGGGCCCAGCTGGCCAGAGGTGGCAGCCTTTGCACGTTTCCTTTCCACGCTAACCCCCAGCGCCCGGGAAACGTGCACCTGCCCGACGGGAGGGACGAGGCGGCCGTGGGACGTCGCGCTGCAACCCCTTCTCCGTTCCCCACCCTGGATGGGGCACACGCGCAGTGCGCCCGCAAGTTATCCAGGCCGTGGGGCTGGCACTGGACCTCCAACTGGCCACGTGGAATCTGATCCCCTAACCGCTAGGCTACGTGGCCGGCACCTCGGGCTCTTCTAATGAGCCACGGGAACCCCCAGCTCCTTTCTACTCGCCCTGGAGAGCTGCGCACAGAACGCCTAGCAAGGGAGTCGCTAAATGCCCAGAGGCCAGCCGGAGGCCTGGCTAAGGCGCCGGACCACAAATGGCTGCCTGAGCGGTTCAAGTCCTGGACCTGGCGGCTTGAAAATCACACGGGGTGCGTGTGCACCCAAGATCCTGAGAGGAGAACGAAGACGGGGCTGGAGCGTGGCCATCCTCTGGGGGCAGGTGGGAGACTTCTCCCGTTCCCTCTCTCTGGGCAAGCACATGCACCCCACAGCAAAAACAAAAACGTGGCAGGTCCTCAAGTCTGACACCCGCAGACCACAGCAAACACTTCTGAGGCCCAGCCTCCACCGCTCCCCACGGCCATGTCCACCAGGTGACCTTGGCTCTCCGACGGCGGGAATCCCACTGGGAAGCGGGCCTGGAGATGGGCTGCCCCCCACCGTGTGGGCTCAGAATCGAAGCCACAGAGCAGGGGTGGGCTTCCCACCCGGCACAGACACGGGTCGGGGTGGTGGTTAGGGGTACGTGGGGAGTGGGAGGCGGTCTGGGCCCCGTGGGTCTGAAGCGACGTCCCTGGCCCCACCCACTCTGTCAGGAGCATCCTGACCAAGCCGTGACAGCCACGGGTGTCCCAAACATCGCCTATCCCATAGGGGCAAACTCCCCCAGAGTGAGACCCCTGAGCTAGGGGAAGGACAGTCGTGGCTCCTGACAGCCGGACAGGCCCCAAGAACCAGAAACTCCCCCTGGGCCCAGCTCGAGGGTGCGCACAGGAGCTGGGCTGTCCCATGAGGGGTGGGGAAGGGGTGAGGGTCCTGGGAAGCTGAGGCACTGGGGCAGGGCAGCAGGCGCAGCCCGGGCTGGGGTGCAGACCTCGCTCGGGGCTTTTCCTCGGGCCGCCCCTTCTTCTCCTTCTGGCTGGGCTTCCTCACGGGCTCCGTGCTCTGCGGCTGCGGCTTCTTGGCCGATTTCTTCGCCTGCAGCGGCCAGAGGGAAGGGGGTCAGAGACGTGCCCCCGGAACTGCCCGCCCAGAACGGAGCCTGGCATCTCAGATACTCCTCCCGGGGAGTTAAGGGCAGGAGGCCCCGCGCCAGGGCTCTGCTGTCCGCGGCTGGTGGCCCTCAACAGCGCCGACACCTGCCCCTGGGAAGGGCCGCCCCTGCCCGCCACTCTGGGCCGTGGTGGCAAGTCCCTAAGCCAGGTCCCCTTTCCTGACAAGAGGGCAGAGAAGCAGGTGTCCTTCCTGCTGCTCCCATAGAAGGCGGGCCTGGCCTGGGTCCCGGGAGCATCGGTGTCCCCGACTCAGCCTGGGCTCAGGCCAGGCTGCCAGTGCCGAGGGGGAGCGCAGCACAGCCCAGCCTCTCCTGGGGCAGGGCGGACCCACTGGTCACCGGTCCCGGGAGGCCTCCGATCGGCTCCCACGCTGACCACAAGCTGCTCCCCCTCCACGGGCAGTGGACGCTCCTCTGCTCATGTCCCTCCAGGGCTCCCGCCTCCCCGAGGGCCAAGGCCCGAGTCCTACAGCTGACTAGCCCCTGTGTGCCCTGTGTGTCCCTCCCCGTCCACGCTGCCCCCCACCACCGCAGCCATGCGGCCCCCGGCTGTTCTTCCCACACGGCAGGCCCGGTCCTGCCCCAGGGCCTTTGCACGGCCATGCCTCTGCCTGGGAGGCCCTCCCTCCTGACGCCTCACAGCAGTCCTGGGGATCGACCACGTCTACACCGGCTACTGCCCTGCCACTCAACTCTGCCCCGAGGCTCGCGGTGGCCCTCCCGTGCACCCCGCCACGGGCACGCCGCCTGGGCCCGCGGGCTGCCGAGCTGCTGCCCCACCTCTCGCTCCAGCTCGGCCTCGGGCTCCGAGTCTGACGACGACGGGGGCCCGCGGCCCCGGCCCTTGCGTCCCCGCTTCCTGACGGGCTCGTCCTCGTCCCTGAGCTCGTCGCCGCTGCTGCCGCCACTGCCCGTGCGCTCGGCCCGCTCGCGCCTGCGCTCCTTCTCCTCGCGCTCCTGCTCGCGCAGCCGCCGTAGTGCCTCCTCCTGCTCCCGCCGCCGCCGCGCCTCCAGCTCCCGCCGCCGCTCCTCGTCCCGCCGCTTCCACTCGCCGATGCGGTCCACCTCGTCACTGTCGCTGGGGGTGGCGGGCCGTGAGGGGCTCCCGTCCCCCCTCGGCCCGAGGACAGCCCGCCAGGGGACCCGGCCGGCACCCGCCTGTCCCTGCAGGGGCTGGGAGCGCGCGGGCGGTGGGTGTCCAAGACGCCCAGCCGGGGGACCAGCCGACACCCACCTACCGTGGGGACCACAGGGGGCGGTGCACAGCTCCCACTCCCACCCTTAGCCCGAGGACGCCCAGCCGGGGGACCAGCCGACACCCACCTACCGTGGGGACCACAGGGGGCGGTGCACAGCTCCCACTCCCACCCTTAGCCCGAGGACGCCCAGCCGGGGGACCAGCCGACACCCACCTGTCACTACTAGAGGCAGACGGCGGGCGTTCGGGCTTTGGTTTCCGCCCTCGGGGCTTGGGGGGAGGCTTCTCGGCTACAAGAGGAGGGAGGAGGCTGCCAGGTGGGGCAGGGCTCTGAGGGAAGAAGGGGCCTCGGAGCCCCCAGCCCAGGCCGACCTGAGGGAGCCTCTGGACCAGGCCTCACCTGGCTTCCGGCCCCGCGGAGGCTTCTTCACAGACACGTCCGAGTCGGAGGAGGAGGAGGACGAGGAGGACGAGGACGCCGACCTGGCCACGGCCACGGGGTCGGCCTTGGCGCCTTCCGACTCTGCTTTGGAGTCCGAGTCGGAGGCCGAGGGCACCTTCTGGGAGAGGCGGGCCAGGCAGCACGTCGGGGAAGGGCATAGGACGAGGGGGGTGTCTCCGGCCCCTCCGCAGCCGTCTCCAGGGCTACGTGGAGCCCTTCTTCCTGGACCCCAAGCCCCACTTCTGACTCCAAAGCAAAACCCCAGGATCATGGCAACTGGGGTGTCAGGTCTGACTGCTGGAGAGCTCAGCCGGGTGCGGAGCTTTGCCCCCCCAGGGGACACGGGGGACCAGGTCCTCCTGGAACAGGACTGCCCTCTGGGTAAATGCCCCTGCGGGGCCGGAGTGGACAAGCTGCCCTCCACTGCTGCCTTCAGCCCTGGGCGCCCTACAGGTGATGCACCCCCCCCCCACGGGCACGTGCACAGACACGGGGTACCCGCGTACCCAGGGCACTGGCTCGTGGGCACACACACGTGGCCCTCAGACCACCTCCCTCCCTGCCACGCATGCTCCAACGTCCTGCTCAGCAGGCGGGCCAGGGGGCTCCCCGGAGCAAGGGCAGGGCTGGGGTGCTCCTCCCGGGGCAGGGCTGGGGTCGTCCTCCCAGGGACCATGAAGGCCCCGCCCCCACCCTGCGGGCCACAGCAGCCTTGGGTGAGCACAGACGGACACGCAGCCACGAACCTGCTCGACTTTCTTCTTCCGGCCTCCCAGGGGGCCCCGCCGTGGTGCCCGGACCACGGCTTTCTTCTCGGGGGTGAAGTCCTGAGTGGGCAGAAGTGAGCCAAAGTGGGCGGCCAGCCATGCACCCCACACCGCCCCCGCAGAACCGCCGCCCGCCGCCCACTCACCTGGTCGCTGGTCTTCTCAGACTCGGACGAGCTCTCGGAGTTCTCGTCTTCAGATGGGGACACGCTGGCCTGATCCAGGTCGCTGGAGGCCTTGCGGGCTCGTTTGGAGACCGACATCTGGAAGGGGAGGAGGGCCAGGGCCTCGCCAGGCGCCAGCGCCCGGCTTGGGGCCCGCCCGCCCCGGCCGCCCCGCCCCTACCTTCAGCGCCGTCGCTGTCTTCCGCTTCAGGCCACTGTGGTCGCTGCTCTTGTCCGAGTCAGAGTCACTGTCCATCCTGTCGCTGGCGGCTACGGCGCTCACGGCTGTGACGGCCATGATCCCCCGGTCCTCGTCCTCGTCGGCGTCGCTCGCGCCCGCTGGGTCGGCTTCGGGGGCCTCGCTGTCGGAGGAGCTCACCGGCTGCAGGGCAGGACGAGGCGGCTGGGTGGGTCGGCGACCAAAGGCCCGACGCCAAGGCCCAGCCGTTAGAGACGGGAAGGGGAAAGGGAATGGGAACCGAGGCCCGGAAAGCCAGGGAGGGGGCGAGGGCAGACCAGAGAAGCCAGGCCTGGGCTTCCACAGCCAATCGTCGGCAAGGGCGCGCTGACCCCAGGGGCTGGGCCCGCGCAGGACAGTGCCCGCGTGTGGCGAGGGCCACGAGGTGCTCCCCGTCTTTCTAGTTCTGCGGCAGGAGGTGTGTGCTCGTCGGAGGCCGCAGCCCCTGCTCCTGTCCTCCTGGGATCTGGGCCACACACGCACACGCACCAGTGGCATGTGCTGTGTGCCCAAAATCCTGAGAGGAGAACGGAGAAGGGACTGCAGGGTAGCCATCCCCCAGGGGGCGATTTCTCACTTCCCCTCTCTGTCTTTCCCTTTCTCTCTCTGGCGAATACACTCGCCCTCTTGTAATTTAAAAAAACAAAAACAAAAACAGGCTGGCAGGTGGCATGGTGGCTAAAGCGGCTGGACTCCCACATGGCTGACCGCGGATCGAGTCCCGGATCTGGCGGCTTCTTTCCTCACTTCCTTCTCTCTCTGTCTGGTCAACTTCAATAAAATAATGACAATGAATAAAGTTAAATAAAATAACTCTTTAAAAACAAACTAATGAACCAAAAACACAACCTACAGACAGTATGATTATCGAGACCAGGGGTCGGGCTCCTGGCGTGGTGCAGGTGGAGGCCAGCAGTACAGCCCCCTACCCCGCGGCGCCCAGGCCAGCCCCCAGGACAGAGCCACAGCCTGCTACGAAACACGCTGAGAAGCCCTGCTTGGCATCTCAGCCTCGCGTTCCGGCCGGGGCCCTGGAGCGCTCAGACACCCACTCTGGGCTCAGTTTGCTCCTCTGCTCTATGAAAAAAACGGTAGGACCAGTAGATGATGTGACAGTTATGTCGCCGGATCCCACGTAGTCTACCGTAGTTTGAGTTCCGGACCTGGCAGTTCAAAACTCACAGGGAACCAGCAGTTAGCGTAATGGCTATGTCGCTGGACTCCCACGTAGTCGACCGCGGTTCGCGTCCCGGACCCGGTGGCTTAAAACTCACGCCGGGCGCGTGTGCGTGTGTGCCCAAGATCCCGAGAGGAGAATGGAGGAGAAGGGATTGCGGCGTGACCATCCCCCCTGGGGGGTGATTTCTCGCTTTCTGTCTCTATGTCTCTCTCTCTCTGTCTGGTGAGCGCACGCGCCCTATAGCAAAAAACCTCTCCAAAAAAAAAAAAAAAAAAACAACAAAAACCTCACGCTGGGCACGTGTGCATGCCCAAGATCCTGAGAGGAGAACAGGGGAGAAGCAGCTGCGGCGTGGCCATCCCCCCAGGGGGTGACTTCTCGCTGTCGCTCTGGCAAGTACATACACACTATAGCAAAAATCTCTCTTAAAAAATAAAAATATTGGGACCAGAAGGTGGCGTGGTAGTTAAGGCACTGGACATTCCCACATGGCCGACCACGGTTCAAGTCCTGGACCTGGTGGCTTGCTTTCTCACTTCCTCTCTCTCTCTCTCTGGTAGAATTAAAATAATAAATGGATGAATAAATTAAAAAATTAAATAAATAATTCTTTTAAAAAATAAAATAAATAAAAATACTGGCGTCAACCTGGGCCATGCTCAAGAGTGTTCTCGTGAGACAGCAACATAAAGTAACGAGAACGTGGCTGAGAGCCCGCTACATAGAGCCTGGGCAAGAGGACAGAGCTCGGCTCTCCACCCACTCGTGGTGGGAACTCCAGTGAAGGCCACTGAAGAGCGAGGCTGCTTCCGTGTCTCAGTGTGGGCCACTGTCAGGACGTGCCGCTGGGGCCAGGACCGTGGGCTGATGGTCAGGGGAGCAGAGGGCGGTTCAGATCCTGGACTAGAAGACTTGGAAACCGCGCCAAACACAGGGGCCCGAAACCCAGAGAGACGGAGAGCGGAGGGAGAGAGCTGAGGTTAACGCCGCAGAGAAGGGGCCGGGTCCCACGTGACGGATGCGGTGCGAGCCCCAGCCCGAGAGGCTTGGGAACATGCCAGGACAGCGAGCGTGTGCCCAGGACCTGGCAGGACGGTAAGGTGGGGGGAGAGGACTGTGTGACCCACTCCACTGGGTGGTTCTCTCTCTCTCTCTCTCTCTCTCTCTCTCTCTCGCACACACATGCCCCCGGCAATAAAAAATACGAAACTGGAAAAGTCAGCGTTCACAGCAGAGAAGCCCGTCTGCACGCTGACTGCACCTGAACACCCAGGAGGGGCCTGGGGACAAACTTCACGGTCCAGGCCTCGGCCCTAGACTCCCCCATCTGCCCCTCTAGGGGAACGGCCCAGGAAGCTGCCCTCGAACACCCGCTCGGGCCGGCAGTGGACGGAGCCGGCGGCCAGGAGCGGCAGCCAGGGCTGACGTCTACGGCCACCTCTCGACTCGGGGGCGCTGCCCGGAGCTCCTCTGAGTGCCAAGACGCCCTACCCTGAGTTTCCCTCCCTCGAGGGCAGGCTTCTACGCGGTGTGCCCAATAAACACCAAGGGTGTGATGATTCACCAGCAGGTAACGAGCTTAGCGTGTAACCGAAGAGAACTTGAGCTGGGGCCAGAAAAGGATCTCGTGCAACCAACTGCCTTAAAGGCCTCCCAACCGGGCAGGGCCGGCCTGGCCCCATAGCCTAGTGGTTGAGGGAGCTGGATCCCACGCGGCCGACTCTGTGGTTTGAGTCCCGGTCACGGTCCCAGAAGCTTGGAACACATACTAGGGGGCCAGCAGGTGGCGTGGTGGCTGAGGCGCGGCACTCCCACGGCTGACGGCAGTGCGAGTCTCAGACCGGCAGCTCGCTTTCTCACTCGCCCTCTCTCTCTTTTTGTCTCTCTTTGGTGAGCACGAAAAAGAGTAACAATACGTTTTTTAAATTTTAAAAAGCATACCCAGGTGTGCGCGTGTACAGAGGAGGAAGAGGCGTGATGCGACCACGCCCCGCTGAGAGGTGCTTTCTCTCCCGCTCTCTCTCCAGCAAACACTCACGCCTCGCAAATGAGAAACACAAACAAACGCCAGCTTTCCATCAATTCATCTAAGCTGGAGACCAGCCAAGCACGGAGGAAGCGCGCAGTATCGAATAAGGGTCCCGTCTCCCCATACATCAGCGGCGGCAACGGTAAAGCGCGGGGCCGGCAGCTGGCGTGGAGAAGGCACTGGCTTCCACACCGGCAACCACACGGTTTGAGTCCCAGTCCTGGCAGCTCGGAAATCACGCTGGGGGTGTGTGTGCGTGCCACACGGCTCAGCCTCTGAGAGGAGCCTGCAGAAGCTCTGAGGGCATGGCCACGCCCCAGACGTGGCTTTCTCACTGTCCCTCTGCCTCTCGCCGGTCCGTGCATGCATCCTATGGCACAACTAAAATTCAACCAATTCAACCTCAACACAAAAACAAAACAATCACCCACATGCAAGCTGCGTGGGCCCAGCCCCTTGAAAGAGGACGCCAAGGGACCAACAGGTGGCATAATGGTTACGCTGGTGGACTCCCACATGGTCGACCGCGGTTCGAGTCCCAGACCCGTCGGCTTGAGACACGCCGGGCGCGTGTGCGTGCGTGCCCAAGATCCCGAGAGGAGAATGGAGGAGAAGGGACTGTGGCGTGGCCATCCCCTGGGGGGTGATTGCTCGCTTTCTGTCTCTCTGTCTCTGACTCTCCAGCGAGTATATACGCCCTCTAGTAAAAAAAAAAAAGGAACGAGCTGCAGACCTGGGCCCTCGTGAGCCACCTGCTAAGTGCTCTGGACGGTGAGCCCTGGGCAGTGAGGACCGCACCTGGCTCACCTGGTGTCCTGGCCCCTGGCACGGCACGTGGCACAGGCCAGCACGGTGTCTGCACGGTGTCTGCACGCCGGCAGGTGGAAGCGCGGAGCACTGGCAGCTGGAGCCCCGCCCGCTTCCTCCCTTCCTGTCCCTCAGGCTCTAGTGAGAGCACCGCCCCAGGGCATGTTTTATTTTCCTCCTTTTTTTAGGAGAGGTTTTTGCTATAGGCCACATGTGCTCGCCAGAAAGACGAGAGAGAGAGAGAGAGAGAGAGAGAGAGAGAGAGAGACAGACAGACAGAAAGCAAGAAATCACCCCCCGGGGGGATGGCCATGCCGCAATCCCTTCTCCTCTTGGAACCTCGGTCACACACACGCCCAGCGTGAGTTTAAGCCACCAGGTCCAGGACTCGAACCGCTGTCGAGCTGCTGGTCCCAAATTAAATAAACAATTCTTTAAAAAAAAAAAAAAGCAGCAGCCGGCCTGGGCTGAGAAAAAGCCATGGCATGGGTGGCCACCTCCAGGCCCAGAGAGCTCCAGCGAGACCAGGCCCTGCAGAGCCACTCCGTTCTCCGCTCACGGAACCAAAGGCCGGGCCCGAGCCCGCACGTCCGTTCTCCTCACACTGCCCCCACGGCCTCTGCATCCCAACAGCCAAGCTCTCCCCGACCGGCAGCCTGAAGACACACTGGTCACGTCTCCTGGTCTCTCCACCACGTCAGGCCCACCCTGCAGAGCCCAGGTGACCCGACCCCCCAACATAAACCTCAGTGTTTAAAAGCAGAGTGGGGGCAGCCGGCAGGTGGCATGCTGGTTACGGGCACTGGACTCCCACGTGGCCGACCATGGTTTGAGTCCTGGACCCAGTGGCTTGCTTTTTCGCTTTCTCTCTCTCTCGCTGTCCCTCTCTGGTCAAGTTAAAATAAGCAACAATAGAACTAATAAAGCTGAATACTAGGAAAAAAGCAAAAAGCGGAGTGGAGGGCCAGCGAGTGGCAGAGGCTAGGGCAGCTGAATCCCACGTGGTTGAATGTGTGTCCAGGTCCCAGGCCTGACAGCCTGGAGACACGCCGGGTGTGTGTGCACGCCCGAAGTCCTCAGGGAACGGGGAAGGGGCTGCACCGCGGTGATCCTTGGGGAGGCGGTTTCTTACGTCTATCCGTCCATCCCCCCCACCCCGTGGAGAGCACATGTGCCCTACGGTGGAAACACGGAGTGGGGGGCCAGCTGGTGGTGTGATGGTTAAGGCAGCCGGCCCCCGTGGCCTGAAAAGCACGCCGGCACGTGAGCATGGACGCCCTCAATCCCAACAGGGAGAAGGGGACTAGGCGGGAGGGCAGCGCGGCCGCAGCCCAAGGGGGACGCCGCTCACTTTCCCTCCTGTCTCTCCACGCCCCAGAGTGCACGTGCCCTCCGGCAAGTCTGAGAAAGGCAGAGTGACCCCAGAACAGCTCCCCGGCCCCACCCCAGCCGGCCCTCCCGCCCTCCACAGCCTCCTAGCACTACGGCTCCAACCTTCCTAAAGCTCTCCCTTCCCTGAGCACTAAGCCCGTGAGCCGCCGAGATGTCGGCTCTACGGTTCCTGACAGCCGTTCACCTGACACCTACGAAGCACCGCCATGCCCCCAGCAGCCCAAAATCTGGCCCTGAGGAAAGAGCCTCCCTCACCTTAGATACCACACGCCCTGCGACAGCTAGAACACGCTGTGATAACTCAGCCTGATCGGAGCTTCGGCCCCGGCCGGCCATGCCCGGGACACTGTGGCTGTCCCGAATGAAGAGGGAGTGGGCTGAGGCCAGGAGTGGTGCTCCACACCAGACGACACCCAGCACAGACCCACTCCAGGGACGAGCTGGTCCGGAACAGCATGGCCGAAGGCAACAATTCCTGCTTTGCTTATTCGGAAAGTAATCGAGTCTGCTCGCTGCTCAGACACCAGAACTAACTCCTGACGGGCAGAGGGGATAAGCTGGGGGAACCCCAGCTTCTGGGACTCACCGCCCTCTCCCTCCCACTCAGGGTGTGGATTTCAACGTATACAGCTTCCGGGGACCTCAGGAGGGCAGAGGGTTATGGGATGCAGGGTCTCTGGAGGTTTATGGAGTCTCCTAACCTGGGGCTATCTCACCAGGGTAGATCCTGTGCCCAAGGGACACTGGGCTACGTCTGGGGACATGGTGGTTGACAGGACTGGGGGTGCTCCCGGCGGGGAGTGGGTGGAGCCAGGGATGCTGCCCAGCACCCTGCAGTGGCCAGGATGGTGACCCCGTCCTAGAGGCCTCTTCTGTTCCCACGAGACAAGCCGGAGGCCGCCTGCAGCCTGCACTGGACGCAGCCCCCGGCCCGGGCTCTGCGGACGGCGGCCAGCCGCACGCCCCCAGGTACTCACCGGAGGGGCGCTGTAGCTGGCATGCGGGTTGTTCTGGATCTCCCACAGCCCCTCATTGAACCCTTTCCTCTTGTTGGGCTTCCCGTACTTGTCTTTGTACTTGTCGTAAGGGAACAGGTCTTTGTGCCCCAGAAAGGCTCTGGAGGAAGGAACCACAGGCCCCCATCAGCCAGGCCAGCCTGGAAGGCACCAGGGGGCACACCGAGCCCAGCCCGGGACACTTACGTCTCGTGAGTACCAAAGAAGAAGATGGGGTACTTGTTGGGTGGGGGCTTCACGGCACCGTCGGCGATGTCGTCGATCTGCAGCGAGAGGCCGGTCAGAGCGGGGCCTGGGGCAGGTGGGGTAGGAGCAGCTTCGCCCACTAACCCGGAAAATCCCCGGGACAGCCAAGTTACGTGGGGAAAAGCATGCTGGGAGGAGGGGAGCCCTCGAGTCAGAGAGCCGTACCCCCTCCACACTGGGACCTGCACTCTTCGGTGCACCCCCCCCATGCAAGCCTGTCCCCCCACCGGGTGCTCTCTCTCTGGTCGGAGGGCTGGCCCTGGCAGGTGCCTCACCTGAGCAAAGCCAAACTGGCCCTCTAAGCCGGCAGGGGTGGGGCGCTCAGCCGCTAGGAACCCCCAGGGCCCTCCCCCAGGACCCCTCCTACAAAGAGGCGACCTGCGGGTGGTCTCCCCAGGATGCTGCTGGCAGCTCCAAGGATGCAGGGGGTGGGGGTGGGCTGCAGGAGACGGCCCTGAGCATCCAGGAAGTCCCACCCACTCCCTGCAGGCCCATGGGCTCCGGCAGCTGTCAGTCACCCCCCACAGGAGGCCAGCATCCCCTTCACTTCCAATCAGGTGCCTGGAACCGATCAGGCTCCGAGCGAGGAGGAGGGGGCCGGGGAGGGACCAGTGCTCCGGGCAGAGGAGCGCAGAGGGGATGTGTGCAAGTTCCTGGCCGGCCCCCCAGGAAGATAAGTGGGAGCAGGGCGGGTACAGTGGGCTCACCGGGACCAGGGAGTCCCCCTCCTGTGGACTCCACCGGCTGCAGGGCAGCGGCTGGGGTCCCCCCGCCCGGGCAGGCTTCCTTCTGGCTCGGTGGCCCCAAGCTACTTTGTGAAGGTCCTTGGCTCCTGGGCTCAGCCAGGGCCACGAGGCCGAGCACCTCTCTCCTCCAGGACATCCTGAGCTTGGCCACGCCGAGGACCATGGCCATGTTCAGAGCCCCGCTCCTGGCCTTGCCCAGGACCCACCCCACCTCGGAGGCCGCGACATTCCAGAGCAGCGCTCAGGCTCCTGTCCCGAACCACCTGCCGGCTGTGCCTGCTCCAGCCACCCCCTGCCTGGCCTCCTGCTGCCCTCCCTTTCACCCCAAGAACCCACCCCGGGGCCCTGGGCGTGAGAACAGCCTCAGGGTGCCCTGGGTCCTTGCTCCCCACTGGCCTCCAACTCCACCACCTGCCCCCTGGGGCCCACAGCTGAGGATGCCCTCAGGACCCAGCTTCCTCCAAAGGGGATCCCCAAGTCCCTCCCCAGATGCCCTCAACAGGGGCCAGAGGCTGAGCAAGCACCAGGGGGACCACCCAGTGCCCCCCCCTAGCCAACTTCCTTAGCCTCTTCCTGGCGGGCAGGTCCCACAAGCTTTATTCGGACCAAGCTCACAAAGACCCGGTTCCCCCAGCCCCATGTCCACTCTGGCCCCCTCAGCAGCCGGCCTGCAGCTCCCCTTGGCCTTGACCGTGAGCCCTTCCCCATTCCTGCCTCCCCCAGACCCGGCCTTGACCGTGAGCCCTTCCCCATTCCTGCCTCCCCCAGACCCAGCCCCTCAGAACTCGGCTTCTCTGCCTGGGACCCCTCTCTTCAACTCTCCAATTCCCCACTTCCTGTGTCTATCAAGCCCTGGACACCCCCCAGGAACCCATCCTGCACGGGTCTCTCAGACCCAGGATCCAGCAGAGTCCGTTTGCACTGATCCTTAGGCCGGGGAACCCCCAAAGCCCCAGAACTCCTAGCCCATGAGCCTCTCAGGCCCAGGGCCCCCCAGAGCCCCTAACCCAGAGCCCCAGTGTGCACAGCTCCCCCAGAGCCCCTAACCCAGGTCCCCCAGACCCCATAATCCAAGGCCCCCCAGACGCCCTAACCCTAACCCAGAGCCCCTAACCCAGGGCCGCCCAGAGCCCCAGTGTGCACAGGTCCCCCAGACCCTCTAACCCAGAACCCCCCAGAGCCCCTAACCCAGAGCCCCAGTGTGCACAGGTCCCCCAGACCCTCTAACCCAGAACCCCCCAGAGCCCCTAACCCAGAGCCCCAGTGTACACAGGTCCCCCAGACCCTCTAACCCAGAACCCCCCAGAGCCCCTAACCCAGAGCCCCAGTGTACACAGGTCCCCCAGACCCTCTAACCCAGAACCCCCCAGAGCCCCTAACCCAGAGCCCCGGTGTGCACAGGTCCCTCAGACCCCCTAACCCAGGGCCGCCCAGAGCCCCAGTGTGCACAGGTCCCCCAGGGCCCCTAACCCAGGTCCCCCCAGAGCCCCAATGTGCACAGACCCCCCAGAACCCCTAACCCATGGGCCTCCCAGGTCCGGGATCCCCCAGAGTCCCGGCCGGTGAGGGTCCCTCAGACCCCAGAACCAGTCCGTGAACCCTTCCGACCCCCAATCTCTCGCCCATGGATTCCCTCAGGCCTGTGACGCCCCAGACCCCCGCCCCGGGGGCCGCTCAGGCCTCAGACACCCCCGTGCGTCCAGGCGGGGTCCCTCAGCCCAGGACCCCTCGGAGCCCGGGCGTGCGCTCCTCAGGCCCGGGGCCCCCGCTGCCCCACCCCCCCCGCCGGGCCCGTCTCCCGCGCGGCCTCACCCGGGCCGGCCAGTGCGGGTAGCCCTTCATCTTGGCGAACACCAAGTCCCCGGGCTTGAAGTCGTGCGGCATGCTGGCGGCGGGAGGCCCAGGCCGCGGGAAGCGGCGGCAGTGGCGGCGGCGGCAGCGGCTGCGGCGGCGGCGGGAGGCGAAGCCGGGGGCGGGAGCGGGACGCTTTGGGGGCGGGGGCGGGCGCCTGGGCTGCCGGCCCGCGCGTGCCCATTGGGCTTAGTGCCGCCGGAAGTCCCGCCCTCGATCTTTCACGGGCCGGAGACGCCGCCGCTCAGGACCACGTGCAGAGGACAGAGAAGGGCGGGGACCAATGAGAAGAGGAGTTGAAGCAGAGCAAGTTAACGGGATTGGGTAACGGGCAGAACCAAGGGGCGTGACCTAAGAGGCCTAATGGGTGGAGGCGGAGGTTATGGGAGGTGAAAGGGGAAAGTGGGAGGAGGGAAACAGAACGGCACCGGGAGCGAAGGGGTGGGGCTTAGGCAGAATCAGGAGGAGGGGCTTTAACTAGAGAGCAGGCTATTGGGCACCACAAGAGAAAAGCACCAATCAACGTACGAAGCGGGTTGTTGCTAGATTGTCCCTCCCTGGAGGAGGGGCTTAATGTAGAAACGCTGGCTATTGGATACCACAAGAGCAGCGCCTCAAGGTACGGAGCCGGCATTGGGTAGCGTGGGGGTGTGGCTTCAGCGAGGGTCTACCATTGGTTATTGTGAGAGAAGACGTTCGACTCAAAACAGGGACGAGTCCCTACCAGCTCGAGGGGCGGGGCATAGGCGAGGGGGCGGGGATTAGTGACGGGGCGGGGCTCATCAAAGGAACATCACCAAAATATACTGAACAGAGGTTTATTTCACTTAGGAAGAGGCTGGTGAGCACCAACCGTGTGCCCTGGCCACTAAATACCCAAAGTACATACTAATTCATTCAAGCATAAAAGCATTGAAGCTAGCCAAGTCACTTCATGGATCTGTGCCTGGGTCTATCCCCTCGTCGACCGAGACTCTTCATGGTACCGACCTCATAAGGTTTCGTGGGTAGAATGATTTCGCCACCCCAAAAGTGCTTAAAACGGTGTCTGCCGGGAAAAGACACGGGGAACAGAGACGCTATACCCCCGCCTCTAGCAGGGCAAAGAAAAGTGTAATTTTTTTTTTGTTAAGGACTCAAAATAGGGCCTGTTGCACAGCGCAAGGCTTTGCTCCAGAGAGCTGGTGCACCTGTGCGACCGCAGTGCCAATTCCTGGCCCACCCTGTCCGAAGCAGGCTGGGGTGCGCCAGTGCTTCAGAACCCAGGGCGTGGGCCGGCAGGCGCCTGGTGGTTAGGGCACTGGGTTCCCACACGGCTGATGGCGGTTTGGGTCCCGGACCTGGCAGCTTTCTTTCTCCCTTTCCCTTTCTCTGTCTCTCTTTCTGGTCAAATTTAAAATGACAATAATAATAATAACACATGGAACTAAATCAATAACTAATTCTTAAAAAAAAAAAAAAAAAGACCCCAGGGCTGAGGACGGGAAGAAAAGGTTGGCAGTATGACCAACCTGTCATGGCAGGTAGTTCTCTCCTACACCTGCTCTATGCTCTATTATAAATAAAGAAAAAATTGGAACCAAAAAAAGTAAAAGAACCAGAGTGCTTAAGAAAAAGGTGAGTCTCAGGACGGGCAGATGGCGTAGTGGCTATGTCGCTGGACTCCCATGTAGTTGACTGTGCTTCGAGTGCCGGACCCGGTGGAATAAAATCACGCCAAGCACATGTGCGTGCGTGCCCAAGATCCCGAGAGGAAAATGGAGGAGAAGGGGTTGTGGCGTGGCCATCCCCCCTGGGGTGGGGGTGGTTTCTCCCCTTCTGTCTCTCTTTCTGGCGAGTGCATGTGCCCTATAGCAAAAACCTCTCCAAAAATAAAATAGAATAAAAAAGAAAACTCCTGAGTGGATGTGTGGGGAGGGCGTAAAGTTGGAAGCGCCCACTGAGGACAATTACAGTGCCACATGAACAGTAAGAGAAGACGTGAGAGAAGACGTTCGACTCAAAACAGGGACGAGTCCCTACCAGCTCGAGGGGCGGGGCATAGGCGAGGGGGAGGGGATTAGCGAAGGGGCGGGGCTCCAGGGGACTCATCAAATGAACATCACCGGGTTTTATTCTCACGTCTTGGGGAACCACCCCAGAGATCTGGGCACGAGGCATAGGAAGATCCTTGTCTCGGCAAACGCACCTGTGCGTGGAGAGCTATCCGACAGAGCTGTTTTGCTTCCTCAAGGTGAGCAAGCATGGACTGAGCGTGTGACCCGGAACGCCCATTCCTCGGTGCTGTAAGGTCTACCGTGTTCCCTCCTGGGTTTAGATACTGAAGCCCCAACCTCCCAGGACACTGCCAGGCGACAGGGTCTCTAAGGAGGTGACGAAGGTTAAATGAGACTGCAAGGGTAGAGCCTAGATATGACACAATTGGTGCCAGCAGGTGGGGTGATGGTTAAGGTGCTGAACTCCCACATGGCCGACTGTGGTTCAAGTCCTGGACCTGGCAGCGTGAAAGTCAAGTCGTGTGTATGTGTGCGCGCGTGTGCACGTGCACACACACACACACACACACACACACCCTAAATCTCAGGAGAATAGCAGAGAAGAGATTGCAGCACGGCCATCCCCACTGGGAGGTGATTTCTCTCTTCCCTTCTTTCTCTCTCCTGGGAGTGCACGTGCCTTATGGCAAAAACCTTTTTAAAAAAAAAAATTATTTATTTAATTCTGTTTGTTATTGTTATTTTTTAATTTGAACAGAGAGAGACAGAGAAAGAGAAAGCGAGAGAACAAGCCGTCAGAACCGGGACTCAAACTGCAGTTGGCCATGTGGGAATCCAGCGCCCTTAACCACCATGCCACCTGCCAGCCCTGGCAAAAACCTTTTAAAAAATGATGTGATGCCTTATAAGAAGAGGGGCCAACCCAGGGGCCCAGTGCTTAAGAGAGCTGGATCCTACATGGTCGACCAGTTTGATTCCCAGGCCCAGAGGGTTAAAGACACATCGACGTGCCAAGTGGAGAAGGGGTTGTGGGGTGATCACGCCCCACTGCGAGGTGCCATGCCTCTCTCCCTCTCTGTCTCTGCTGAGCACACACGCCCTCTGGAAAATAAACAGAGAGGAAAGGGATGCCTCGCTGGCTGGTCCCAATATTTAGAAATATGTATCTGCTAAACATGCTCTAACGTGCATGAGCCTTGACGTGCTCAGTGACACAAGAGGGACTCACCCCTCTGAGTCCATTCTCAGGAGGTCGCTAGAGCTGTCACCCGCAGACTCAGAAAGGCAGGGGTGGGGTGGGACTTAGTGAGGACAGGATTTTGTTTTGGGAAGGGGAGGAAGTTCCGGAGAAGGGAACCAGTTGGCATGGTGGTTAAGGCAGCTGGACCCCACACGGCCGATTGTGTTGTTCTAGTTCTGGACGTACTGGCTAGAAAAATATGCGGGGTGCATGTGTGTGCGTGTGTGCCCAAGGTCCTGAGAGAGCACGGAGGAGAGGGGATGGCGGCGTGGCCATCCCCCCTGGGGGGGTTCTCACTTTCCCTCTCACTGTCTTTCTCTGGCTAGTGCACAGCTCAATGGCAAACACCTTATACAATTTTTTTTAAAAAAGGAAGAGGAAGTTAGGGTTGGGATACACGTGCAGACCCAGCGTGGCCAGGGGGGTCCCTTTCCCATGCAGGTCCAAGTGTGTTACCACAGCACCACCACCTGGGCCCAGTAAGAACGTACTGGGGTTGGCAAATGGCATGTTGGTTGGGATGCTGGACTTCCACGTGGCCAACTGCAGTTCCCACCCGGACCTGATGGCCTGCTTTCTTACTTTCTCTCTGATTAAATTGAATAATAATAATAACGAGGACCAGCAGATGGCATAATGGTTACGTCGCTGGACTCCCATGTAGTCGACTATGGTTCCGGTCCTGGACCTGTTGGCTTAAAATTCATACCAGGTACGTGTGCGTGCATGCCCAAGATCCCGAGAGGAGTGTGGAGGAGAAGGGATTACGGCGTGGCCATCCTCTGGGGGGGGGGGGGTGATTTCTCGCTTTTTGTCTCTGTCTCTGACTCTCTGGCCAGTGCATGTGCCCTACAGAAAAAAATTTTTCTCTAAAATAAAAATACATATAAATAGATATACACATACACACAAATTATTTTTAAAAAACGTATTAATGTTTAAAGTTTATCTCCTTCATGAGCAAGAGCGACAGAGACAGAGAGGTAGAGAGACAGCACCCCCAACAAGGTCCTGACACTGTGATGCACCCCAGCCTCAGCCAACCCCGGCTCGTGGGCACACAGGTGCCTGGCATACTCAGAAACGTCTCTGCAACCATCCCAGAACCTTTCCATGAGGGTCAACGTCACATTTTACCACTGTGCTGCCGGAGCTTATTTTTATTTTTATTTATTTGCTTATTTTGATTTTTTTTTCAGGTTTTTGCTATAGGGTGCCTGCTCTCACTGGGAGAGAAACAGGGAGAGGGAAATTGCCAGGCGGGAATTCCATCTCCTCTAGCCTCCTGGGATTTGAGGCATTCACAAACATGTGCCAAGTGTGATTTTCAGGCCACCAGGTCCAGGATTCGAACCGTTGTCAGCTATGTAAGAGTGAGCACCTTAACCACCACTCCCACCTGCCGCCCCCTCCTTAATGCCGGAGGGCACGCGCACTGAGTGGGCAGGAATGTGCACTCCCAACAGGTCTTAGTCACCTCCGTTCTGTCCCATCTTTCCGGGTGCACCCGTCGTGTTCTTTGAAACCCCCGGGGTGGGGTCAGAACCTGGTGAGCCCTTGGGGGATCTGGAACTTTAGATTTTGACTGCAGGTCCCATCCCCAGCCATAGCACCAGCCCAGGCCAGCCCCAATCGTGGGCAGGCATGCGCCCAGTGGAGTCAGGAGGTCTCTGGACGCGAACCCACAACTTCCCGGGTGGTCGGCACTGCAGAGCAGCCCAGCGCACCCCTGGCGGTTCCCTGCCTGGAGACCCCGCTCCCAGCCTAATTTCCAGCTCTTCTGCGGGGACTGACTGCGCGGCCCCACGGTCGCCTCCTGATGGCTGGTCGCTGCGCGCGTTTCTGTGCGTCGCATTCGCCGGGTGGACCCCTAGGTCCCAGCTCGTGCGTTGTCTTCACGGCTCCCACGTCGGGTGCGTGGGGGGTCCGGGCGCCCCAGCGGCTCTGGGTCTGGGGGCCTGAACACCCGCACATTGAGTCGGGACTTTATTACGTAAGCGCTGGGGAGCCAGGGAGGGTTCCCGAGCAGGGCCAGGCCGGGGCCCACGAGCCCCAGTCGGCCGGCCCCTTCCTCTCTGTCCGCTGCGCAGTGGACGGCGCCGGGCACTCCTCCTGCAAGGAGCGCGCTCGTCGCCCTGGCAACGCAGCCCGGAAAAACCACCGAGACGCGGCCCCCGAGCGCAGAGCGGCCGGTCGGAGCCGGCGGGGCGCGGAGCGCTAGAGAGGCGCGCCGGGCCGATTGTCACGTGGGCGGCCGCGCGAAGGCGGGACTTCCGGCGGCGCGGTATTTTCTTTCCGGTTGTTGGTGCCGACCCCTCCCCGCCTGGGCCCTGCGCCCCCCGCCCCCGCGGCCCCCCGCCGCCGGGCCGCCGCCGCCATGAAGAAATTCTTCCAAGAGATCAAGGCCGACATCAAGTTCAAGAGCGCGGGGCCGGGCCAGAAGCTCACGGAGTCGGTGGGGTGCGTGGCGAGCGCGGCTGAGGCTGCGCGGGGCGCGGCGGGGAGCGGGGCTGGGCGCGGCCGTGGGGGACGCAGGGGGAGCCCGCGGGGCCGGAGGGCGGCCGGGGGCGCGCGTGTTCGTGCGTGGGGGGCGTGGCCGTGGGTCGGGGTCGGGGGCAGGGATAGACGGGAGGACAGGAGGACGGGGAGCGCTCTGGGAGGGCGGCCAGGAGGCGGGCGATGTCCTGCTCCGAGTGGAGGAGCGGCCAGGCCGGGGCAGTGGCGGTCCACAGAAAGAGCCAGGGGAGGACTGGGGGGCGAGGGCGGGGCGTGGAGCCCTGGGGGCGCTTTGCGGGTGCGGGATGGTCTGGGGGATGCGGCTGACCTGAGATGGGGCTGACCGAGGGGCATACAGCTGATGGGTGGAGAGCGGTGGTGAGGCTCCTCCCCAGTGGGGCTTCTGAGCCCAGGTCTGGAGCAGGTGCAAGGAGATGGGGTGAGAAATGAGGGCGGGGTAAGGAGTGGTGGGGGGGTGCCAGGGTGGTGGGGAGAGGTGGGGCCTGGCAGGTGCAGGGGGAGCCTTGTGGTGGGTACTGGAGTCCAGGCAGGGGGTGGCTGCACACCGGGTCCTGGGAGGGCAGGGCCAGGGGCAGGCCAACCACCCGGAGTTTGCCTGGACACCCAGGGCAGGGTCTCTGAGGAAGCGGAGACGGGACTGTGAGGGGGTGGGGGCTGAGAGGCAGGAGGGGTGTCCCAGTGTTCCTGGGGGCAGCCCTGAGTGGGAGGAGGAGGGCTGTGAGGGAGGGATAGACAAGGTAAGAGGGGGTGCAGAGGGTGGCCAAGCAGGGGCTGCCTGATCCATTCCGCAAATGGTGGGAGGCGGGTGTGGCCAGGGCGCTCACACTGCGTGACTGGAAGGCTGTGGGGGTGCTGGCTGCATAGACCCAGCTGGGGAGGGAAGCGCAGGGCCGGTGCGAGTGGGATGCCAGAGTCCAGCTCTGGATGCTCTGGGCAGGTGGAACCTGAGGGGGTTGGGGAGGTGGCAGTGGAGACCACAGCCAGGTACTGGTGTGCAGGGCTCAGCTCCCTGTGGGCAGGTGGAGGAGCAGCTGGCCCCATGTGGGGAGGATCCTGGGACCCCCCCCCCCCAATGCACTGGGCACAAGTGCATGCCCAGTGCATGGGGAAGGGGACATTTGAGCTGGCGCCTGGACAAGGTGCCACCCAGCCAGGTGGAAGTCAGCTCCCTGCCAACCATCCCCCTGCAGCAGCCCCCCCAGCCACCCCCCTGCAGCAGCCCCAAGCCCCGGTCCCCGCCCCATCCCCCTGGCAGATGTTTCTGGGCAGAGGCGCAGAAGCAAGGGCTCTGTGGAGGGCCCAGCTGGGCGTGGGAAGAACAGAGAGCCCAGTGTGGATGGGGAATGGGAGGAGGGCGGCCCAGGCCTCCAGGCCCAGTAATCGGCCACAGGCTTGGGTTTCTGGAGGGTCCCACTGGCTGCCCAGGCAGGAGCATCTGTTCCCTTGGAAAGATCTGCTCAGTCAGATAAGCCAGGGCGGGCCCACGTGGGTTCTCCCTCCGTCAGTCGAGGCCCTCAGCTGTGCGGGCTGAGGGACTGAGGGCTGGACCGGAGCCTGGGCCCCTAGGAGGTTGTACAGACCCACGGCACGGCTGAGCTGAACTGCTGGTGTGTGTGTGTGCAGGGAGCCAGGGGGCCTGCGGGTGGCAGGTGTGGACCGGAGCCTGGGCCCCTAGGAGGTTGTGCAGAGCCACGGCCCTGCTGAGCTGAACTGCTGGGGGGCGAGGGGGCGGGGCCAGGGGCCGGCAGGTGACAGGTGGCAGCCAGCCTCCTGGAAGCTGCACCCGCTCCCTGGTTGCTAAGTAGCTTAGCGTGTCCACTGGGTGGGGGCGGTGCCAGCAGGGCAGAGGGGAGCCTAATCAGGCTCCGGTAACGGGTCACGCGGGGACATGGCTCCCTGGGAGCTCGTGAGGACAGCAGGCTGGGGCGGCCAGCTCCCTGCACAGGGCGTGGCCCGCGGGAAAGTGCTGGGGCTGGGTGGTGGCAGAAGGCCTCGCCCGAGGCCAGCCCGCGCCCGGTTCAAGTTCCGAGCCCTGGTGGAACGCCGGGCATGCACGTGCCCATGGTCCAGGGGCTGCCTGAAGCTGGGCGGGTCAGGCGTGAGGACCCTCTGGGATGCTGTCTCATCGTCTCTTTCTCTCCCTTGCTCTTGAAAGAAAGTACGGGGGGGGGGGGGGTGTCGGCAGGAGGCATGGTGGTTGGAGTGCTGGATTCCCATGTGCCCGAACACAGTGACTCCTGGGCTTGCTTTCTCACTCTCTCATCATATTAGAGAAATAAATAAAATTAAAACAAAAGGAAACTTTGGGGCCAGCAGGTGGCGTGGTGGTTAAGGTGCTGGACTCCCGTATGACCGACCAAGGTTTGAGTCCCAGCGTGGTGACTACCACATGCCACCTGCCGGCCCAAAACTGAATAAATAAACCTTAAAGAAGAAAGGAAAGCGGGTAGCCCAGGAAACGCAGCCCAGGCGCTGCCGTAATGGGTGGGGCAGGTTGAGACCCTCGTGACCCTCTTTTTCTTTTTCTTTTTGAGAGAGATTTTTGCTCCAGGATGTGTGCGCTCGCCTGAGACAGAGACAGGAAGCGAGAAATCACCCCCAGGGCGGCCGTGCCGCCATCCCTTCTCCTCCAGTCGCTCTCGGGATCTTGGGCACGCACGCACACACGCCCGGCATGCGTTACAAGCTGCCAGGTCTGAGAGTTGAGCCACGGCCGACTACATGGGAGTCTAGAGACGCGTCCCTTACGCCGTCTGCTGGTCCCCTGGGAGGCTGAGTCTCTTCAGCTCCGGAGCTGTGAGGGCTTCGCCCACAGGAGGACGCTGAGACCGGCTGGGGGCAGGACTTACCTGAAGGGACAGAGCTCAGGGTGGAAGCGGCCCTCCTGCCCCCGGTGGCTCTTCCCCCATCAGAGCTGCGTGGTGGCCGGGGTGGCCCTGCAGGAGGCAGCCGGTGGGGCAGGAAGGGTGGTGGCCACCCGTGTGCCTGTACAGCAGGCTGGCCGGCTGGCTCGGGAGGGTGCTCACTGGCCCGCGGTCTGTCCCCAGGGAGAAGACGCCCCGAGGAAAACCCAGCCAGCAGACCTCCCGACAGCCGCGCCAGGGCCCCACCGATGAGGCGCAGATGGCGGCCGCCGCCGCCCTGGCGCGGCTGGAACAGAAGCAGCCCCGGGCCCGGGGCCCCACGTCGCAGGACTCCATCCGCAACCAGGGTGAGTGGCGGCCACCCTGGGGCCGAGGTGGGCCGTGTGTGCGGGTCCCGGCCACGGCGTTGACCCTACATGGAAACGCTAGTGGGACCCAGACCTGGGGGTGGAGTACAGGGGTTCGCGGGGGCGGGCCGGGGCCCACGCTGTCCGCTCAGCCCGCCCTCTGCTGCCCCACCCCTGCAGTGAGAAAGGAGCTTCAGGCGGAGGCGACCGACAGCGGGAGGCCAGAGGCACCGGGGACCGGCCAGGTAAGAGCACCTGCCGCTGCGTTTCCACCTGGCGGGCGGCTGGGTGGGCAGAAGAGCGGGGTGTCACCTCCACCACGAGGCCTGGGGCAGGCGAGAAACCCGCCTGGAGGGTGGTGTGGCCGGGACCTTCAAGCCAGTCCCTCCCGCCAGCAGGCCGGGCACTGAGGTTGCTCTGGCCGAGGGAGCTCCTCCATCCTTTTCCCTCCCCCCCCACGGGGTGGGTCCTGCTCTTGTGCCCCCACCCCAGAAGACAAAGCTCGAGTCGTGGAGAGTTGAGACCGCTGCCCCGTCCTGCACCTCAGATCTGGCAGGGCAGTGCTGGAACCGTGAGCCGAAGCTCTGCCCTGCCCCGCCTCGCCCCCCGCAGAGGAGTAGTGATCTGGGAGGCCTTCCTGTGGGAGGTAGCATGTTCCAAGCATCTCAGTCCACAAGGACTCCCTGACTTTAGCATAGGAGACCATAGAGCTGGTGTAGAAGTGGGGGCCCAGAGGAAGGCCGGGGCCTGTCCGGGCACAGTGGCCCCGACGTCCACCCAGCCATCTTCCTCACCGGGGGACCAGGACTAGCAGGAGCCCGGCTTCCTCTGCGTCAGCCTTACCTCGGGCTCGGTGGCTGTGCGTGGCCCCGTCCTCGGTCCTGACTCCCACCTTTGCCGGCCCAGGTACCAGAGCCCAAGGACGAAGGCTCGGCCCACCTGGCGGTGCCAGGCGTGTACTTCACCTGCCCTCTGACCGGGGCCACCCTGAGGAAGGACCAGCGGGATGCCCACATCAAGGAGGCCATCCTCTCGGTGAGCCGCGCCCCCCGCCAGCGGACAGCCGCCTGCACCCAGGCCTCCTCGGGTCGCAGGGCCACCTCGGTCAGTCACTGGACAGTGACCTTCCACTCGGGACTGTGGACACGGCGTTCCCATGGGTCGTCAGGGCACCCCGTCAGGCCCGCAGCGCAGCCTTGTGGGAGGGCATCTGTGGGGTTCACACCGGCCTCGCCCAGCGCCCCCGTCCCGTCGTTAGGCCACCCGGGACTGGGCTGGTGCCTCTCGAGAGGGGGCGTGTCCGCGTGGCAGAGTCAGAGGGTAGGGAGTGCAGGCAGAGGGTCTGCCCCCGCGCCCCCGTCCACCCTGAGGTCCCTGCTGGCAGTTGGGTCCCTTGGTGAGGTGGCCCGCACATGCACACACTCCCAAGGTGGGTGCTGTGCGGGGGCTTCGGAAATTCACAGAAAATACTTGTTAGGGGACCAGCAATGGCATAGTGGTTATGCCGCTGGACTCCCACATGGGCGACTGTGGTTCGAATCCCAGACCCGGCGGCTTAAACACAGTGGGCACATGTGCGTGTGTGCCCAAGATCCCAAGAGGAGAATAGAGGAGAAGGGATTGTGGCGTGGCCATCCCCTCCAGGGGTGATTTCTCGCTTTCTGTCTCTGTTTTTCTGGCGAGTGTATGTGCCCTATAGTAAAAACGATTCAGAAAAAAAAAAAAAAAGAGGGGCCAGCAAGCGGTGTGGTGGTTAAGGCGGCTGGACTCCCACATGGCTGACCATGGTTCGAGTCCTGGACCTGGCTGCTTGCTTTCTCGCTTTCCTTCTCTCTTACTGTGTCTCTCTGGTCAACTTCAAAAAAATAAAATATAAAAAATAATGACAATAGAATTTAAAAAAGAAAAGGAAATACTTGTTAGGGATAAACTGCGTGTGGATTTTACGTTTTGCTCTGGCAGCAGGATAGAACTCCTCTCGTTCCTTCGTAACGGCCAGGGGCACGCGTGCTCCCGGGGGGCTTGCTTTCTGGAGCCTGCGTGTGGTCGCTCCCCAGGTGGAGCCAGACGTGTCGGTTTTGTTTTCTGGCGTCTGGGTTTTGGGTCCAACTGCAAGGCCTTCCCCACTCTTCTCCAACTCTCGCTTTTGTGTTGCCTTTCTTCTTCTGTAGCTTTTATCATAGGACACGCGAGAGATGGGGGAAAGCAAGACGTCCCCTCCTGGGGTGCCTGGCCTCACCGCAGTCCCTTTCCCTTCATTCCCTTGGGATTTGGGCTGTGCACGCGGACCTGGTGTGATTTTTCCAAAGCTGCCAGGTCCAGGACTTGAACTATGAGCGTGGCCACATGGCATCCGGCCGCCATAACCACCGCGCTCCCTGGCTAGCCTCAGGCTCGTGCTTTCCATTTTTCTTTTGTTAAAGATCTCTTTCTCTCTCTCTGTGTGTGTATAGTCGGTCTTGTGACAGGGCACGTGCACTTGCTGGAGGCGGGGCAGGTTGAGAAGTCAGTCCGTCCCTCCACCCTCTAGGTTCCGGGCATGCGCACATGGCCCCTCGGGCAGCTGACCCTGCGGGACCCCTGCCAGCCCCACGCCCCTGCTGGCCCTGTCTGGCTCGCGGAGGCTTTGCGCCCCAGAACTTAGCGTGTACGCGGACTGGAGATGCCACGTGCCGTGTTCTGCTCAGGACGCGCAGCCCTGCTGTTGTCACCTGTGTGGGGACAGCGCGCCCAGGTCTCGGTGCAGGTGGCTCTGGGTTCCTGGACGTGCTGGCCCTGCTCTCCCACCTGTCCCCGTGCCCCGACCCTGACCTGCCCGGGCACAGCTCGCCCACTGAGACCAGAGCGTGTTTGTAGCTCTGGTCCCTGGGGAGGCCACGCCCGCTCAGGTCCCGAGGATGCCTCCCATGCCGTGTGCCCCCCTGGCAGTAGCCGGCTGGAGAGCAGGTGCGGTGTGGACTGCCCCTCGCCCCGTGGTGGGAGGCAGGTGCCAGGGTGGGGTCAGCCCCCAGGCCCGCCTTGCAGGACCCCGGGTGTGCCCACGCCCGTGTTGGGAAGCACCTCCTGTGAGCTTGCCGTCTGTCCCGGTCATCAGGGGCTGCAGCTGCGGCCCCGCCCACATGCCAGGGCAGGCTTTCTAGGGCTTTTCAGGGCCACGTGGGGGTCCGCGCCCCTGGTCTCCTCCCTTCTTCGGTGCCATTCTCAGCCTATCCCCACAGGGGGGACTGTTCACACAGCCCCAGGCCCAACTCTGGGGAACCCAACTTCCAGCCGTGACTCCTCCCCTTCCCCCAGAAGCAGGCAGGGCCTTGAGGGACGGGGCTCAGACTGCCCCGTGTGACCCTGACTGAGGGCCCTGCACCCCCAGTCCACTGTCTGAGGCTGATCTCTTAGGGCCGGGGCCCTCGGCGGGCCTCGCTGCCGGAGTGGCTGTGGGCACCGGCCGCCGCGTCAGGTGCTGTCTCAGGGCCCCAGGAAGTCTCGAGGCCCCGGCCCCATCCCGTGTTGGTTGCAGACGCCCTTTCACCCCAGGCGGGGGCAGGGCGTGGCAGGGCCAGAGTTGCTGAAGATGCCCCGGTCCCCGAGGGGAGCCGCACCTGCTCCCCGCGGAGCCTGATGGCCGCCCGGAACCCGTGTCCCCACGCGGCCGGGCTCCAACCTGCTTCCTCCCCCAGCACTTCGCCACGGACCCAGTGGCCGCCTCCGTCATGAAGATCCACACGTTCAACAAAGACCGGGACCGCGTGAAGCTGGGCGTGGACACCATCGCCAAGTGAGCCCGCCGCACCCAGGGGACCTGCAGGGAGGCCAGCCTGAGCCCTCGGGAAGGCGCTGGTGTCTGTGCAAGGAAGGGTCCCCCACCTGCTTCCTTGGGGGACCGAGATGTGGAGATGGAGGGCTGGGGGGGGTCAGGGAGCCTGCAGGGACAGCCCTGGCCGCCTGCTGAGTTGGCTGTCCCCTCCCACCGCTGCAGCTGCCGGAGCTAAGGGCAGAGCATCCTGAGGGCGGCCGGGCCTGGTGACGGCTCATCTGGTGGGTGGGCACTGGGGCGTCGGCGCGCGACCCGGCCTAGGCTGTGGGCCCTGGCGGGCTCCCTGGGGGTCCGAGGTGACGCCCTCGCCCGCCCAGGTACCTGGACAATATCCGGCTGCACCCCGGGGAGGAGAAGTACCAGAAGATCAAGCTGCAGAACAAGGTGTTCCAGGTACGGCCGTCCGGGTCCCAGCAGGGGGGGCAGCTGCCGGGAGGCGCTGGGGTGGGCGTGCGCGCTCCCTGATCTGAGTGTGAGATGCAGGTCATTTGGAACCACATCCACACTCGGCTGCAGGCGGGGGTTTCTCTGGAGAAGCAGGTGGGCCCCAGGCTGACATCCACAGGTGTGACCTGGACCCTGCCCTGCAGTCTGGGCTCTGCGGCCCCTCCTTGACCTTCGGGATGGGGGGCGGAAACCTCTAGAACACACGTGCACTTGGCTCGGAGGGGTGGGGCTGTTCCCATCCAGGCCAGTGAGGGGATGGGGATGAGGGCCCAGGGCTGACCTGTAGCCCCTGCCCCAGGAGCGCATCCACTGCCTGGAAGGGACCCACGACTTCTTTGAGGCCATCGGGTTCCAGAAGGTGATGCTTCCGGTCCCTGATCAGGGTAAGAGGAGAGGACAGGCCTGCCGGGCTGAGCGGGAGGCGGCCTCCCACGTGGCCCCCCGGAGTGGCCGTGACCCCTCCCTGCCGCTCCCTGCCGCAGAGGGCCCGGAGGAGTTCTACGTGCTGAGCGAGGCCGCCCTGGCCCAGCCGCAGAGCCTGGACAGGCACAAGGAGCAGCTGCTGGGAGCCGAACCCGTGCGGGCCACGCTGGACCGGCAGCGCCGCGTCTTCCGGCCCTCGCCCCTGGCCTCGCAGTTCGACCTGCCCGGGGACTTCTTCAACCTCACTGCGGAGGAGCTCAAGCGGGAGCAGAGGCTCCGGTGCGCTGGGGCGGGGAGGCCGGGGTGGGGCGGGGCCGGCCGGGGGTCGGGGCGGGGCCTGGATGGGGCGGGGCGGGGCCTCGGGCTAGATGTGGCGGGGCGGGGCCTGGATGTGGCGGGGCGGGGAGGCCGGGGTGGGGCGGGGCCGGCCGGGGGGCGGGGCGGGGCCTCGGGCTAGATGTGGCGGGGCGGGGCCTGGATGGGGCGGGGCGAGGCCTCGGGCTAGATGTGGCGGGGCGGGGCCTGGGGCTGGACGGGGTGAAGCCGGCCGGGCCAGGGCTGGGGTTGGTGGGCGGGGCAGGGTGCTGGGATCCGGGCGCAGCCGCTGAGCCCGCCCGGTGCCCAGGTCCGATGCGGTGGAGCGGCTGAGCGTGCTGCGGACCAAGGCCATGCGGGAGCGGGAGGAGCAGCGGGAGCTGCGCAAGTACTCCTACACGCTGCTGCGTGTGCGCCTGCCCGACGGCTGCCTCCTGCAGGGTGAGCTGGGGGACCGAGGGACCGAGGGCGGCCAGGGGGCGGCCGGGAGGGCTGTGGGGACCGAGGACGACCCGGGGGGTGGCGGGGGGCCCGTCCTGGCGGCCCTGACCCAGGCCTCCCGCCCCCAGGGACCTTCTATGCGCGGGAGCGGCTGCGGGCGGTGTACGGGTTCGTGCGGGAGTCCCTGCAGAGCGACTGGCTGCCCTTCGAACTGCTGGCCTCGGGCGGGCAGAAGCTGCCGGAGGACGAGGACTTGGCCTTGAACGAGTGTGGGCTGGTGAGCGGCTCGGGCAGCTGGCGGTGGGCCCGTGGGCTCCCCAAGGGCTCGCTCCTCTGTGGCAGCACCTGTGCACCGTCCCCCTTTGCTTTGTGCCTCCGAGATGTGCGGAGATTTACGGGGGAGAGTAGGGGAGGGGCGGGGGATGGCAGGCGGTCTGCAGGGGGCCTGACCAGGCGGGTCCTGAGCCCACTGCGGGGACTGGGCCGAGGTGACGCTGGGGCCACCCTGCTGCAGGTGCCCTCGGCTCTGCTGACCTTCTCCTGGGACGCGGCGGTGTTGGAGGACATGAGGGCCGCGGGGGCCGAGCCAGCCTCCACCCTGAAGCCAGAGCTGATGTCGGCCATCGAGAAGCTCTCCTAGTAAAGGCAGGGTCGGGCCTCCTGGGCACAGGAGGCGACCGCTGGCTGTGGAGCACCGATCGGGGTCCTGTTCTGGTGTCCCTGGGCTGGAGAGCTGGCCACATCTGCTCTGGGACAGGACGGCGAGACTGGCCGTCAGCACAGATGTTACTGCTGGGCTGTGACCCCCAATAAATGGGCTGCTTAAACCTGGCCTGGGCACCTCCCCTGCGCCGTGGTCTGGAAGGCACTGCACCCAGGCCTGGCGTCACTCTGATCACCAAGGTGACCTGAGCCGGCCGTCGCATTTCTGGAATGTGTGGCTGTCACTGCAGACTGGGTGGGGTTCAGGACTTGGCTGGAGGGCCGTGAAGGCCCTGCGTCCCCCCGGGGTCCTCGGTGGAGGGCCGCAGGAGAGACGAAGACCCTGAACTGCTGGCCTGAAGGTGCAGGAAGGGCCCAGGCCAGGGGTGCAGGCACCTTTAGATGCTGGAAGAGGGGGACATGCCCACTGGGGCTCGAGAAAGCCCTGGCCCCTGCCACCCCTCCATTCAGCCCATGGAGGCCTGGGGGCAGGGTCTGAGCGAGGGTGCTAGTGCCCCCCTCAGGGGCCCCCTCTGTCCTGGTGTTCCCCAGGGCACGTGCAGTGGCCTTCTGCTGTCCCTGATGGACTTGTGGGTCAGGGCCCCAAAGGTGGCTTTCCACCTCCCCTTACAGAGAACTCGGTGACAAGTCCCCTCAGTAGCCCGTGTCCATGTCTGTCACCTGTCACCCTGGTCCCTAACGCCTTGGGCCGCAGCTCCAGGGAGGGGAGCCAGGTCTCCAGGAGGGCCCATCTGAGGCTGCACGGGCGTGGGCCCTGCTGCAGAGGCGGCTCCTGCTCACCAGCCATCACGGCCCGCCTCAGCCTGTCACATGGGCCGGTCTGGGGCTCCCACTCAGGCCGAGGGGAAAGCAGGGTGTCACCAGGAAACTGGGTGAGGGCAAGGCCAGCCACACAAGGACAGGCAGGAGGGAGAACTGGTAGGAGGGAGCGTGAACTCATTTAACACGGGACACGCCCAGCCTCAGCTCCCCCAGGCCTGGCAGAGTGGCAGCCCGGGAACTTGACAACCAGGTTCCCTGGGACACGGGGCCTCGGGCCCAGGACACAGAAGTCCTGCTCCTGGGTCATGGCGGACAGACCACCTGGAACACAGCCCCCCGGGGCAGGAGGGGTGAGCCTGGGCAATGGCTGTGTCCCCGTGTCACCCCCGCTCTGGGAACAAGTGCAAAAACAGGCAGGCAGCGCTGAGGTGAGAACAGTTTATACATGTCCGTGTGGGGGTCCAGAGGCCGGCCGGCGCCCCTGGGGGTCCAAGTCCCTTTACAAGCATCCGAGCCCGCCCTGCCACGGCCCGCAGGCCCTCCCTGGCTGTGCACCGCAGTAATGCTTCATCAAAGGGCAGCTCAGCACGTGCTCTTCCAGGGCCCTTACAAACGCCAACTAGCCAGGCGCCCTCCGGAGACCCTCCCAAACCTCCGGGAGGTCCGCGTGGCGCGACAAAGTGCTCTTTCTGCGGGAGTTGGCGGTCCCTTCATGTCTGTGACCCGTGTCGGAGACCCGAAGCATTCAGCACAGCCGGCTGGACGCTCGCCAGGTCGCCTTCAGGAGGCACGGAGCGGGCTGGCGGGCAGGGAGCCCTCGCTGGCGTCCATGCGCACGGCACCCCCGGCTCCAGGAGAGGTTCCGCATGGCGCCTGGAACTCTGGAAGGCAAGAGGGAGGGGTCTTGGGCTGGCTGTGCCCACCGGGCTCCCGCAGGACCCCCTTCCAGAGAGCAGAGATCTCTCGCCAGCCCCGCCCTGCTCGTCGGCCCCACCGCGACGCACCCTTCCTGCTGGGGCAGCTGCGTGTCGCTCTGCAGAGATCACCCCAGAACCCGATGGAGGGACCCTGGTCCCACACAGCCAGCTGTGGCTCAAGGCCAGCCCTGGGGGCTCGGAACATGCCGGTGCTCCTGCCCAAGTCCCGGCAGGATGAAGAGGAGGGCCTGCGGTGACACCCAGCCTGATGGGTGCTCCCCCCACGTTTCCGGAGAGCGCATGCGTGTGAAATGTCACAGCCCCCGAGACACCCAGATACCACTGGAGCCACGGTACGGGCCCCAGGCCTCCTGCGCATGGGCCCCAACCCTGAGAGCTTCTGGCCACAGGGTGAAGCTGCAGCATGACACGGCAGGCCCTCCCCGGTCCCTGGATGTCCCCCGCCAGCCCACCCACTCTCTGCCTCAGTGCCAGTAACTGACCCCCACCGCCCACCGGCTGGAGTCTTAAACGCAGCTTCTCAGACCAAGGCAGCATGGGGCCGACTGGAGCGGCTGCCTGGACTCGGTCAGCCGGCCCGGCCTTCCCACCCTCCCTGCCAGGCTGCATGAGCAGGGGCTGTTGGAGGCCGCTCACCCCCGACATCCGGGATGTCCACGACCACACAGTCGCTCTCCTCCTCTTCCTCCTCCTCCGTGTCTGCCTGGAAGCCATCTGTGTCCCCAGCACCAAGCTGGGCAGAGAAGGTGCAGGGCGTCAGCAGGGCCCCTCCTGGCGCATGGACCCGAGGGCCTCCACCCCGCCCAGTCGCACGGTCGCCAGGCCGATGTGGGCTGAGACCCTCTGGGGGCTCCCTTATTGTGCAAGTCCTGATTGGGTGTCACCTCGCCACCTGCCACGCCACGAGACCTGTGTCCCTGGGAACCAAAGGGGCCCCAGACCAGCGGGTGGCACGGCAGTTTAGGCACTGCGTCCCACAGAGCCGCCTGTGGTTTCAGTCCTAGACTGAGCCTGAGACAAGCTGGGTGCGTGTGTGGGTGCCCGAATCCCGTGGAGAAGGGACCGCGGCACGGCCACGGCCATCTCCCGGGGTGCGTGCCCTAGGGCAGAAAGCTCTAACAGAAGGGGAGGGACTCGGTGCCCGCGGCCTGAGGGTTCACTAAGACGCGTCTGCACGGACTTCGAGTACCGGGAGGTCAGCGGCAATGCCTTCTCCGGACCACCTCTGCCCGACGCTAAACCCCGCCCTGCCAGGGACACCATGTGGGGGACTCTGGACAGAGGTCGGGGTGGGGAGAGGAGCAGAGGCCCTCGGCTGGCTGGGCCCCACACGGCTGCTGCTGCTACGGGCCAGGCCTGGTACTAGTCCGTGCAGACAAACCCACATCCGCCTGGGCCACGGCTGAGGGTCCCTGCAGGCTACAGCAGGTCACGTGCACGACCAGGACAGCACAGGGGTTGCAGCCATGCTCGGCACGCAGCCAGGCAGGGTCAGGAGTTCCCGGGGGAGGCTCCGGGGCCACCTCCAAGCCTGCCTGGAGCTCGGCACGCAGGGCGTCCCGCAGGCCTGGCCGATCTCAGAGGGGAGCTCCAGTCTCTGGCCCAGCGGCCACGCCCGGCCCTGAGACTGGGTAACGAGCCGTAAGGGAAAGGGCTGCTGCTCAGACCCGGCCTGGACACCCGGGGGGCTTCGAATGCTGGCAGGAAGATGACCCGGGAGCTCACTTCAGAACGACAAAGGCAAGCAGGCCTGTGCAGCTTTCCACCGCACACTTCCCGGGGTTCTTTGTTCAGGGCTTGGTCATGGGGGTGCGCTCGCCCAGACACGGGGGCGGCCGGGCCGTCCCCGTCCGGGAATCGAGCACGCACGCACACGTGCCCGGCGTGGTTTCCCAGCCACTGGCCTGAAACGCCGTCGGCCACATGGGAGTCCAGTGCCTTACCCGCCACACCTTCGAGGACCCCGAGGCAAACCCACCGTCCTGGGGGAGTGCCGAGTCTGGGGTCCTGTCCAACTGGGGGCCCCCCTCGATGCTGGGCCACACCCCAGACACAGCAACGGGCATGGGCCTGTCCTGCAGGCACAGGGCCCGGGGAGTGGCAGGGAGAGGTGTGGCCGCTCAGGAAGAAGGGTCGAGGCAGGAAAGCCCCATCTGTGTGGCCGCGGGGCAGTGAGACCCCCGCAGGACACTGCGACAAGGAGATCCGAGTCCTCGTCCATTGGCACGAGCCCATGACAACCAGCCCTAAGAGGGACCCCTCAGGGACATCTGGGCCCCTGAGTGCCGTGTCCCTGCAGATTCACGAAGGGGACACGTGGGAACTCGACCTTCCCTCGATGAGCTGTGCACCTGAAACTGCTCTACAATATCAAGTCCATTAAGAAGCACTGCTGTGGGGCTCCAGACGGTGTAACGGTTACGTCACTGGACTCCCACAGGGCAGACGGCGGTTTGAGTCCCAGGCCTGGCAGTTTGAAGTCCATGCCTGCCCAAGATCCCGAGACGAGAATGGAGAAGGGTTGTGGCGTGCCCATCTTCCCTGGTGGATGATTTGTCACTTTCTGTCTCCCCAGCGAGCACACTCAACCCTACAGCAAAAAATCTCTTCAAAAACAAAAGCACTTTGGGCCGACAGGAGGTATGGTACTTAAAGGCACTGGATTACCACATGGCCGACAACGGTTCGAGTCCTGGACCTGGCAGCATGCTTTCTTGCTTCCCCTTTCTCTCTCTCTCTGTTTCTCTCGGTCAAATTTAAAAAATAACAATAGGGGCCAGCAAGTGGCGTGGTGGTTAAGGGCAAGGGACTCCCGCATGGCTGGCCGCCAATTGAGTCCTGGACCTGGTGGCTTGCTTTCTCACTTTTCCTCTCTATGTCCCTCTCTGGTCAAATTAAAACAAATAAACAAGTAAAGTTAAATAAAATAATTCTTAAAAAAATATGGAATTAAATACATAATTTTTTTTTCCGGAGAGGTTTTTGCTTTAGGGCACGTATGCTCGCCAGAGACAGAGACAGAAACCAAGAAATCATCCCGGGGGGATGGCCACGCCGCAATCCCTTCTCCTCCATTCTCCTCTCAGGATCTTGGGCACGCACACACATATGCCCAGTGTGAGTTTAAGCCACTGGGTTCGGGACTTGAACCATGGTTGACTACATGTTCAGCGACATAGCCATTACACCAGCTGCTGGTCCCAATAAATACATAATTCTTGAAAATAAAAAAAGAAAACAAAAAGCACTACTGCAGGCTGGCCCAGGCCCAGTGGTTAAGTCAGACAGATCCTACATGGCCAATTGTGGTTCAAATCCCAGTTCCGGTGGCTTGAAAAACACACTGGGTACGTCTGCATACCCCCAGTTCGGACGGCATGGAGGGAGGGAGAAGGGACTGCCTGTGACCAGCCCCTGGGGTGCTCTCTCCCTCTCTGAAGGCGGTCACCCCGCTGCTATCTGAGACAGGGAGGAGGCGCGGCCCCGCGGCCTGGCTGAGCTGACGCAGGGAGGAGGAGGCGCGGCCCGCAGCTCACCTGGCCCTCGTGCCTGCGCTTCTTCATGAACTGGGTGATGCACATGCTGCCCGCCGCCTTCCGCTTCAGCGAGACGGGCGTGGTCTGGCCGGGCCCCGGGGTGAGGACGGGCACGGGGCCGCTGTCCTCGCGGGGGGTGGAGGGCACGGTGGTGACGTAGGTCCACTGGCAGGGCACGGGCAGGTGCTCCTGGTCGAAGCTCTTCAGCACCTGAGGGTGGACGTACCAGCACATCCGGAAGTCAGGCCTCTTCTCGTACACCGAGTTCTCGGAGATGATCCGCTTGAGCCTGGCCTTGGAGGGCACGGCGGCGTCCTCGCTGGCGGGCGGCGTGTGCGGGCGGGCCGGGGCGGGGCTGGGCGGGCGGGCGGCGTCCCTGCACAGCAGCCCGCGCCGACAGTGCTCCTGGAACTCCCGGATGATGACCTTGCTCCCGTTCACGTTGCCGTGCAGCAGAGGCAGCAGCTGGGCCAGGACTGGGGGCAGAGGGACACGGCTGAGTCTGTCGCCCTGCCACGGGCCGGCCCCACGGCCATGGGGCCCAGGACGCAGCATCTGGGGGCCTTCTGGGGTGCTGGAGGCAGGGTGACACCCGGGCTGGTGCAGCAGCGGCCCCAGCCAGTCCCTGAGTGGGCTTCAGGCTGACAGCCCCTGCTCTGACCCGGATGGCCACCCCTCCTGGCGTGGAAGCGGAGGAGGAACGCTCTGCCAGGCCAGCCCGCCCAAAGGCCTCAGGCTCTCGTGGGGACGTCCCGAGTACACTGGGCACACGAGCCTGTGACCTGGGGCCCACTGAGGCTGGCGGATCAGTGTGTAGACCCTGCTGGGGGTGCAGGGCTCTGTCTCATGCGTGGAAAAAAGAAATAAACAATAAATAAAAACCAGTTGGCTGGCTCCACGGGCAGGGGTGAAGGCGGCCAGGCCCCTCACGGCCAGCTGTGCGATCTGAGCTCCAGACCTGGTGGCTTGAAACACACATGCATGCGCGGGCCCCAAATCCCAACAGGATGAAGGATGAGGAAGAGGGTTGGGCACGGCCGTCCACAGGGGTGGGGGCACACCCTCCTGTCTGTCTGACATAAAAACCCTCAGACAAAAACCATTAACGAGAATACAAAAAGCAAAACAGCGGGGAGACGAGCGGCCCAGGCCTCTCTCCAGCCCTCGCTGTGCTGTGGCCCAGCTGGCACTGAAGCCCCAGGACGGTCAACCAAACTTCCGTGGTTCAGGGGGCTGGGGGGCCTGCCTAGCCGGCCGCCCCGAGCGCGAGCGGTGTTCCTAGAGCAGCCCCAGCGGCTCGGCCCCACTCACTGTGCTGGTCCCTCTTCTCCCTCTTCGAGGCCTTGGGCGACGGCTCCTCCGGGGGGGGCGCGGTGTCCAGCAGGCAGGCCGAGAACTGCTGCAGCACCTTCCAGTCGGCGCCGGCACAGCCCTCGCCGTCGGCCGCCCACACGCAGCCGACCGTCACGGGCTGCAGGACGCGGAACCTCTTCCCCGTGGCCAGCAGCTCGTCCCACTCCTTGGCCTTCAGCTTCTGGCGCACCTTCTGGTTCTCGGGGTCGGCGCACTCCTGGCGGGTGGGAAGGCGGGAATCCGCTCGGCTCTCCTCCGGCCCCGGGAGGAGGCCGTTTCCGGTGACTCCTCGTGGTGACCTCTCGGGCTCTCTGGTCCACACCCCGTTCAGCAGCAGGGAGCAGTGGTCCAGCAGGGCCGGGCACCGACACGCCTGTGCCCGCCCTCCGACAGGCGGGAGGACGCACCGGGGCACCAGCGTGCCCTACTGTTCACACGTGCCGTTAAACCCACACTGGGCACGTGTGCGTGAGTGCCCAAAACCCCGTGCAGGGCTTGTAGCACGGCCGCCCCCCCAGGTGATTCCTCACTTTCTGTCTGTTTCTCGCTGCTCTCCAGTGAGCACATGTGCAAAAATCTCTTTAAAAAAAAGAGAAAAGACAGCACAATCGATGACAGTCACATTTACGTGGAACCGGCAGATGGCGGAATGGTCTTGTCACTGGACTCCCGGTAGCTTAAAACTCACACCCGTGTGTGTGCCCCAAATCCCAAGAGGTGAATGGAGAAGGGGTTACAGTGTGGTTACCCCCAGGGGTGGGTTCTCGCTTTCTGTCTGCCTGTCTCTCCGGAGAGCGCACGCGCCCTATAGCAAAACTCTCTTATAAAGGGGAGAGGGGGGGACCGGCAGGTGGTGTGGCAGTTAAAGTGGCTGGATCCCACACAGCGAACTCTGATTCAAGTGCTGGCCACGTGGCATGAAAAACACACCAGATGCATGTATGTGCACGCCCCAAATCTCAAGGATGAAGCGCAGTGTGGCCGTATCCCCTCGGGGTCCCCCTCTCTGCCAAGTACACACACCCTAGGGCAGATGAAAGTGACTGAAACTCGACAGATAACACCTGGGGCGCGCGTGCGGTGCTGACTGAGGGCTACACCTTCGGCAAAGAGCTCACAGCCTCGAGGCCGCAGGCCTGGCCCCTCCCCGGTGTCTGCCCTGGCACGGGGCACCCGGCGCCTCCTCCGACCCACGCAGGCTCTGCCACCTTCCCAGGCGGGACCAGGCTCCGGGCCAACCTCTTCCACATGTGACCCCACCGGCCGAGGCCCCCTCGTGGGCTGCTGAGAGCCCAGGCGGGGTGCCCACGCCCTGTCCCAGGCCAGACGCCACGCAGCACTGAGCCACTAACCTCGGTCACACCTTCGTCCTCAGACAGGTACCCGTGGGGCACAAAGAAGCCGTCATCCTCGTCTTCGTCCTCTCCCAGTTCGTCATCATCGTCCTCAGAGAAGGAGAGAGGGTCTCGTCACGCACGGAAACGGACACAGGTGTGGAACAGGCGCCCTGAGAACTGCACTGGGGCCTGCAGGCGCACGGTGCTCCAGCCGCGGGGCTCCCACATGGCCAGCGCCAGCACCAACGCCAACCCCGGACCTGGTGGCGCATGTGGATGCCCAAAACCCCTGGCCAGGAGCTGTGTACGGCCTTGCCCCAGGAGCAGGGGGCCTTTCTCCCGCCCCCTCTGTCTGTCTCTCTCCCTGGCCAGCTCACAGGCCTTATGGCAAAAACCTAGGAGAGAAAACAAAAACAAAGACCCACGTGCAGCGTGTCGGCAGCTCCAGCACGCTGTGCCCACGATGCTGGCCGCCCCGGGCGCCGTGGGCTGCGTCCCAGCGGCCGTACGCGGGCATGTGCGCTCGGTCCTGGCTGGGATGAAGCGGGGGCCCCAAGGGTGCCTCCTGCCTCTGCCTGTCTCACTGTCGTGAGAGACACACACGGAACACGCAAACCCGTGACCAGGTAGCGCCGCGCTGTTCCTGCAGACACGAGGGTCAGCGGGGCGAGAGGCCCAACCGGCCACTCTACAGAAAGGGGCACGGCGGGGACTCCGGAGCCCAACGCGGGCACGCTGCGGGTCACACAGGCCGCCCGGCGGGACGGCCCGGGGCTGGCAGGGCTGCTCCAGGCGTCCTTACCCCTTCGCTGTGAGACAGGGATTCCCCGGGCTCCTCCTCCTCCCACTCCTCGTCGCTGTCCACCTCGTAGTCGAGCAGCTTCTGAGGAAGGGAAACGGGCCCTGTTGTCTGGAGTTGAAGGCTAAGAGGCGCGTGGAGGACCGGGGTATGCGGGCGCCCGCGGGTGGTGTGACGACGGCAGCCCGGCGGCAGTGCGAGTGCGGGCTGCCGTCCTCACCTGGCCGCGTGCTCACCTTGTCTTGGGCCCAGGGGTCCCTCGGGCGGATGACAGTGGTCCTCTTATTCCAGGTGCCCCAGTAGGCGGGCCGGTGATTCTCGGAGAACTGTAAGAGCTTCATCCTGCCGAACTGCCTCCTCTCGGGGACGCCGTCCCCTTTGCCACTCTCCACGATGACGACGTCACTGCGGGGCGTACGGCACTCAGGAACGCGCCTGCTTGGGGCCTGCCGCACGCTGCCCAGGGCCCCCCGGGGAGGTCGGGGTCACGAGAGAGACGCCAGCCCCAGGCACGAGGAAGGGACCCCCGGGGCCCAGCTGGCGGCCATGATGTTTGCTGAATGCGGTTGAGCGGGGTCAGAGGGTCAGCGAGGACAGGTGACACCACACTGGAGGGAGAGCCCCCACAGAGCCCGGGCGGGCACAGGCTCCCAGTGCGGCCTCGGACTCCCCGGACTCCGACCTGTGGAACGTGTCCGCACTCCGGCCGGAGACGCTGGTGGGCCCAGAGCTGAGGGGTGCCCGGCCCTTCAGGTCTCGCAGGAAGGAGAAGTCGCCGCTCTGCTGCTGCAGCAGCTGGTCCAGCCGGCCGCACAGGTCCTGGTCGAGGGCGGCCCGACACCGGGGGGCCAGAGCCATGTGCTCTTTGATCTCGAAGGGGGCGAACTTGCCACAGGAGCCGGCCAGGGTCTGCAAGAAGCCGCAGGAGACAGCGCTGGGAGAGCGAGCCCACATGCACGGGCCCTCGTACGACCCCGAGCACAGGGGCCCGATCGCAAGGCAGCGTCAGGGAGATGGAGGAGTCCGCGTTTTGCTCACAACGGTCACACTTGTCAAAACGTAAAGAGGCGGAAATTGCGCCTCAATACGCCTGCCTTTCTCTCTCTTTGCTGGCACGCGCAGCCTCTGGCAATTTGTGAAAATATAGATACTGGGGCCGGAGGGTGGCGTGGTGGTTGGGGGCACTCAACGCCCACATGACAGACCGTGGTTCAAGTCCTGGATCTGGTGGCTTGCTGTCTCATTCCCCCCACCCCAGTATGATCAAACTGGAAAATACTAATAATAAATAAAGCTAAATAAAATAATTGCTCAAAAATAAATAAATGAAAAAAAAAAAGACACGAAACAGGAGGCCACGCCCTCCCCATGGCCGATGGGTGCAGGGGAGCTGGGTCCTACGTGGCTGACCCCACGGCTGAGTCCCAGCTCTGGCAGGGAACGACAAGCCAGTGCCCGTGCGTGCCTGCCCCACATCCTGCCAGGAGGGAAACGGAGGGACTGCACCGCGGCTACGCCCCCGAGGGTGCTGGCTCCCCCTCCGGCAAGCGCGTGGCTCTGGGACAAGCCATCGGCCAGGTGTAAGAGACCTGAGAACGAGGCAGAGGCACTGGCCGGGTCACCCCCAGCTCAGAGCACGGCAGGGCCGGGCTCCAGCTGCTGCCTGTCCCACACTGCCCAGGCGAGGGAGCCGAGACCCGGGACAGTGACCAGCTCTCCCACGGCCGTGCCACCGGACCCAGGACGGGCCGAGGGCAGAGCATCGGGGAAGCCAGCAGCCACGAACAGGCCCTGGTTTGCTGCCCGCGGCCTTCTACCGGCCGGAAACACGTGTCTACGGTCGAGGCTGCGGCTCCTCTCCACAGGAAAGAGAGCATTTAGGGCCGGCAGGTGGCGTGGTGGCTAAGGCACTGGACTCTCACAGGGCCAACCTCTCAAAAGGAAAGAAAGAATAACAAATAATAATAATGATTTTAAAAAACTGACCACCGGGTGCATGCATACACTTGCTGAGAGAGAAGGAAAGTGAGAAATGCCCTCCCGCCACCAGGAGGGACCACCGTGCCACAACCCCTTCTCCATTCTCCTCTCAGGATTTTGGGCACGCGTGCACACGCACCTGGCGTGTTCTCCAAACCCGAGTTTGGGACTCAAACTGTAGTCGGCCAAGTGGGGTCCAGCCGCCTTCCCGACTGTGCCGCTGGCCGGCCCAAGTATTCATCTCTTTAAACTAAGGTTCCTGACGACGTAGGGGAGGTCCCGCCCGGAGGACAGCAACCCAGCGGAGCAGCCTTCCGCGCTTACACAGGGGGGCCCGGGAGCCGGCCGCTCACCTTGGGAGCCTGCGGCGTCCGCGGCTTCTGAAAGAACCTCGTGATCTCAGCCTTCTCTGCTTTAATGCGCTGCGGGGAGAGGACCAGGAGGAGATGACGAGACGGCGCGGCCCTGAACGCACCGAGCACGTCTGAGCGGAGGCCGCACACCCCGCTGGCCAGCGACTGGACCTCTCAGAGCGGCACAGCTGTGTAGTCACACGAGCCGGGACGCCGCGCCAGCGGGCAGGAGGCTGCCAGTGCCGAGAGAGAGCCAGTTTACCCCTGGGGGGCACCTGGCTGTCAGGACGGAAGGAACAGCAGGTGGCCACTGGGAACCCCCAGGAGGCCTCGGCCTGGCCCTGGCCCTCGCCCGCGGCAGGCGCTCCGTTCACTCCCATACCTTCTCCTCCTCCCGTAACCGCTTCTCCTCCTCCTTCTTCCTCTTCTCCTCCAGCTTCGCCCTGGGACACAGCAAGGGAAAGGTGAGCCACCCTGCCGTGGTCCGAGGGACGGTGCACGGCGAGCGCAGGACGGTGGGGCAGTGTGGCGGTGTGTGCCATGAGCTCAGGCTGCTCTTGCCAGGCAGGTCTGACCGACAGGCGGGGAGAGGGCGACGGGCCTGCCCAGGACGTCTCAGCCGGCCAGGGCGCAACGGCACTCAGAGCCCGAGTCCCTGCGACAAGCCGGCAGGGGGCTTGCTGGTCACAGCGGCTGGTCCCACACGGCCGACTATAGGGCTCAGGTCCCGGACACAGCGGGGTGACTTCTCACCCCGTCTTTCTCTGCCTCTGCAGTGAGCACAGGTGCCCCGAGAGTGAAGCTAGGCCACAGGGAGGGCTGGACGGCGGCCCGCGGGCAACGTGTCTCCAGCAGGCCAGCCCGCAAAGGCGGCTCCGTTCTGTGCCCAAGACCTCTGAGTGCACCGGGCACACGCACGTCCGTGACCCAGGATGACCAAAGCCGGGGGTCATGGAGTCGAGGCCCTGGTGGGGATGCTCTCTTACCCCTCATGGAGTAACCCCCAAATAACCGGACAGATCTTTTCTGAGAGATTTTGGCTACAGGGCGTGTGCGCTGGCCGGAGAGCAGAGACGGAGACAGAAAACGAGAAATCACCCCCAGGGAGGATGGCCATGCCGCAGTCCCTCCTCCTCCCTCCCCTCATGATCTTGGGGACACACACACACACACACACACACACACACACACACACACACGCCCGGCATGAGTTTTAAACCGCCGGGTCCTGTCTCGGGCCCATGGTCGACTACTCGGGAGTCCAGCGACGTAACCATGGCGCCACCTGCTGGTCCCCCACAGAGCCTGTTTGGTTAGAAAGTTGGAACAGGGTTCCAGGAAGACAGCCCGGGGCTCTCTCCGCCTCACGTCAGGGCAAGAGCAGCCGAAGGAACACGAGGGAGCCCCTGCCTCTCCTGCGCTGCCCCCAGGGCCGGCCCGCGGACCGAGGGAGCCCCTGCCTCTCCTGTGCTGCCCCCAGGGCCGGCCAGGGGACTGAGGGAGCCGCTGCCTCTCCTGCGCTGCCCCAGGGCCGGCCCCGGGACCGAGGGAGCCCCTGCCTCTCCTGCGCTGCCCCAGGCCGGCCCGGGGACAGCAGACGGGAGGCAGGAGTCGGCGCCGGCACTCACTCCAGCGCCTCCTGCCTCTCCTTGCGCCGCTCCTCCTTGCGCCGCTGCTTCTCCGCCTTCTCCCTCTCGTCCTTCTCCCGCTTCTCCCGCCTCTCCCTCTCCTTCAGCTCCTTCTCCTCCTCCTTCTTCTTCCTGGCCTCCTCCTTCGCCCGCTTGGCCTCTTCCTTCAGCTTCTCCTTCTCCTCCCTCTCGGCTCGGAGCTTCAGCTGCTTGTCCTGCCGCTCCGCCTCCTGCAAGACACGCGGGTGGCCGTCTGCAGAGGCCCGGGGCCCACCAGAACCCGGCGGGGGCTGTGCTCAGAGGGGCGCCCCGAACACCCTCGCTTTTATTTTAAGACAGGTTTCTGCTATGGGGGCACGTGCGCTCACCGGAGAGAAAGAGACAGAGTGAGAGATCACCGCCCAGGGGCATGGCCACGCTGGAAGCCCTCCTCCTGGGACTTGGGGTGCACACGCGCCCGACACGTGCTTTAGGCCGCCAGGTCTGGGGCCTGAATCGCAGACTCGGCCACGTGGGAGCCAGCTGTCCTTAACCACATCAAAATGAGTTTTTTTAAACGACTGCATTTCCTTTAGTCACGAACCAGTTGAGAAGAATGAACTGTCCATCGCAGCACCTCGTGGGCAATTCGACAAGGGACAAGGTTTGTTTCTTTGAAATGTTGCCAGACGGTACATGTACTTGTCGGAGAAAGAGACAGAGACGGAGAGACAGAGACTGAGAGCACGAGCGCCCCAGGGGAGATGGCCAGGCCACAACCCCTTCTCTTCCACTTCTCCTTCCAGGATTCTTGGCAAACACGCACACACGTGTGCCTGGCATGTTTCTGAAGCCACGAGTTCCAGGATCAACCACGCAGCGGGCCACGTGGGATCTAGCTACCAGGAACACCACGCCATTTTTACTTCCTTTTAAGCTTAATTGAAGCGAAGGGTGGGGCTGGATAGTGGTGAGGTGAGAACATAAAGGTCGGGAAGGTTGACCCCCATGGATGGGGCCCGGTTTGCACGCGGAGACCCCTAAACGCCGTGGCTGTGACCGAGGCCTCAAAGGACACTGCGGGGGTGCTGTTTCTCTTTCTGTCTCCCTCACGCACTCACAGAATGAAATAAATCCAATTAAAGGAGGCGCCCGTGGGCCAGCAGCTGGTGTGGTCAGAGCAGTCAGATTCTACGCGGCCAGCCTCCTGGTTCGAGTCCTCAGACCCGGCAGCTTAAAAACCACACAGGATGCATGTGCATGCGCACTCAGCATCCCGAGAGCGTGGAGGTAAAGGGGTGACCACAGTGAGGCCACAGCCCTGGGGGGCGCCTCCTCACTTTCCCGCTCTCTCTCCCTCTGGTGACTGTGTGTACCTTATAGCAAAATCTAAGAGAAAGCAAAAAAACGAAAAAAGAGAAGAGCCAGAAAGAAGGCCCCCGCCACCACGTCCAGGCACATCAGCAGACCCGGCAGAGCTGCCACACGACCGACGCACTGTGCCAGGAGGAGGGATGAGAGCCCACAGGGGAGGCAGCACGCAGGGCGAGGGCCAGGTGCGCGCAGAGGCTCTGCTACGCCGTGGCCTGCCGGAGGGTTCAGACAGCAGCACGGCCATGCCACCGTGTAGCAGGAGCACAGCCGGCCCCACAGTGGACAGGGTGCAAGCACGCGTGTGCACACACGCTCCTGACCTGATGGGCTGGGGCTGGATGGTGTGGGGACCCTGTTGGGTACTCGTGAGGTGCCATCTCTCATGGGAGAAATAAAGGACAAACTCACTTAAAAATGTAAGAACGGATCGCAGTGCACCAGCCAGTGCATGGTGGCCAAGGCGCCGGATCCCACATGGCTGACTTGCAGCTTGAAAACACTATGTGCGTGCGTGCGTGCGTGCGTGCCCCAATTCCCAAGAGGACGGGGCTGGCAGGTGGCAGAGTGGCTACAGCGCTGGGTTCCCGTAGCCGACTGTAGCTTGAGACTTGGCCTGAAATTCATACCAGGTGCGTGTGCGTGTGCCCAAGATCCCAGGAGGAGAATGGAGGAGAGGGGGTTGCAGCATGGCCACCCTATGGGGGACAGTGATTTCTCACTTCCCTTCTGTCTCTCTCTCCCGTGAGCACACGCGCCCTATGGCAAAGGCTTAACAAAGAAACCCCACGGCGTGGATAGAGAAGGGATTTCAACATGGCCACCCCCCTCGGGGCAGTGATTTCTCATTTTCTCCTTCACCCCCTCAGTCCCTCTCCAACGGACAAATGCACCCTATAGCAAAAACCTTAAAAAAAGGAAAAAAAAAAAAAAAAAGACTACATGTTGGGACCAGCAGTTAGCGTAATGGCTATGTCCCTGGACTCCCACGTAGTCGATCCGCGGTTCCAATCCCAGACCCGGTGGCTTAAACTCATGCCGGGCGCGTGTGCGTGCGTGCCCAAGATCCCGAGAGGAGAATGGAGAAGAAGGGGTTGCAGCGTGGCCATCCCCCTCCCGGGGTGTGATTTCTCGCTTTATGTCTCTCTGTCTTTCTGGTGAGCACAAGCACCCTATAGCAAAATAAAAAACAAAAAAGCAAAAAGGCTGCATGCAAAACTGTAGGCTTTAGTGGAACTAAATATGATGTAATCCGCAATCCCCTCGCTCAGTTACATAAAATAGAACAAAGGTCAAAATGGCAGTGAGGAGAAGCAGGGCAGCGGTGCCATGGGGCGGGGGCGCGGCCGGCTGCCCACTGCCCGCGGGGGCGGCAGGCTAGTTCCCACCACCCGACTGCGAAGGCGCAGCAGGCCAGTTCCCGCCCCCGCCCGCGGCACAGCTTACTCTCTGCTGCTTCAGCTTGCTCTTCTCTGTGGAGCCCTTGGTGGTTTTCTTAGCGACCTGGAATGGAAGATGTTGACTGTAAGCGTGGAAGCCTGCATTCCCTCTCACACGCTGGCTGTGCTGCACGCTCCAGGGAAAGGAGGGGACGAGCGACCCGTGCCACCAACAACTTCCCTGCAAAATATGGAGCCAGAAAACCGCTCCTGGTGACTCGTTCTCTGATCAGCAGACTCAACACGTGAGAGCGGGCACAGGCTCACACGGACACGCACACCTGAGAGAGTCCGGGCTGGGACACGTGAGGGCGGGCACAGGTTCACACGGACACGCACACCTGAGAGTCCAGGCTGGGACACGTGAGGGCGGGCACAGGTTCACACGGACACGCACACCCGCGGGAGTCTGGGCTGGGGACACGTGAGGGCGGGCACAGGTTCACACAGACACGCACACCCGCGGGAGTCTGGGCTGGGACGTGTGAGGGCGGGCACAGGTTCACACGGACACGCACACCTGCGGGAGTCTGAGCTGGGACGTGTGAGAGCGGGCACAGGCTCACACGGACACGCACACCTGCGAGAGTCTGGCTTGAGGTAAAAAGGGAGCCCGGGGGCAGGTTTAAAGAAATGAGTACCGCAGCTGGAGCCCACACAGTCGCCTACAGTCCAAGTCCTGGACCCAGAGGCTTGAAAAACATACCGGGTGTGTGCACGCGTGCCCAAAATCCTGAGAGGAAAATGGAGGACAAAGGCCATCTCCCCTGGGGGTGCTCTCACCCCCCACCCAGTGTGCACACACGGCCTACAGCAACAACGAAAGCAGGGCTGCTCCCATAGGGCGGTGGTGACGGGAGCTGCAGCCCGCGTGGCTGATCGCCGGTTCAACCCCAGACCCAGAGGCTTGAGGAACGCGGGGTGTATGTGCGTGCAGGCCCAAAACCCCAAAGGAGAGGAGAGGAGAATGTGGCAGGACCACCTCCATGGAGGATGCTCTGTCACTCCCCCACCCCGCCTCCAGCGAGGGCACACATGCCCTTTAGCAAAAAACAAACCTAAAACAAAAAAGAACAGGAGGACTGGCAGGTGGCATGATAGTTAAGGCGCTGGACTCACACATGGCCGACCGCAGTTTGAGTCCCAGATCTGGTGGCTTGCTTTCTCACTTTCTCTCTCTCTCTGTCCCCTCCCCGGTCAAATTAAAATAGATGGAATATATACATAAATAAAATGAAGTTCAATTAAAAAAAAAAACTTTTAAGTTTAATTTACTTATGAGAGACTTTCTTTTATTTATTTTTAAAAAGAATTACCTATTTAATTCCACTTATTATTATTATTATTTTTAATTTGACCAGAGAAAGACAGAGAAAGGGAAAGCCAGAAAGCAAGCCGCTAGGTCCAGGACTTGAACCACAGTTGGCCATGTGAGAATCCGGCCCCTTAGCCACCACGCCACCTGCTGGCCCACGACATACATCTTTAAACTCAAGATAAAGTGAGACATGCATGAAAGGGGGGTGCCCTCCACGGGGCTCAGTCAGGCTGTGATCTGCTCCCTCTGTCCCCCCACAACTTGGCACAGGCGTGCCCGGTGCGTCTGCAGGCTGATGGGGTGGGCACGTGGCTTCCAGCTCTGCACTCCAACAACCTACGGCTGTGCCATAGAGACTGGTCCTCGTGGAACCCCGATCTTCCTGAAATCGCCCCAAGTGTTTGCGGAGCTCGTTCTCCAAATCAGATGCTATACTGCCACGTGTGACCCACCCAGTGCTCAACCCCATGGCAACCTCAGCAGCCAACACAGGACCCGGGGTCCCAGAAGTCACACACAAACACCAAGCACCGTGGCGCCCCGAGGCGGGGCCTGCCAGGGCTGGTACTGGGATGCCCCGGCCCGTTCACCCCCGGTGTCAGAAGAGTATCTAAAGTCTGACCCAGAATCCCAGCGGGGGAAAGGAGGAGAAGGCATGGCAGCTGGCACCGCCCCAGGGCAGGAGCTCTCGCTCTCCGGTGTACAGTGAAGCTAAAACTCTAAAGGGAAGAGCCTAAGGTCAGAGAGCAGCCTGGCGGCGGCACCCGAACACCTACAGCCGGGAGGGAAGGCAGAGCACCCGGCCGAGCAGGGCGGAGTGCGAGCTGGGAACGCAGGCCTGCTCCCTGGCCGAGCAGGGCGGAGTGCGAGCTGGGAACGCAGGCCTGCTCCCGGCCGGCCGGCAGGGGCTCAGCCCCGCTCAACCACAGCCCGCGGAGGCTGGAGAAGGCAGCGTGCTACAACCAGCAGCTTGTGCAGATGTAGCCCAAGGCTGCGGGTCTCCCTGCCAAAGGAAGGCGGCACCGGGTGGTTCTCCGCCCGAACAGAAAGCAGAGATCCTCCCGCAGACAGAAACACTCACCACGCCTCAGTGAGGACAGGAGAGAACACTATGTATCCCATCGGCCTGAAGGACACAAGCCGATACTTTGTGTCTGCGGCGGCTCAGACAGCACAGGGAGTGGGCCCCCCCCCCCCCCCCAGCTGGGGGCAGAGAGAGGTGAGGGCTCTAGTTTGTTTCATTGTAATCCTGAACGATTTAATACTTGTGTCACTTTTTTTAAACGTTTTTTCTTTCTTTCATTGGTTTGTTTCATTAGCAAGGCACAGACCCCCACCAGGGCCTGCTGCTGTGTGCCCCAGCGTGCACGGACGGGCAGGTCTTGGGACGTGGACTTGAGCCCTTCCCCACGGGGGTCCAGCTGCGCTACCCCCGGGCACCCTCAGGTGTCATTTCAGACAGGGGAGCGTTCTGGCAATCTGGCCTGTCTGGCAGAGGCCAGCTGACGACACTGTCACGGAAAACAACTGCTTACCCCCCCATAAACGGGCCAAGCCGCACACAGCACACGCTCCGTCTAGAGCGGTTCTTTCCCGAGTGGGAAAAGCCCTAATGCTAAAAAGCCACTCTCGGCTACTCAAAAGATCCTGGGCTCACCCTACCCAGCGGCCCCCAAATCACCGCTTTCCAGAAGCAGGTCTGCCAGATCCCTGGAGTACTGTTTTTAAAATGAAGCTCCCTGGGAGAGCACAGTAGGGCCTGCGTTTTAACACGCTTCCCTTTCCTTGTGTTTCTAACAAGAAAAAGGCAAGCAAGCGCACGGAACGGGCCCAGGGAGGGCCTGGCGGTTCCAGCAGGGGTCTACAACACAGCCTGGGTGGGAGCCGCACACGGGCACAGTGACACGAAACGGGCCCAGGGAGGGCCTGGCGGTTCCAGCAGGGGCCTACAACACAGCCTGGGTGGGAGCCGCACACGGGCACAGTGACACGGAACGGGCCCAGGGAGGGCCTGGCGGTGCCAGCAGGGGTCTACAACACAGCCTGGGTGGGAGCCGCACACGGGCACAGTGACACGGAACGGGCCCAGGGAGGGCCTGGCGGTGCCAGCAGGGGTCTACAACACAGCCTGGGTGGGAGCCGCACACGGGCACAGTGACACGGAACGGGCCCAGGGAGGGCCTGGCGGTGCCAGCAGGGGCCTACAACACAGCCTGGGTGGGAGCTGCACACGGGAGCACGGGCACAGCGACACGGAACGGGCCCAGGGAGGGCCTGGCGGTGCCAGCAGGGACCTACAACAGCCTCGGTGGGAGCCGCACACGGGCGCACGGGCACAGCCCGCGAAACGAACTGCCGACCGGTTCCCTGCCGGAAGTGTGGAGGGAAAGCAGAAGGAGGAGGAGGAGGAGGAGCCGGGGTTAGGGAAGCTCGGCCCCGGGGCAGGGAGGTGCTGGGACAGGCACCAACCAGCACACCAGACAAACCAAGACAGGCGGGCATGCTTGGCTCCCTCGTCAGAAAATCCAAACCCTAAACTGCTTTGTACCTGCCGGAGGGCACAAGAGCTTGCCGAGGAGAGAGGGGCGGCAGAGGGAGGAGGCCCTCTCCAGGCCCGTCCGTTTCCCCACCCTGCTCACATCTGGGGCACACATGCACACGTGTGGGGCATTTCCCAAGCTGCCAGGTCCAGGACCCGAACCGGGTGCTCAGCCATGTGAGACCTGGCTGCCTTACTCGGCTAGGGCCGACCCTAATTTCATGTCTCCACCCAGGCCCCACCCCCAAAATAGCACATGAGGTACAGGCGAGTGAATATTATGAAACCCGAAACCCCTCTGGGTCGGGGCGGTCACCTGAAAGTCGTGGAGATGACCTGGGAGGTGTGTGGCTGGAGCTGTGTCTCTCGGCCCGGCTCAGGCACGCCAGTCCCTCAGAGAACTCCTCAAAGTCGCTTCACTGCCCTATGGTCAGCCTCACATGACACCACGGGCTCGACTTTGGCTCTCTCCCTCTCCCTCTCTCTCTCTTTTTTTTTTTTTAATAATTATTCAATTTTATTTACTCATTCATTTATTTTAGTTTGACCAGAGAAAGACAGAGAGAAAGAGGGAAAGTGAGGAAGTAAGCCACAGGTCCGGGACTCAACCATGGTTAGCCACGTGGGCGTGTCCGGTGCCGAACCACCACGCCACCTGCTAGCCCCTCGGCTCCCACTCTGTGCCACACCAGCCCCGTGGGCGGCCATGGCCGCTTCCTGCCGTGGCCCTGGGCAGGGCAGCCTGAAGCCTTCACTCCCAGCAGCGTGGAGTGCGTGGGCCGCTGCGGCAGTACTGCCTCCTCGGTCTTCTACAACTCCAGGCCGACAGCCGGAGGCGGCCTAGCACGGCAGACAGGACTCCCTCCGCTAGGCTCGCTTGTTGGAGAAACATCTCGGCAGTAGACGAAGGTCAGACTGCTCTGTCTGGCCCCGCGGCCTGGTGGTTCAGGGAGCCGGTTCTCACATAGCTGACAGTAGTTCGAATCCCAGGCCTGGCTGCTTAAAACATGTTGGGTGCGAACGTGCCCAAACCCGGCAGGACTGAGAAATGGAGACGGGATTGTGGGGTGCTCCTGCCCCAAGGGGATGCTTCCTTCTTTCTCCAACTCCCTCTCTGTCTCTGGTTAGCACATGCTGGCAATTAGAAAGAAATGTAGTGGCCAGCAGGTGGTGTGGTAGTTAAGGCACTGGACTCCTGTACGGCCGAAGACAGTTCGAGTCCTGGGCCTGGCAGCTTGTTTTCTCACATTCCCTTTCTCTCTCTCTGGTCAATTTATAAATAATAATTATAACTAAATTAAAATTTACTTTTTTTTTTTAAAGAGTTTTTTTTTTTTTTTTTAATTTAAGAGAGATTTTCCTATAGGGCATGTGCGCTTGCCTGAAAGACAGAGAACAAGAAATCATCCCCCAGCAGGGATGGCCATGCCGCTTCTCCTCTCAGGATCTTGGGCATGCACGCACATGTGTCCGGTGTAAGCCACCGAGTCTGGGACTCAAACCGCGGTCAACTACGTGGGAGGCCAGTGGTGTAACCATTATGCCATCTGCTGGTCCCCCTGCAAAAATAATTCGTTAAAAAGAAAAAAAAAAAAGTGAAATTGTTTCAGGATCATGCCGGACCACAGGCCCTCACAGCTCGCGGAGGTGGCGAGGACCACAGGCCCTCACAGCTCGCGGAGGTGGCGAAGGGCCTGAGCCCGAGCGGAGCGGAGCGGAGCCGCGCTCGTGGCCACCGTGCCTGCTCGCGGGCTGTGAGACGTCTCGTGACCCAGTCGCTCTGCAAAGCAGCAGCGGTCACCTGAGCAGGGTCCAGCATCGGGGTATCTAGAACAAGGTGGCCGGTGGCTGACGGGGGTCCAACCTCAGGTAGGAGCTGAAACGCACGGGCCGCCAGCCTGCCTAGGAACTGAGAAGACCTGCCTCATTCTTGATTGGTGTTCAGCAAACACAAAAATGAAGGAGGCTGAAGGAAAGGACAGGAAATGGAGTTTCCTAGGCAAAGAAATAGGCCCGGGGCTGGCAGGCGGCGTGGTGGTTAAGTGCTCTGGACTCCCACATGGCCGACCGTGGTTCGAGTCCCAGAACTGGTGGCTTGCTTTCTCACTTTCCCTCTCTCCCTCTCTCTCTGTCCCTCTCTGGTCAAATTTAAATAAACAAATAAAGTTAAATAAAATAATGATTAAAAAAACAGAAACACCCGGAGAGATCAAAATCCAGAAAGCAATCACGGGGTAGCTTGTGGTCAAGCAGCAGGGAGAGCACGGGCGAGCCATGTCGGGATCTGATCTTACGAGAATAAACAGGGACACACCACGGAACCTGCGTCGGGGCTGACCTCGTCAGGCTGAGCCGTGCGGACCCCGTGGCGGGCGACGGCGGGGAAGGCTGGCGCCGTGCTGACCCTGCCCCCCAGGCCGGGCTGCCCCAGCAGCTGCTCAGCCTTCACTCCCCAGCAGGGGTGGGGGCCTCAACCTCAGGGAAGGCGTGCAGGGTGGCTGGGCACCCACGTGACACTGGGCACGCCACGGAGGGCCCGGGTCCCCGGTGCGTCACGACGCACACGGAACTGCGCGCGGCGCTCTGTTTAAGGAGCTTATAAGATGCACGTGCTCACCAGGCGCAGGCCAGAGGAGGAGAGAAGGAGAAAGCGCCCAGGTTGGCCACACTAAGCTCCCCACGCATCTCTCGAGATCTCGGGCATGCACGCCCGTGAGCCCAGTGAGATTTTTCAAGCCACTGGCAGAGCCAGCCAGGTGGGATTCAGTTTCTTAACCTCCAAGCGACCCGCTGGCCCCTGCCTGTGGACTTTTTCCTTTTTATTTTAAGGATTATTTAATGTTTTATGTATTCATTTACTTATTTTAATTTGACCAGAGACAGACACAGAGAGAGAGAAGGAAAGTGAGAAAGCAAGCTGCCAGATCCGGGACTCGAACCGTGGTCGGTCATGTGGAAGTCCAGAGCCTTCCCAACCACGCCCCCTGCCGGCCCCCTGCCGGCCCCCTGCCTGTGGGCTTCGGACATCAGCAGGGATTCTGCGCTCGAAGCCACAGGCCCTATCTGCCTCCCGCCCACCTGGCGCCCCGGACGGCCTGGGACCCCCCGGGAGGGACTCACCGGGTGGAGCGGCGTGCAGGCAGGGCCAGGGCCGGGGCTGGCACCGCCGTGCGGCTTCTCCGCGGCAGACAGCCCTTCGGGCGAGCTGGTGGGAGAGGGGGAGCTCAGGGATGACGGGCTGAGGACGGAGTCTTCTTCAGGGCCAGATTCCAGCACCTCACTCTCCGAGGTCGTGCTTCTGTCTAGGGGTGTCGTGGGAGGGGACTTGGCTGGGGGGGGTCTCACGGCCAAGATATCCTGCAAGACCACGACGGGCACCTTCCCTTTGAACAAGAGGCCCCCGACCTCACGCCAACACCCTCGTTCCTTTCCGGAGAGCGCTCTCAGGACACCTGTGGGCTGGGGGCAGCCGCGATGTGAGTGTTCCCGAGGGGCACCACGCCTCTCCATGTCGCCAGAGCCAGCAGCCCCCTCCTCTGTCTTACAAGGAAGGCCTGAGAGAGTCTCTGAAGGGCACGGCCACTCGTCGCTTCCAGTGGCGTCCGAGAAGGCCTGCAGACCAGCGGGTTCCGCCACGCCGTTCACAGCCTCCCCGGGGGGACAGGCTTCCGAATCCAGCTGGCCGTGCTCCTCGGGGCTGCCCGGTCGGTCACTGGAGTCCTCCGTCAAGTCGATTACGACGGCGTCCTGTCCACCCTCGGCCTGAATTCCACTTCCGGTAAAGCTATCTAAGGGACCCTTCCCGTTGACGAGCTTGGATCCGAGGTCTACACGTGAATCCGTATGACAGTCGTTCTCCAAGTTGTCCAAAGAGGTTTCTAAGTCACAGGCTGTGCCCTGCGCGGACGCGCCCGCCAAGCTTCTCCTGTCCTCTGACCCGTCAGTCTTCTCCTTTGGGACAAGATTCAGGCGCTTGAACGGCAGGCGGGCTGGAACGGAGACAGGAGGAGGCTGGTTTGTTAGGCAAGTGTAGGAAGACCGGGACCAGCGGATAGCGTAATGGTTCCGTCGCTGGAACCCCACACTGGCCAACTGGGGTTTGAGCCCCAGACACAGAGGCTTGAAACACGCTGGCCATGTGTGCGTGTGTGCCCAAAATCCCGAGAGAAGGGACCGTGGTGTGGCCATTCCCCTAGGGGGTGATTTCTCGCTTTCTGTCTCTCTGGCATGTGCCTTATAGCAAAAATCCCTCTCTCCCTCTCTCTCAAAAAAAGGCAGAATGGCACTCAATCAATACTTTTATTTTTAAAATAATTATTTAGTAAAATGTATTTATTACTATTAATAATTTATTATAGGGCATGTGCACTCACCAGAGGGAGATGCAGAGAAAGAAAGGAAAAGTGAGAAAGCTGAGGTCTGGGACTCGAACCAGCCGGCCATGTGGGAGTCCAGGACCTTAACCACCGTGCCACCTGCTGGCCCTCAAACGATACTTTAACATGTCACAGACCTGAAAATGACCAACCTGTTGTGCTTCTAGGGAAAACAGCTCAAGCTTAAAATGGGGCAGTCTGGGGCCGGCAGGGGGCGTGCTGGTTAAGGGGCCGGACTGCCACAGGCACCTTAACCACTGCCTGAGCTGCAAACCTAGTCTTGCTCTCTCGCTTTCCCCACTCTTCTGTCTCTGATAAACACACGTGCCCTATAGCAAACTTTAAAACACAATAATAATAAAAAGCAATTATTTACAAAAAGATCCAGTTAAAATTGCAAATTGAGTGAGAGTGGGTGGAAACTCCGCCTGGAGGTAACTGTTCTCTGAAGAGCACAACACAGGGGCGGGCTAGGGAAAGATTTCCGCTCCGGCCCAGCCCCGCGTGGAGGCCCTGTGGCTTTCCTCAGCCCTTGCGGTGTCTGCCGGGCTCCAGGCTGGGTATGAGGGATACAAAGTAACCGAGGAGCTGAGGAGGCGCTGCTCCACCACCGGAGGAGCCCGAAGGCCTGAATGCCAGGCCCCGCTCACTGGCTGCTTCGCCCACGAACATCCCTGCTTGCAATGGGTTATACTTTCCACGTGTTGATAAAACAAGGATGCCCTGAGGGGCTAAGGCTTTTTGTCCTTAATGTCATTTCCAAGACATCAGATCTGCTTTCAACCGTCCCAGCAGAGAGCAAACGGCAAGGCAAAGCAGACTGATGATCGCGTGCTAGAAACCGGAAATCGCAGACGTGTGCTCTGTTTCTGCTACAGGGTGGGTGCGATCACCGGGAAGGGAAACTGCGGAATCACCCACACGGGGATGGCCACGCCATCTCTTCTCCTCCGTCCTCCTGGGATTCTGACACGCGCACACGGGTGCCCGGCATGTTCTCAAGCCACTGAGTCAGGGACTTGAACCACGCAGCCAGCCACATGGGACTCAGCACCTTAACTTCCGTGCCACCTGCTGGCCCACACTTCTGTGTTTAAAGCCAGGGTGTCGCATGCCAGGGCCCTTCCTCAGCCTCCCAGCTGGTTCTGCAGGCCCAGCTCTGGGCCCAGTCTGGGCTGGCGATTCCGCCTGTCTCTGCGTGCCGAGCCGAGCCGAGCTGTCGGGACTCCACACCCTGCCTTCAGGCCGAATGGGGAATGGAACCGAGGGCCCTGTGTGGCCCCAGCATGTGGAGCACGCCTTGCAGAAACACTCCCAGCACAGCTGGGCCAGAGACCACAGTTCTCTCTCTGTTTTTTTTTGGAGAGATCTTTGTTATAGGGCATATGCACTTGCTGGAGAGACAGGGATGGAGAGAGAGAAAGTGAGAAATCACCCCCGGGGAATGGTCATACCGCAATCCCGTTTCCTCTTGGAATTTTGAGCACGCATGCATGAGCTCAAGCCAGCAGGTGTGGTACTCCAACCCGGCCGGCCACGTGGGAGTCGGGCACTTTAAACATGCCGCCTGCTGGCCCCGAAACCTCGGAGCTCTCTGGGTGCAGCCATGCACGGGGCTGGAGGCTAAGGAAATACACTCCCTGCTCTACGCGCAGGTGTGGGGACATTTGTCTTCCGGGCATCGGGGGCACTCCACAGGGCTCTGCCCCAGGGAGGCCGGCAGTGTCTGGGGACAGTTCTGGTTGTCTCCTCCTGGCTTACAGACGGCCGCTGGCACCTGCTGGGGAGATGCAGGGTGCGGCCGCACTCCAACCACAGGCAGGACGGCCCCAGGAGAAAAGTGACAGCGCCTCAGGGCTGCGGCGAGTGGCCTCGGGAGACCAGGTCCCCAGCTTCCCGGGACAGGCCAGTCGTCTTCCTCCCTCCAGCCCCTGCAGGCTCCCCAGACTTACCTTGGATTAACCTCTTCACCGGAAAGGCTGGTCGGTCTTTGCAGCTCATGGCTGTGAAGGGAAGTGGCAGAGGGCACATCAGGACACGGCACGAATCACGTCGGCAAACACACACGGGGCTGGGAACACCCGGGGAGCCTCCGGTGGGCTGCACCGGTCCCCGCCCCTGGGGCCGTGTAGCACTGTCTAGAGACAGTTTTGGTTGTCACAAGGAGGCCAAGGCTCGAGGGGGGGTGCTACTCTCGCCTATCGGGAAGAGGTCAGGGATGTGGAACCCCATGGCAAAGATGGATCTGGGGGGAGACAGTGGGTGAGAAACGGTGCCCCAGGCAGTGTCGCCTTGTTTCATTTCCTTCCCGGCTCTTACACTGAAACGGTCCCCTTTCTGTGTTTCCCCCAGCAGAATGCCAGCTCTGTGCCAGCAGAGGTTTGTCCCAGGCTGGGCCTGCGGTCCTAGCTTGGGATCTAACCATCTAACCCACTGTGGCCCATGGCTACCGTAGCAGGACAGAGCAAGCGGGGATGAAGAAAACCCTGCACAGGTTCAACTGGCCTAGTCAGAAAATCTGAAACCCGGGGGCGTGGTGGTTAAGGGCGCCGCCTGGACCCGGCAACCTGCTTTCTCACTTTCCCTCTCTTTCTCTCACTGTTCCTCTCTAGTCAAATTAAAATAAATAAATAAAAATAGAGTTAAAATAAAATAATTCCAAAAAAAAGAATGACATGATCAATAACAAATATTTTCTAAAAAATCTGAAACCCCAAATGCTTCAAAATCTAACTTTCGAGCACCAAGCGGATGCCGCAAGTGGGAAATCCCACACCTGACCTCACGTGGAAGGTGACAGTCCAGGCGCTACGATATATAAATAGTGGATCAGATTCCCTTTGCGCTGTGAGTCCCAGGTGCTTATAAAACATAAACGCACCTCACGCTTAGCCTTGGGTCCCATTCCCAAAGCACCTCATTATGCGTACGCAAGGATTCCAAGATCCAAAATGTGAAACAGGCTGGTCCCAAGCATTTCAGAGAAAGGATAGTCAACCTGTATTACCTACTTCACCGTCGATGTAACCCCAAAACATCCTCCTTCAACACAACCCCCGCACCACCACCAAATCTGCCAACATTTTCTTTAGAGTTTTTGAAGGTAATAAGAAACTTAAAGGTCTCTCGGCTTGTCAGGCAGGAGCTGAAGTTCTGTCCAGAAGTAAAAGGGAATAGTTCCCTGCGCCGAAGGCGGCTCGAGAGCATCTGAGAACACCAGCGCTGCTGCACGAGCGGTCGTCAGTGCAGCCGAGCCTTTGGGTGAGGATGCCCGATACACTAAGTACGGAAGCCCACACTGCTGGGAGAGCTGCCTTGGAACAATCTCGTTTATTTCTTTGGGGCAGTTTACACAGACTTTGTAAACTACACGAAAGTGAAAAAGACCAGGGCTTGTTTGCTTGCTTTCAAGCACAGAGGTTTCAGTGTTGCCCAGGTTGGCCTTGAACTCCCCACCCTCTGTCTCAGCATCCAGAGTAGCTGGGATTACAGGGACACACCGCCTCACCCGTAAAACACTAAGCCATCCGCAGGCAAAACTGCCCATCCAGCCCTACCCAACTCCCCCCAAGCCTGCAGAACGAGGTACCGAGATTCACAATTCCCTCTACCCATTTGGAAGGAAGGAAGTCAGTATCCGTCCCATAGATTCTGTTTCCCTCTCGTTTATTCTCAAGACAACCACAAGGATTTTTTTTTTTTTTTTTTTTTTTTTTTTTTGCATGACTCTGAGTCACCAGCTTTGATGCAGGTGGAACAGAGGGACCTGAGCCCTGAAGCAACCACAGGTCAACATAAAAAAGGGACCCCATGCAGGGATCTAGCCCACTCAAAGAGTCCCCGTACAACGGACACACACACCTGCATAAATACCAAGGCCTCTTTACTCTGACAGTACATCCTTCCTGGTTTTTTTTTTTTTTTTTTTTTTTTTTTTAAGAGGGAACGTCCTTTCCTTTCATGACAGTATGGACATAGCAGGTGGTTTCTTTTAAAAACAAAAACAGAGCCAAGCACTGGTGCAGCAATAAAACGTGACGTTCTGCAAGCCTGACCCACATGGAAGGTTCTGGGTACACATCCAAAGGCCTCCCGGAACAGCCAGGGAAGTCCCTGCCGATGATGCAGGGCTGGCTGGGGCTGGGGCTGAACCCAATACCTCGTCTTGTCTTTCTCATTCAAAGAAGAAATAGGTGAACTTAACAGTAACAGTAGCAATAGCCCCAAGACAGTGCGCTCCAGCTTCATTAATATCAACTCAATGTCTGTGAAGTCCCAAAGGCTAGAAGACCCCCGACTGATGGCTCTCCACCAGGGGTGGGGACGGCGATGGATTCTGTCCCCTTCCAAAAAAAGAAAAAAAAAAAAAAAGCAACACTTGGCAAAGACATTTTCGACTGTCACAACTTGGTGGGGAAGCCTTGCTACTGGCACCCCGTGAGTGGAGGCCCGGGATGCTGCTCCAAGCCCAAGGCCCAACACAGCCAAAGGCCAGTAGTGCAGGACCCAGGCTAGGCCAGTGGATAGTCCTCCAGCCCTTACTTCATTCAACCAATCCGAGCTGAGCAGCTGCCACTCTGCGCAAACACTGCAAAGCCAGGGGGTCGGGGGAGTCAAAGGGATGGAGGTGGTCGGTCTGGTCTTCCTGCTTGGTGGCCCCTTACTGAGGCCAGCTGTGTGCTAGAAAGACCCCTTCCAACACACGGCGAGGAGAAAGACACCTTGCAGATAAGGCAGGAAGAGAACTCGGAATTCCAGCTCCCTGACGATCCCCACCGTCCCGGCCTCTACTTGGGCTTGCCTGGGCCTGCAAGGGCAGCTGTTCTAGCCCCGGAGCCGGTGTGACCGCGGGCCTCCCTTTCCCACCCGCTGCTGGGTCCAACTTGCTCAGCGGATACAAATGCACTTGGTAACCTGCGAGGTCGACCCTTTCGCCTCCCTGGGCTTCCGTTTCCTTTCTGGGCCCTAGCAGCCCGTCACCCCAGAGGACCCTGGAAGGACGAACTGATGCGAAAGCGCAGGGAAAAAATGATGATCGTGGCTGCAACAATAACGTCAAGGAGGGCGCCTTCCGGGTCTCAGTGTCCTTGCTCGGAACCAAAGAGCCCCAGGAACGGAACAGCCGGCCCGGAGGGGCAGGCCCGGGGCACCGAGGCCCGTCCACCGCCAACCACCAACCGCCGCCTCCGCCCGCACAGGCCGCGCACCGCCTTCCCGTCGGCGCGAGCCCGAACCGACCTGCGGCGGCTCCCCTGGAGCCCGGCGCCCCGCACTCCAGCTCCTCCAGCATCGTCCCGGCGGCGGCTCGAGCTCCCCTCAGGCCGCAGAGGCGCGGGCTCCGCTCAGGCGGCCGCTGCTGCTCGCCCTCCCGCCCGCGCCGCTGCTGCCGCGGCGGCCGCGCTCGTATTTGGCGGGAACCGCGGCGACCCCCGCAGCCCGTGCGTCGATTGGGCGAGACTGCGTCACGTGACGTCCCGCCTCGGGAAGAGATGAGCGCCGGGAGCATCCTCGCGAGAGCCGTGACTTCCATTCCTCCCAGGGCTCCCCCATTGATATTCCCGTGGGAGGCGGGGCTTCCGTTCGGAACTCCATCATTGGCTGGGAGAAAGTGCCCTGCGATTGGGTGTCGAAGGTGTCGAGCTGAGAACTCTGCACTGCGATTGTTTGAGCGCGTGGGATAGGTCGGTAGGAGGCGGGAGAGCCAGGCTCCTACGTCACCACGCGTTTTATAAGAGGCGCCGGTGACAACCTGCAATTGCGATTTGTCGGATAGATAAAAGACTCTGAGTTTTGAGTTTATCCTCATTGGGTGTAGCAAGAAGATAGCAAGAGAAATTAAGATGATGTACTTTTCATATGACCAAGAAAGTTAAGTCTGGGCAGCGCTTCGGAAGCACTTAGCATGCTGTAAAAATATAGGAGGGGTCTTCAAAAAGCTTGCGAAAAATCTCTATTATGAAAAAACTGGATTTTGACATTTTTTTGCACAAAAATAAACTCATTCTTTAATTCCATTATCCCATGAATCTTTTGAAGTCCCTCGTGTTCACAGTGAATGAATTAAATGAATACTTCTGGTTTAGTCTTCAGGATTTTTGCACGTCGTTTCCTCTTTTCCCGGAGGATTTCTACCCACTTGCAGCTCTTAATTCGACACAAGAAGTTTTTCTACTCTCCGTTCAACAAGGCTAAGTACCGGCAACACAGTTAATTTTCTTGACGCAGCTACAACTGTGTCTATTGCTGTGCGTTATTTGACTCATAAATTAATTTGTTTTCATCGCTAGCTCAATGAAGGCAGAAACCACTCATTCCCAGAACTTGGCAATGACAGACACATAGTAGCTTCTCAATAAATATTAGAATGACGACATCAATACAATGTGATTGAATTGGTGGGGGTCCAGCAGGTGGCGTGGTGGTTAAGGATGTTGGATTCCCCACATGGCTGACCACGGTTAGAGTCCTGGACCTGGCGACTTGCTTTCTCACTTTCCCTTTTCTCTCTGCCTCTCTTTGGTCAAATTAAAAAAATGATAATAATAATAACAAATGGAATTAAATAAATATTTTTTTAAATAATGTGATTGAATTGGGCAGGTTGTGCAGGTTAACACACGAAACGGATTTTCAGCATGAGACTATAAATTTAGAGGTTATTGTTTTGGGGACCAGCAGTTGGTGTAATGGCTATGTTGCTGGACTCCCATGTAGTTGACTGCGGTTCGCGTCCCCGACCTGGTGGCTTAAACTCACGCCGGGTGCATGTACGTGCATGCCCAAGATCCCGAGGGGAGAATGGAGGAGAAGGGATTGTGGCATGGCCATCTCCCCAGAGAGTGATTTCTCACTTTCCATCTCTGTCTGTCTCTGTCTTTCTGGTGAGTGCACGCACCCTATAGCAAAAACCTCTCCAAAAAAATAAAGTAGATAGAGGTTTTTGTTTTCAAATTATGTATTTATGTTATTATTATGATTTAAAATAAGTTATTTATTTATTTATTATCATTATTTTTCACTTTTATCAAAGAGATACAGAGAAAGTGAGAAAGCATGCCGCCAAGTCTGGGACGCAAACTGTGGTCAGCCATTAGCTACCAGTGTCTTTAACCACATGCCACCTGCCAGCTCACTATTATCATTTTTTTTTTTTTTTTTTTTTTTTTTTTTTTTTTTTTTTTTTTTTTTGGGGAGAGGTTTTTGCTATAGGGCGCGTGCGCTCGCCAGACAGACAGAGAGAGACAGAGAGACAGAAAGCAGGAAATCACCCCCCAGGGGGGATGGCCACGCCGCAATCCCTTCTCCTCCATTCTCCTCTCGGGATCTTGGGCACGCACGCACACGCGCCCGGCGTGAGTTTAAGCCACCGGGTCCGGGACTCGAACCGCGGTCGACTACGTGGGAGTCCAGCGACATAGCCATTACGCTAACTGCTGGTCCCACTATTATCATTTTTTTTAGAGATTTTTGCTCTATGGTGCAAGCACTCACTGGAGAGAGAGAGAGACAGAAAAGTGGACAGTCATGCCATCCTCCATTCTCCTCTCAGAATTCTGGCCATGCACACACATACACCTGGCATGAGTGTCAAACTGCCGGGTCTGGGATTCAAACCACCGTCGACCACGTGGTAGTCCAACACCTTAACCACCATACCACCTGTTGGCCCTTTTATTTTTTTAATTTTATTTTTAAATTATTTTATTTAATTTTATTTATTCACTCATTTATTTTAATTTCACCAGAGAGAGATACAGAGAGAGAGAGAGAAAGTGAGGAAGCAAGCCACCAGGTCTGGGACTCAAACCGCGATTGGCATAGTGGGAGTGTCCAGCACCTTTACCAGCATGCCACCTGCTGGTCCCCTATTTTTTTTTTTTTAATTTTCTGTGAGATATGTGCGCTCACCAGACAGAGAGGGAAAGCAAACCACCTGGTTCAGCGTTTGAACCGTGGTCAAACATGTGGGAGCCCAGCACCCCAACCACCATGCTACCTCCTGGCCCTGATGGAGGTTTTCTTCACCAATTTAATATCTAACAGCAGAAGTGGAGGTGAGGAGATTGAAATGTAGCCCAAGTTCAGAATTCTATTGGGGTAGATTGTAGAATTGAATCTGTAGAACCCATGGGGAAAGGTGTAGTGAGATAGCAAATTTGGACACATCAGGCAGATCGTGTCATTACCCAAGGCCTTGGTTGTCCTGTCTGAACCACGAGGACATTTTCCCTCTCTCCTCTGACATTCTGACACTGTAGAGATTTAGACCAGCACATCACCATTGAAACTGTGTGCTCTGGAGCCTTGAAAAACATGCCAGGTGTGTGTGTGTCCCAAATCCCGACAGGATGGAGAAATGGAGAAGGGACTGCAGCGTAACCCCACCCCACCGAGGGGGTGCTTTCTCCCTCTCCCTTTCTCTGTCTCTCTCTGTCCCTGGAGAATGCATGTGCACGCTGGTAAATTTAAAAAAAAAAAGGGGGGGGAGGGCCAATACAAAAATCACTATCAATAAACATGTATCAATCAGGGAAGGTTTTTCTGGATGGGGTGACACTGCAAGAAAAATCCTCTTGAAGCATGAACAGGATTGGAGATAGGAAAAGACTGGGCAGGAATGTGCTGGATTGCTGAGTTGACAAAGTCCCGTAGACAGCACGGCTTACGAACTAAAGAAGAGGAAGAGAGCAGTGGTCAGAAGAGATGTTGGGCCAGATTTTACAAGTTCTGTAGGCCCTGGGAGGAAGTCTAGGGTGTACCCTCCGGGCAGTAGGTGGACTTTAAGCAGAGGACTGACGAGATGTCATCTGAGTTCTAGAAGCCATCTTTCGGGATGAAGCGGAGGGGGAAATCCTGAAGGTGGAAGCACCGGGATGGGATGGTCATGAATACAATGGGGATGTCTAGGATGTAGATGTGACGTTCAGGCGTCCGACCTGGGCAGCTGACTAGCTGAACAGGACAGGGTGTGAGGGAAAGCTGGGACGGGGTTTAGGTGACAAGCAGGTGAACACACAGCTATCTGGAGAACCTCAGCTAGAACTCCATCTACCCCTTCGCTTTCCGGTTCTTCCGAAACGGGTCTAAGCTCGTTTCCTTTAGAGCCGCCTCCGGAACTCCAGGGGTCGCTGCAGCCTCCCCTGCCCTTCTAGGCACACTCAGCTCTACTCGCTGGTGAAGGCGGCCTCTTCCGCCGAGGGCGACGTGCGCGTGCGCTTCTCGTCCGGCAGGGGGCGCGCGTGCGCAGACGAGCCGGGGCGCGCGCGCGCGGGTGCCGGCACCGGAAGTGTGCGGTTGCCATGTAATATCCTGGCCGCGCGGGCGCGCGAGGGGCCGAGGCGGCGTCGGGGCGGGCGCGGAGCTGGCCAGCGGGTGGCGGAGGCGGTGCCGACGGGGCCCGCTGAGGCGCGCGGAGGGTTGGCGGCGCCCGGGAGCCTGTCGCTTGTGCGATCGCTGCGGTTCACACGGTCCGGGCGGCAGGCCCGACGGCGGCAGCCAGCATGTCGGTGGCGGGGCTGAAGAAGCAGTTCTACAAGGCGAGCCAGGTAAGCCGAGGCCGAGGCGGGGGGCGATCCTCCGGCCCGGGGCCGCCCGCAGTCGGGGGCCGGGCCTGTCCTGGCTCGGGAGGGCGCCGGGGGCGCGGAGTGAGGCTTTGGCACGAGTCTCCCGCCGGGTGGGGACGGAGAGCGGCGGGCGGCCGGGGGCTCCCGCGGGGTCCAGGCCCTGCCGGCCATGCGAGCTCCAGGCGTTTGGGGAAGGCTGGACGGAGCCCCCAGGAGCAGCGGGGGTGCGCCCACAAATTGGCCGGGGCCGCGGGGCCCTTTCCTCCTGCCCTCCCCTCTCAAGGTGCGGTGGGGGCAGAGAAGGGGAAGAAGCGAGTCCCGAGGCTGCCGAGCCGGGACTGCTGCCAGGCCGCCCAGGGGAAGGGCGGTCGTGCTACAGCAGTCCTCTGAAGTCTCTAGGTGGACCCGGGGCAAAGTTGAGTGAGAAGTCTCCTCTCCCACTCCCTGCCGTGGCATCCGGCCTCTTCTCCCCCCAGAGACAGGGACAGTCACGACGCTGACTGCCCCTTCCCAAAGACACACACAGACCGCGTTCTGGGTGTGACCCCAGCCCAGCACGCTGTGTTTTTCTTCACGTGAGTTTTGGAGATCACACTGGAGCCGGGCCTGCCCACCCTGTCCACCCTGCGGCCCGATACACGGCAGGGTGCAAGCGGCATCCCTGGCCTCACCCACTCCATGCCAGGAGTACCTCCTCCCCAAGTCATGACACCCCAGACATGGCCCAGCCACCCCGGTGTGCAGAAGCAGCCCTCACTTCCCTTTCCCGGGGCCACTGCACCAGAGCAACTCCTGGGCTGCTCAGATCTCTGCGTCGTGGCGCTCTGCTCTAGGAAGGGTAGATTTATTCAGCTGCTCTCGGTTGTTGCCATCACCTTTCTCTGACAAGGGACAATGCCACAGTGTCTCTGGGGGGGACGTTGGACAGGATACTGTCCCAGAAGTGGAATGCGGACTCCCAGGCTCAGCGCGGCCCACCTGTGCTGGGTAACAGGTGTTTGGGACATTCCAGGCCCCGCTGTGAAGGAACGGGTGAAGCCGTGTACAAACGGGGCAGATGTAAAACCCGTTTCCAGTGGCAGAGCCCGGGAGCCCCTGACTGCGGGAGCCCTCACTGGTCGGTCATGGCAGAGTGAGGCCCGTGGGTGTGGAGTTCGTGGGGCTGGGCCGTGCCGGCAAACAGGGCTCCACTCACAGTTCGGAGAGGCTGGTGGCAGGAAGGCGCCCAGTGATACACGACAGGGCTTCAGAAAGTTTATGCAAAATGCGTATTAAATGCCACGTGTGGGTCTCAAAAATTTCTTGCACCAAAACAAGCTCATACTTTAATTCCGTTTTTTCTACCTTTTTTCTTTTTTTGTTCATTGCCAGAAGAGGGAGCAGGGAAGGAGAGACCCACAGTGGGGTGCTGTCACTCCCCAATCCCGTCTCCATCCTGTTGAGATTTTGGGTGGGTGTGCTATTCAAACCACCGAGGCCAGGATTTGAACCGTGATCAGCCATGTGGGATCTGGCTCACCTTAACCAATAGAACACAGAGCTGGCCCCAACTTTTCGAAGTCACATGGCAGAGCTGGTACCTTTTGCCCCTGGAGGAAAAGGCACTACCCTGACCCCTAGTGATCAGCAAGGGAGGTTTTGGTAGATGCTTCCTGGGCCCTGTGTGCCCTGGGAAGGGGAAGGGAGATTTCATCCGGACGGATTTTAGGGTTGTCGCTAAGAGGACTGCCTCTGCGCCCAGCAGGGTGGAACCAAGTGACTGGCTGTGGGTTAGACCTTGCTCTCAGGGACCCCGGTGCAGTCCCTCCTGGAGGGAGGATGTCTCTGCGGTCTGGAAGGCTCCCCAGCTGCTGCGTTCCCTCCCCTCACACCCCGGCTGTGCTGGTGGCCCATGCTACCCCGAGCTGGCCCTCCGTGCCGAGGAGCCAGCTAGGCTGCTCTCCGGAGAGCAGGGTGGCCTGCGTCCACGTCCGGGAGACGCGCCTTGAAACCCGGGAAGAAAGTGCAGTGCTTGGTGTTCACGGGTGGGTGGGGTGGGGCCCCGAGGGTTGTCCTGACGGCCGTGTCCCGCTGAGAGTTGTCGTCCCAGTCCCAGCTCTGGGTCAGCTCCGTGTGTATGAGGTACGTGCCCTCCCGTCGTCCGTGGGGCCCTGAGAGCGCGGTCACCTGCTGGGGGCCACCTCATTACGTAGCGACACCTGGCTTCGACCGCGTCCGCACCATGTCAGCAGGCAGCGTGCTTTGACCGGCAGGTCCCAGCGGGTCTCGCACGCCTGGCCCGAGGAGCACCCCGCCCCACCTGGTTTGGTTCCTGGGAGCAAGCGGGCAAGCGCCTGTGCAGATGGAGCGGCTGGGTGCTCACTCTGCTGTTGATGCGTCTTCCATGAATGAGAGACAGAGACGGACAGAGAGACCCAGGAGCACCCCAGTAGGGTCTGACGCGGAGAGCCACCCCAGTGTCAGCCGGTCCTGGGTCATAGGCGCACCCAGGGAGGTCTCTGGGTGTGAACCCAGACCTTCCGGCGTGGCTCGGACTCACAGGCGTGGGGTTTTACTGCTGTGCCACCATCGGGCCCCGAGTGAGGGCTGGTAGGGCCCCCGCCCTGTCGTAGCCCCCCTGCCTGAGCCTCCCAGCTACTGGGCTTACAGGGCGCCACTGCCCCCAGGGTGTTTGGATTGGGACAGGGATCGAACTCAGGCCTCCCGTGGCCTAAAGGCACTCTCCTTTTCATGCTAAATGATGTGAGGACATTTATTTTTCAGTAGAATAATTCTGCCTCCCAGGGCACGGTGACGGAGTCTGGGGACGTTTTTTTTGGCTGTCACACCTTGGTGGAAGTGGAGGCCAGGGAGGCCACTCACCTTACAGTGCAGAGGCAGCCCCACCCACCCACCCACTCTCCCGAGACGTACCGGGCCCAGGTGTGCGTAGTCTGAGCAGGCTGAGAACCCCTGCTTTACAGTCGGAAAAAAGTCACGATAATTACCCCAAAACAAAAAGCAAACCGGGACAAACCCCTGCCAAAGCACCTGGTCGGGCGCAACCTGACCCTCCCAGTCGCTGGGGTGGCCACACGCACAGGGATGGACACGTGTGTGAGACTCGGCGCCGGGCCCTCAGGGGACGCCCAGGGCCTCTGGGTGTCTGGCGTCTCTAAGGAGGTGTGCATTTCCACCTGCACCTCTCCCCCGGCCCGGCCTCCTCACTCCTCCCCTGGCCGTGTCCAGCACTGTGTGGGCATCACGACGGGGCGCGGGTGCTGGTGGCATTGCGGTGCACATGCCGGGGTGGCTGCCACACCCCTGCAGTGCGTGGGACGGCCCCTCCCTGGGCTTCCACGGTCACTGGGGCCGAGGTCGACAGCCTGCTTTGAAACAGGTTCTGGGTTTCCAGGGCGGGTACAGTCATTGTCACTGAGAAATGAGGCCGGGTGGGCGGGAGTGAGTGAGCCGGAGGGGTGCCCTGGCCCCGGCAGGTAGAAGGCGATGGCGCTGATGCAGTGGCCTGCCATCGCGGTGCTGGGACGGCCCTAGCACCAGACCCGTCACATCCAGGTCACTCTGCCCGTGACCCCCGCAGACGGTTCCAGGTCCGTGTACCGTACCAGTGATGGGGGGACTGTGGCCTCAAGACCCCATTGGGGGTGCTTTCTTGGCCTCCCTCTTACTCATACATAAATAAAATAACCTTTTAAAAGTCAGCTAGAGCTTGAGTGGGAGGCTGGTGAGCTGGCCACCCACTAGGTGAGGGCCCGGCTGGGGACAGCTGAAGAATGGGGACAGGAAAGAGGGAAAGAAACAGCCGTCTGTCTGGTCCCCTCAGCCCTGCCTCCGAAACGCCCAGCCCCTGCAAAGCTGCGGCACGTGCACAGCCAGAACGGGGCTCTGCGTGCTCCCGGGAGCGGGGCAGGTCGGTACGCACGCTGCTGGTGTGGTTTGCCTCTGCGTGACACGCTTTCCCCCAGACTGCTGCTGGTTTCCTGGTGGCTCCCGGGGCCAGTCTGAGCAGCGAGTGTAACTGGGGTAGAGCTGGCAGCCGCCTGGAATGCTGGCCTGCCCCTTCTCGGGGCGGGGTGGAAGGAGGGAGAGTTTGGACGGAAAGACTGGTTCAGCCTGAGCTCGGGGATCCTTCCCAGCCGCTGCCTCCCAGAGCTTGGACGTGCGGAGCCCCTGCACTGGGCCTGCGCCCAGGAGAGCGCGTGCTTCTCGTGAGAAGGGTGGGGCCGGGAGGGCTGGAGCTGAGAGGGAGCAGGACCTGGGGACATCCCGTCCCCGATGCTGGTGCTGGTACGCTCGCTCACTCAGACGGTTCCCTGTGCCGGAGGGGCTTGCTGTGGCCGGCGCGCTGCCTCACTCCCAGCCTGGGGCCACACGTGCGCTCCTTGGCGCCTGGCCTTCAGGCTGGGCCTGGGATTGAACCTGGGCCTGACCTTTTTTATTCCTGTTTGCGGGAGGATGTGTGTGCTGTCTGTGGGAAGGGAGGAAGAGAAAGTACCTCCATGGGGGACGGCCGCACTGCGGTCCCTTCTCCTCCATCTCTCCTTTTGGGATTTCTGGTGCGCGTGCACACAGACACACACCCAGTGTGCCTCTTAAGCTGCCGGGCCCAGGATTTGAGCCAACAGTTGGCCACGCAGGGTCAAGCCGCCTTAACTACCACACCACTGGCTGACCTACTTTATAAACTGTTGAAGTCACACTTTGGCATTGCTAGCAAAGTGTTTGGCTTGTTAAGTCATAAACACGGGGGCCGGGTCCCACCAGGCAGGTTCGAATCCTGGTCGCAGTGGCTTACATGCCAGGCGTGCCCAGGACCTTGCTGGGACGGAGCGTGGGGAACAGGACCTGGGACCGCCCCGTCGGGTGCCTCTCTCCGCTGCCCTTCTCGTCGCACTCATGTGCACACTTCCAGCAAAATGAAAAGTGGTAAACATAGCGTGGTTGTAAGGTACACAGCCGGTGGCACGGAGCCCACGTGGCCACTCGTGGCTTCCATTCCCAGGCCTGGCAGCTTAGAAAACCTCTGGGTGTGCCCACACTCCTGAGGAGGGCAGAGGAGAAGGGGCTGGTGCGGCCACCCCCGGGGGTGATTCGTTCTCACCCTCCTTTGGCAAGCTTGCATGCCCTATAGCAAAAAGGCAGAACGAAACGCAAACACGGAGCTCGTGACCTGTCACCCCGTGTGAACGCGGTGTAGACGGGTGGTGGCACAGCTCCCTGTGAGGCCGACCCACAGGGGATGGCCCTGAGTTTGCTTCCGGGACCTCCCAGAACGTGCCCAGCACACGCACACTCCTGACGCAGAGCCGCTGGGGGTGCGCACCCCTGGGGGCTCCTGTTCCTGTGTCCCCCTCACTAAGGAAGAGAGAAAGAAATCCAGTTCAGTCCGATTCGTCGGCTGGCGCGTGGCCTGCTGGTTAAGGGAGCTGATCCCACGCATGTGCGTGCCCTGAATGAAGGGGAGGTGCAGAGGGGAAGGGATGTGGTGTGGCCACACCCTGGGGGCTTTCTACCTCCTCTTTCTCTGTCTCTCTCTGACAGATTAGGAAAAGAAACAAAAGCGAAGTAGAACCAGGCCCCGGGGACCACAGGCGATCCGAGCTGCCTGGGGCTGGCCCGCCCCTGAGCTGGGCAGCTGTGGCCGCCGGAGGCAGGGCTGTGCCACTGGCATGGCCCCGTGTGGTGGGCACTGGCGGGAAGCCTCGGTGACTCGGCCCGTGGGGACTCGGCCCGTGAGACCCTCGACTCAGCAGCGTCGGCCCCGGGCCACCCGTGGCAGGCAGCCACTTTGCAGTCGCCGTCACTGGTGTGGGTCAGCCAGCTGGGTGGGGCCTGGGCAGTGTGCTCGCGGGCCTGTGAGACTGTCCTCCCGCAGAGGAGCCTGGGGACGCCTCGAACCCCACCTCTCCTCGGCCTGGTTGTGCCAGCTCGCGGCCAGCCGCTGGTCACCGCCCAGGACTTTGTAACCGGGCAGCCGCCTGCCTGGTCCCGCTCTCGGCAGGCTGGGACGGAGGTGGCGTCACCTTGCCCTCTGCGCTCTGGGACTGGCCAGGGCAGGCCACGCGCACAGCCGGCCGAGTCGGCCTCTGACTCAGGTGTGCCACCGCAGGGCCCGCGGGAGCTGGTGCCCTTATCTGGGCGTGTTCTCGCGTCACGCCCTCCGCCCTACGGCCGTGTGCCCCTCACCGTATCTCCCCGCGCAGCCTAGACACGGGGGTGTCGCCGTCATGAGGCCCAGACCTGCGAAAGCCTCCCTCCTCCGGGAGCCGCTGCCCCGACCCCGGGTGTGGGGTGCAGTTGCGTCCTCAGGCCCCCGAGCCCACGTCCGTGCTGGCTCCCCTCGGCCCTGCAGGCCGGGCCCATCACTCGGGCCTGCCGTGACATCTGGTGGGCCTGTCCCGTGGCCTAGTCTCAGCCCGACCTGAGCTGGGAAACCGAGTCTGCTTTGGAGCGGGCAGCCGCCTTCCCTGGTCGGGGTTCAGAGCTGCCGCCTGGTGCGGGGAGAGTCAGATACCCCCTGTGTTCCTGACTCCCGGGAGGGCTCAGCTCCACGAAGGCCCCACCTGGGAAGCCATTTATGGCCCAGGGTGGGCTCGGCAGGCCCCGCCGTGGCCCAGCCCTGTCACTCCAGCCCGAAGGCTGCTCAGGGTGCCGGCTGCAGGGTCGGGGCCTCTCTGGCTCCCTCTCAGAGCTGTCCCTGGAAAGCTGTGTGACAGCCGTGGGGCCACGACGGCAGCTGGTCCTCCTCCCCATCCCTCCTCCCCGTCCCCTCGCTCTCCCCGCTGGGCTGGCCCTGGCAGGAGCTTTTCCTAAGCGCTGCCGTTCAGTGCGTTCCTGTTCATTTCCCGAAAGACAGTGACCAGGGCTCCCTGCAGGCCGGCCCCAGAGGGCAGCTCCTCGAAAACCTGCTGACCAGGCCCCGAGAGCGGGCGCACACAGACTTCCCAACCGCAGCAGCAGGAGCACCACGGCTGTTTCCTGCACAGGGCCTGACTCAGCGCCGGCAGAGGGAGGGCCTCCCGCTGGGTGGGAGGGCAGGTGGGAGCCAGCCCCACCCCCGCCTCCCTGCAGATGGGGGCGAGCCCTCACCCCACCTCCCTGCAGATGGGGGCGAGCCCTCACCCCACCTCCCTGCAGATGGGGGCGAGCCCTCACCCCACCTCCAGCCAGCGTCCTGCCCGTGGGGAGAGGCCGTCCAGCTCAGAGTCCCCGCAGACCTCCCCGCATGCCAGGAAGGACACAAGGGTGAGGGCTTGCTCCACCTGTGCCAGGAGCACCGCTCACCTTCAGGGGTCTCTGGCCTTGCCCGGGGTCCCCCTCCTGGACCTCTGTGTGGTCGAATCCCCGCCAGAGTTCCAGATCAGTTAGGGTGTCATCGTCACCTAGATTGCTGGGTGGGAAAGTATCCCGCTGTGCTGTCCCCTACGGCCGGTCCCTGGCCTGTCCCAGGGGCTCCGGGATATGGTGAAAAGGCCGAGGCCGAAGGTCGCCCGCACCTAAGTGAGCGAGTGAGTGCTGCGTGATGGGTCTCTGAGTACCCGGACCCCTGGAGACTCCTCCCTGGCCCCAGCTCTGTCCACCTTCCCCTGCTGGGGCACACGCAGGCAGGCGGCTCTGCTGTCGCTCGCCCCGAGCTCTGGCTGCTCCTGCCCGGCTCCCACCCAGCCCTCCCATTTCCCGTCTGCCCTGCCAGCCCGTTGTCTCTCCCCCATCCTTGTCATCTCCAGCATCCGGCCCAGGGTCCCCGCCCACATGACCACCCAGGCACGTCCTCTTGGATATTGTGTTCTTCCCACAGACGGCGGGCTCTCGAGGGCCGGGCCGTGTGGCCAGCTTGGCAGCTCGGGCTCACGAGGTCAGCAGGGCCCAGAGGGCCGAGTGCACGGGCTCCTTCCAGGAGCAAGGCCAGGGCTGCCTTCCGGGGCCTCAGCGGTGTCCCTGGTCGGTTCAGCACCACCCCCGTGCCTGGACCTGGCTTGGCAGAGCGTGGCCGACAAGGCCTCGACGTTGGCCAGCATCAGGTCCAGCTGGTCCGAAAGAACAGAGGAAGCCCCGAGGTGGCCACTCTGCTCTCGGGGAGCTCGGAGCACTTCCCGGGCAGCAGGCCAGGCTGGGCAGAGGCCCTGGCCGTGATGGGTGGCCTCTCGAACCCGCGTCTGCCCAGGCCAGCTGACACTGGGCCAGGCTGCCCGGCCGCTGCCCACTCAGAAGGGTGGTTTCTTGGCCTGAACTCCCCAGAGGGGGCCACTCCCTGGCCTCCAGAAACCTGCTCGCCAGGTCCAGCTGGCCTGTGCCAGACGTCCCCACCTGCACCTGGGTGGTGCCCGGCCGGGCCCACACCAGGGCGTCTGACCCCCGGCTCCCCCAGCCTGCTCTCCTGCTTGTCTCTGAGGTCCCGCCGCCCCTCTCTGCGCTGTCGTGCAAGCTTTCGTCCCCCGCCCCGCCACTCAGACCAGCTCCCAGCACCCCGTGGCCACCCTCCCCACGGCGCTGGCCCCTGCCGCCAGCGTGCAGGCACACAGGGTGGGCTCGCAGCGCTCGAGAGCAGGGCTCGTTTGGGCACGGCCAGCTTGGTACCCACAGAGGGCCCGGGTAGTTCAGTAATCAAAGGCTTAAGTGAAAAGTTAGCTGTCGCTCGCAGTCAACCCTGGTCGGCTCACCTTTTTTTTAAATTACTTTGCTTTTTTATTTATTTTTATTTTATTTTATTAAAGAAAACTTTTTTATAATTTAATTCGAACAGAGAGAGAGACAGAGACAGAGAGAATATAAGCCACCAGGTCCGGGACTAGAACCGTGGTTGGCCATTTGGGAGTTCTAGCGCTTTAACCACCACGCCACCTGCTGGTCCCGTACGTCACCTTTTTAAATTAATTAAATTGTCGGACAGCAAATGCACTCACCAAAGAGTGAGATGAAGCGACAGAGCAGCACCCCCAGCGGGGCGTGGTCCTGCCGCAGTGCCGCCTCCGGTCGGGCCTCGGGGCACGCACACACGTGCGCCTGTTGTGCTTTTGCAGCTTCCAGGGCCGGGATTCGACCTGCGGTGGCCATGTGGGGTCCAGCTCCCTTCCTCACCGGGCCACGGCCAGCCCCAGGCTTGCCATCTCCAGGCACCTCGGTCGGCCGGTGGGCTTCCTGCTGTCGTGCTGGGCCCAGCGCTGGCAGCGAGCAGGCGTGTTCTCAGGGCGCCCTGGGAAGGGCGTCCTTCCGCCACAGGGGCCCCAAGGTCCCTCCGCAGCCCCTCCCCCAGGCTGCCTCGGGCCACCACTCATCAGCCTGGCAGCCTTGACCTACGGAAGCCCCAGCAGTGCCGGGCAGGCTTTGTCATCTCACCGGCCTGGCCGGCCCGGTCAGTCCAGCCTGGGGTCAGTCATCCCTCATCTCCCCTTCCGGGCCACGGTCCGTGTCGCTGAGGTCGAGAAGCTGGTCCTGCCATTATGTAGGACAGGAAGTAAACACCACCACCTTACGGCGGGATGAGCCTCACCCCTCCTCACCCTGCGTGGGCGTTTACGTCGGGGCTGGCCAGGCGACGTATGTGCCACGCACCTGGTGCTCGCCTGGAGGTGGCCGGACCGTGGAGGAGGAGATGGCTTTCTCTTCCCGCAGTCACCTCTGTTCCGTGTGCCGGGGCCGTACTGTGGCTCCCCAGCCGGGACCCCGTGAAGTCCCTATCCCGACGCCCCTCTCCCGGCAGACCCTGCCCTGCCCAGAGCACCTGGGCCCCTTAGCCTCAGCACAGACCAGCGGAGGCCTGGGCAGGCCCTCTGCCCTGGGCGTGCGGCTCCTGGGCAGGCGGCCAGAGCCAGGGCGAAGCTTCGGGTGTGGGGGAAAGGGCGCTGTGAGGAGGCAGGAGGGCGGGCCTCGGCCAGTGCCTTCCCAGAGCCTGGAGCTGTGACGAGTGACCCGTCCACAGCCAGGCGCCCACCACCCAGCTTCGGTAGGAGAGCGAGGCCCGAGCGGGCTGTGTGGCTTCGCGGTCCACACGCGGGCGTGGGTGTCGGGCCGAGCGTGGTGTGTGAGCCCGCACTAGGCTCTAGGCTCTAGTTGCCCCCGCGCGGCGTGGCTCTCCTCGCCGGCCTCACCACGGCGCACTCGTCCGCACTCCCACCTGCACACTCGAGGGTGGGTCTGCGCGGCACGAGCGCTCTGTGGCTGTCCAGGAGCACGCGCCTGGTGTTCCCCGCGCCTTGCTTCAGCGTCTGGCCTGGCGAAGAACGGCTGTCCCGTGTGATGACCTAGAGCCTGGACCCGGAGCCCACGGCGCCGCGTGTCTGAGCACCCGTGGGGGGTGAGATGCCAGTGGTGCGTCGCTGCTGGGGACGGGCTACCAGGCCCAGGGTCAGCTCGGCGTGGTCCCCTGCTGGCAGAAGGGACCTCACAGAGGCCCTGGAAAGGGGAGAGAAGCCCGGATTCTCATAGGAGACACTGCCTTGGTCCCTGGAACCTAGAAATGGCACGTACCCTTGGAGCCCAGAGAGGACTGCGGCCCCACTGGCCCGCCTTAGCCTGCTGAGACCGGGTGGGCTTTTTCGTGTCCGGCGTGTTGTATCGTGGTGGTGCGTATGGTGGTCGGGGTCTTAGTCACTGGTCACAGCACCCACGGGGCACTCAGACCGGCCCACCACCCTCCGGAGCTGGCTTCCTGCCCCTCCTGCACAAGGAGGGGGGTGACCTGTCCCTGCGGGCACCTGCGGCGGGGCCTCGTGCTGGCTCTGACTCACCTCTTCCCGACTCCCTGGCATGTATAAATCACAGGTGCTTGCTGGGTGAGTAAGCACGGCCTTCTTTTTTTTTTTTTAAGAGACTTTTTTTGGGGGGGGGAGTTTTTGCTATAGGGGCATGTGCTCACCAGAGACAGAGACAGAGACAGCGAGAAATCACCACCCAGGGGGAATGGTCACGCCACAATCCCTTCTCCATTCTCCTCTTGGGATCCTGGGGACACACGCACACACGCCCAGCATGAGTTTAAGCCACCAGGTCTGGTACTCGAACCGCAGTTGACTACATGGGAATCCAGTGACATAGCCATTACGCTAACTGCTGGTCCCAAGAGAGATTTTTTATATAGGGTGCTTGTGCTCCCCAGAGAGACAGAAAATGAGAAGTCACCCCCCAGGGGGGGGATGGCCACACCGCAGTCCCTTCTCCCCCAGGGATTGTGGACACACACATACACACACGCGCTCTGCTTGCGTTTCAAGCCACTGGATCTGGGACTTGAACAGCAATCAGCCACGTGGGAGCCCAGCAACGTAACCATTATCCCATCTGCTGGTCCGTGCACAGCCCTCTTAAAAGGGGACCGAGTTGACTTAGACCCAGCCTAGCCCAGCCCAGCCCCTCAGCACGGATCGGCTCAGGGCAGGAGGTGTTTTGCTGCCTGTGCCCGGACACTGGCGGAGGCAGGGAGAGCAGGAAAGGAAGCAGGTCCCTGCATGTGCTCCTCCCATGCAGAGGCCTTCCTTCCAGGCCAGCAGAGGCCGCCCCAGTGCTGCCGTCATGGGGTGCGGGGCCTGAATGTCCTCACTGCTCTGGGCTCGGGGCGTGGCAGCGTGAGGCCTGGGCACACGGGAGAAGGGCACAGGCGAGGGGCAGGGCTGCGAGCCGCAAAGGCGCCCTGCAGAGTGCACGCTGGTGGTGACGCGGCCGTCTCCCGGTCGTCTCCCATCTCTGCAGGAGGCCGTGGCGCCACTCACGGCCCGCGGGCTCTCAGCACAGACCCTATACCTGAACTCAGCTCAGGTCCGCTCGCCCAGGCGCTGTGAAGCCCCGCCGTGGGCACATGGTGTGGTGAAGGGAGCACGGTTTTACCGCAAAGCGCAAAGCGAGGAGAGCGGGCAGCTCGTGCTGAAAAGCCCCGTCTCCCCGAGATGTTCCCCAGTGTGTTTTTACGGGCAGAATGAGGGGCAGTGGTCCCAGCGCACGGTCCGTGCAGTGGTTGGTCCAAGAGGGCGTGATGGTCTCGTGGGCAGTCTTGCCTGGCGAGGCCTCAGGTAATCACACTCCCCTTCAGGAGAGTCTCTGAGCTCACAAGCAGCAGTTTGCAGCTACAAAGCATCTCACGTACTGAGATGAAAAGCTTCTTTCCTGTGAGTGAGAGTCGTGGGGGTCAGATGGCCTCGCTCGTGGTCCCTGTTGGCCATTGTAACCACAGTCTGCAGACTGACTCCTGACCGGGGCCATTACAGTGTAAACGGGCTTTGTATTCCAGGAACCTCGCAGATGCATTAGGGGGTCCTTGGTCGGTCTCAACCCCGCTCCGTTCTCCTGGCCCGGGAGGGCCGTGCTGTGCGGAGGCCAAGGGAGGTGGGAGGTCCCAGGGAAAGGACGCACGTTAGCAGGAGGGGTGTCAGGAAGGCACGCTGGAGCGGCCGGGAGCCTCCCTGCCCCCTCAGCGTCGCTCATGCCCGGGCACCTAGCTTTGCCCCTCCCTTCACCGCCTCCCTGCCCCCAAGCCCAGGGTGTCAGTACGGCCGTCGCAAGTGTGCTTGGTGCCTGGGGGCCGTCGGCAAGGGCTGGGGCACCTGCAGTCCACCACTCGTCTGGCCGTGCCTGGGGAAGGCGGCACCGGCCCACCCGACATGGGCTCAGCTCTTTGGGCGTTCATGGAGTCTAAAGCCGTTCACACCCGAGTCTTGTGGCATGCCGTCCACGGTCACCCCTTGTGCAGCGGAGGAAACAGGCTCAGAGGTGTCTGCACTCCTTAGAGTCGGGCCTGGCAGGCAGAGCCCGGAGCCAGGAGCAGACCCAGCCCTGCTGCTGCCAGTGCCAGCGCCCCTCCCCGTCCCCGGCCCTGCCGTGACCTCGCGGCACACCCGGTGGGCCCCACCACGGCCGCACCTGTGCTGCTGGGTCAGCGCTCGCACGCTGGCTGGCCACACCGCCATTCTTCCCCTCCTCTCGGGATCAGGCGCCCAGCCCCGCAGGCAGGGAGCTCGCGTTCCAGGCGGGTGCGTGGGGGCAGAGGCGCGGGCGACACACACAGTGGGAGTCCACCTGGGGGGAGAAAGGGGGTCCCTGGGAAACACCCACCTGCCCAGAGCCTCAGCAGGTGCTACGCGTGTAAGCCCCCACGCCCCGGGGCCACCCGGCCTGGCACCCCCCTGCTGAGTGCGGTGCGTGGTGACGCCGAGGCCTTGGCCCTGCGTGCTCGCGCTGACCTCACCTATGGAGGCAGACCCTGGGCAGGTAGGGGGTCATGAGCAGGGCAGGGTGACAGACGCCGGCATCCGACACGGCCACTTGGCTTTCGGCAGCCACACCTCAGGGAGCTGTTCTTGCCACCCACAGACCCGAGTCACCTGTCACCAAAGCCTGGTGTCCCCCCTGGGTGGCCACGAGGGTGGGAGCCAGGGGAGGTGCACCCCCCAGCCCCTGCTCACAGTCTCTACCTGCAGCCACTCCCCGCCCGCCTGGTCTGCAGGCCCCGCCACGCAGCCTGCGCCCTGGCTGCCCTGTCCTGCCGTCCGCCAGGGCTTCCTGTTCATCAGAGACCCCACCCCACGCGGGCAGAGTCCCTGGGTGCGTGTCTGCCCCGGCCGACTGCTCAGTTCGTTCTCTGCCTGCCTTCCCGAACCTCCGGCTCTCGGTGAGGGAGCCGGCACCGGGCAGGCCCTCGGGCAGAGCCGGCCATCGGACACCAGCCCCGGCCCGTCCGCCTGGGGAGCTGGACCGGAACAGTGTCGCCCGGCTGTGGCTTCCCGAGCCGAGGGCTGGGCACTCGGGGCAGGGGTGGTGTGGCGGCAGTGCTCTGGGAGGGCCTTCCTGCCCACACCGGGCACGCGTGTGCCTGTGGTCTGCCGGGACCATGTGTAAAAGCAGGAGAGCACCAGAGGTCGCTGGTGTGCCCCACCTGGGCACTGAGCCCGTGCAGGGGGCCACGGGCAAGCAGGTGACCTCAGCTCAGGACAGGTCGCCTGAAGGCAGGACGATGGGGACAGGGTCGGGGTCAGGGACTGCCTCACTGAGGAGGGGGCGTTTGGGCGGGCGGAGCCCCAGCAGATAAGCCCACACGGAAGTGCCAGGGAGAGCACTCGGGGAGGAGGGGTGAGGGCAGAGGCTCGGGGGCATGAGCTGGTCCTGGGGGTCCGGCGGGGCAGGGGCTTGCAGAGGAGACGCCAGTCCTGCGACAGGAAAGGCAGCCAGCGGTCGGGTCGCCCTTCCTGGCCAAGAGGGCTGTGGAGAATTGGGTGGGCTTCCTGGAGGAGTGGCTTCTCGGGTATTTAAAAACAGAAGGGAGACCAGCACTTGGCATAATGGCTATGTCACTGGGCTCCCATGTCGTCGACTGCGGTTCGAGTCCTAGATCCAGTGGCTTCAAACACACCAGGCACACGTGCATGTATTACCTAAATCCCGAGAGGAGAATGGAGAAGGGATTGCCGTGCGGCCATTCCCCTGGTGTGTGTGTGGGGGTGATTTCTCGCTTTCTGTCTCTCTCTGTCTCTCTGGTGAGCGCACACGCCCTATAGCAAACACCTGTCTCCCGATAAAAACAGAAGGGAGAAGTGGCCGCCGATTCAGGACGGGCGGGGGCAAGGCTCTGGGACCGTGCACCTTGGCTCTTCGTTGGCGAGGGAACTTGCAGCTCCTCGTGAGACTCACACCTGCGCGTCTGCAGCTTCTCGCCACCGTCAGGGCGCCAGACGCAGAGCTTGCCGGAGGCTTGCGGGCTGGCAGCTCTGCCGCCAAGGCCGTCCAAACCCACCGGCCCCCTTCCCGAAGGGCTGCCTCCGTCAGCTGTGCCCGAGGAGAGGTCCGTCTGAGGGCGTGCTGGTCCCTGCGCAGAGGTGGGGCCGGGTTCTCTCCGCCACCTGGATGCAGACGTTCGCCGCAGCCCCACGGTCCACCCCAGCGTGCAGTCAGCCAGGCGGTTAGCGATGCAGAGCTGGCAGGGCGTGGGGTCGGGGTTCGTGGTTGGGGTTTTTCTTTAGGTTTTCGTCTGAAGTGGGTTTTTACCAGTCGTGTGTCAAGCGCGACACCCGTCCCCAAGGCGGTAGCGAAATGCACGAGGCTGCTTGGTGTCTCAGCGTTGTGCTTCGGCGACACCAGTTCCTGGGAGAGGAGCCTCCGGCACCCTGGCCCAGCTGTGGCCCCGGGAGCTGTCTGCACTTGATAAGCGGCCCTGGAGGTGACAGCCCTCACCAGCACCAGGCGGTGTGTCGTGTGTGTGACCATCCAGATAGACGCAGCAGCCTGTGATAGACTGTGCAGAGTCCCCAGGTGGCGGGCCTGGGCCCTCCCCTGCACTTGCCCCTCCCCTCCCCTCCCCTTTCCCGGGCAGAAGGCCACACCGCCATTCCTCCCCTCCTCTCGGGATCTGAGCTCACGCACCTGGCATGGTTTTCAAGCTGCCGAGTCTGGGCCTTGAACTGTGGGGCTGGCCGTGTGGGATCCAGCGCCTTCGCCTACACACCACCTGCTGGCCCCGACTGGTCTCTCGAGGCTCACAGCCACTTGAGTGCTGGCCAGTGCCAAGGCCCCTCTGCCTCACAGGCTGTGGGCAGAGCAGGTCCGTGGACGCAGGTCTCCACCTCCAGGCAGCACGCTCACACCGCAGTCCCCCCCCGTACGGCCCCGTCTTTCCCCCGAGGGGTAGGGAAGGAGGTTGAGCGCGTCCGTTCGGCCAGGCTCCTGCCTGTCCCCTCTCAGTCCTGCTGGCCCTCTGCCCGTGGGGCTGGGTGTGGGCCTGGCACCTCGGCCGGGTGGGAGGGAGCCGGGGCGCAGCCTGGCCTGGAGCGGCAGCCCTGGGTCCCCTCAGGCTCTCGCTGCTGCCCTGTCGGTGCGTTTTCCTCCCCACGTCCACCTACGGAGCAGCCTCTGAACGGGGACCCCACAACCCCCGTACCCCATCTGGCTGGTCACTCACACAGCACACTGCCTGACCCAGGGCCGAGCACGCGGCCTTCGAGGACGAGGGAAGGTCCAGGGAGTGTCGTGGTCCACGGGTCCGGGTCCGGCTCGGCGTACACGGGAGGTGCTCCTGCTGGGACAGCCTCACTTCCTGCAGCAGCGAGGAGTGGCCAGCGCGGCCCTGGAGGGAGAGCGGGGCAGCCCACCAAGCCCCTGCTGCCACTGGGCGACCCCAGGCCGCCGGCCCGCAGTTGGGCCTGGGCCAGCAGGCTCCTTGCACAGATGAGGAAAGGGCTCCGGAGTCCTCGGAGCCGGGCCGAGAGCTGGGGCCTGCTGCCCGCACCTGAGAGTGCTCCGGCCACCAGGCCGCCAGCCACGGCACTCAGCCGGCCCCACCACCGCCACGTGGCGCCCGGGCCAGGCAGGGTGTGGGTCCTGGCGCCCCACTCCTCAGGATTGCTGAGTCACCCCTCCCCACACCCGCTGCGGCCGCCTTCTGGCCGGTCGGCTGGGCCTGCGACCCCGCCTTCCACCCTGGGCCCTGCTCTCCGGTCCCGCCCGCACACGGACTGGGCGCCAGGGTCCAGGAGCAGGATGGGCCCACTCCGGCCTGTCCCAGAGTGCCTGTCCGTGGGCGTCTGGACCAGGCCTGGCACTGGGCATGGGGGCAGCGGGCGGCCCTAGCTGGTGAGGTCTGTATGGAGTGGGGCGCAGCCGGTCGGCGATGGCAGGGCAGACCCGTGGGGGCCGTGCCTGGGGCAGAATTAGCATGTGGGAGCGTGTGGTGGACAGAAGGGGCAGCCCTCGGGTCGGAGCAGGCGAGACCACAGGAAGCCCCAGGACTGTGCCTGGGGGGGAAGGGGGTGCTGGGGTGGCCCGGCAGAAAGCCCTGCACGGGGGCTGGCGCCTGTGGTCTTAGCTGCCCCGCGTCTGGCGGGTGCACCATGACAGAGACCTGTCTCTGGAGCGCACACGCCGTGAAGAGACAGGAGGGGCGGAGTGGAGGCCTGGGGGAGCCCGAGAGAGGAGCACTTGAGGGCGGGGCGGGGCCTTCCCGGCCCTGAGCCACAGGGGCAGCCCGTCTGCACCTGCCCGACGGGACCTCTGGCTGGCACATGCAGAGCGGCCAGGCCGCTGGGTGACTGCCCCGTTGCTGCCGCTTCAGCAGCGTCTGCCGGCCTGCCCCCTGGTGCTCGCCGTGCCCGGCTGGCCTGGAACTCCGGGGTGGGCCCGGCCAGAGGGCGTAGATCCTCCCCCTGGAGTGGCGGCATGTGCCAGGCAGGGGCAGCGGCCGAGACTCGGAATTCCGGGCCGCACAGCGTTCCCCGCCGGCCAGCCCGAGTCCCCTCCTCAGCAGTGCCCCGGGCTCGCCTTTCCAGGCCCTGCCTCCGTGTGGGTGGGACGTGCAGGCCGGGAAATGGGGCGCGGCTGGAGGGCTGAGAGACTCAGAGGGCCCCACTTGGCTCCGTCGCTGCCCACGGGGCCCTCCGGCGCCGTCTGAACGCGGCCAGGCTGCCCCTCCACAGCCGGCTGTACCCGGTCGGCCCTCGAGCAGGGGTGCGGCCTCAGTGCTGCGCCCCTACGCGGGGGGGCCCTGGGCCCTCACTCCCCGGCTCCCCGTCCTCATTGAGGAGGTGTCACAGCGACACGAGAAACACAAAGCGGCGGCTCTCACCTGTGTGTCCCTGCTGCTGTCCCTGCGTCACCCCACCGCCCCTGCCTCCGACAGTCCCGGCCAGGGCTTCTCCCCGGTAGGCCGGAGCCCCTCACTTCAGACCAGCTCCTTCCGTGGGCGAGGCCGTGTCCCGAGGCCGGGGCCTCCCCGACACTCATCACAGCCCCTGCCGTGTGCCGCTGTGAGGCCAGTACGCACCAGCGCCGAGCGTGCGCAGCGGGGGCGCCCCAGTGCCACGGTCGCAGCCCCCCAGCCCAGCGCCTGGGCCCACCAGCCTCTGCTTCCCTGCGGCCCTGGCCCCAGATGAGGCTCCCCTGATGGGACGGAAACAAGGCCCAGCCCTGGCCATCCCCCAGGAGGCTCGGGAGAGCGGAGGCGGGGCGGGGCGGTGTCTCCAGGACTGCTGGCAGGACCTCTGCCGTGGCCCAGAGGTGACCATCAAGGCCATTAAGCAGCGTGGAGCCTGGTGGCCGACGACCCCTCCCCAGGGCAGCAGCTGGTCCTTCTCCGCCCGCCCTCGGGACCCGTGAGAGGCAGCCCTGGGGTAGTCCCACGCAGGTCACAGCCCTCCCCCAGAGGCAGGATGCGTCTGCCCAGTGGGACCCGTAAGCTGCGCACCGGCCAGCCCAGGGGCCCGCCGGAAGGAGTGGTTTCGTGCCCCGCCGGCTGCAGTTACCCCTGGTTAGCGGCAGGGCTGGCCTCGGTCAGCAGCCCCCCACTGAGAGCGCCCTGCTGCACCGTGGTCACGGGAAGTGAAACCCCGGGTGATGTGGGTGCCCCAGAGCTTCCTCGGGGACTTCAGAGACGCGGCCCTGCCTGCTCCTGCCAGCCTGGGGTCCGGGAAGCTGCTCGTGTCGGCGTCTGCTCCCTGTGTCCTGCCTGCCGCTCTCCTGCACCAGCACCCCCAGCCCCCTCTCCCGGGGTGTGGACACGGTGCCTAGGGAGCCTGCTGAGCAGCCATGTTGAGACCCGCTGACCCGCAGGGCGCACGGGGACGGGGACAGCAGCGGGGCCTCTGCTGTTCGGTGCCCGTAGAGCAGTGCGCAGGGACGGGGACGGCGGGGGGCTGCTCTCCCGTAGAGCAGTGCGCAGGGACGGGGACGGCGGGGGCTGCTCTCCCGTACAGCAGTGCACACACGCAGACCTCCAAGGGCGCAGCCACGCCATCCCCACCCTGCAGAGGCCTCGGGGCAGTTCGCGTGGGAGCCCACGCAGGTAAAGGTGGTGGGCCCAGGCCCTTCCACACCCTCGGGAGCCCAGGAGGGGTCCAGTGGGTAGGCAGGGGTCGGAGCCGCCAGGGCTGACCCTCGGAGGAGGGCCTTCCACAGGAGGGGCCGGCGTCTGGGCGGGATGCAGGGCCGAGCCTCAGAACGGCCTGGGGTAGGCCGCCCTTCAGAGCCCAGAGCTCCAGGGGGGACGGCGGGCCTCTCCCACTCTCCACTTCCTGCCGCCTGTGCTCACTTCCTCCTGGGCCTCCGCGCTGCCTTTTGAAGTTCTCACCCACCCGTGCCCTGGCTGCCCCTGGCTGTCGCTCCTCCAGGCCCCGCGGCACCGCACGGCCCCAGGGCCCTGGCAGCGCCCTCTCCGGCAGCTGGCCAGGCCTCAGCCTCCTACAAGGACGGGGTCCCGGGTGCCGTCTGTGGGTGGGTGTGGGCGGCCTGTCACACTGTCACCAGCGAGCCACGCACAGACACCCTCGCCCTCCTGCCCCCAGGATCACGGCCGTCTGCTGTGTGGGGTGGCGTGCGTGTGCACACGTGTGCTCAGACACACACTGCAGGCCAGCGTACTTCAGGGAGGGCCCGGCCAGGTGAGCTGCGGAGTCCGCCAGGAGGGAGGCGGCCCCCAGGTGCCCACAGGCTGTGACAGCGTGCGGCCTAGGGCCCGTCCTCCTGAGAGCCTCCATCGGGTGGGGGCTGGCGGGGGCCGTGCCGTCTCCCCCACCGCTGGAGAGGCTCTGACAGGCCCAGCAGTCGCAGTGAGGCAGGAGTGTCCCACCGCGGGTCCCCGATGGAGGGACTGCTTTGGGCCAGGGCAGCGTGAAGGCACTGCGGGGCTGACGTTGGTGCCGTCGTCGGCCAAGGTCTCTGCCCCCCCAGGACCCACGTCGGCAACCTCTGCGAGGGCTGCGTGGCCTGTGGGCGGCACCGGGAGTGGGCGCCCAGGGCCGGGAAGAGCCCCGGCTGCGCGGCAGTCTGTCCCCGAAGCACCACTCCCCCGGGTAGTTTTGGCGTTTAAATCTATTTAAAATCCGGACCAGCTGGTGGCATGGTTAAGGTGTGAGACACCCCCACATGGCCAGCCACGGTTCAAGTCCCGGACCTGGCAGCTGGCTTTCTCACCTCCCTTTCTCTCTCTGTCTCTCTGGTCAAGTGAAAATGAATGATGAATAAGTAAAACTAAGTAAGGATAATCCTTGGAAAAGGAAAACCAGTGTTGGGTCACCACGGCCTTGACACCCTAAGCCAACACCCATGTCTCGTTCTGCCCTGGAGGTGACCCTGTGAGCCCCAGCGGCCGCCCACAGAGGCAGGGTCACGCTCGTGCATTTAGGAGGACGGCGGGCGCTGACTGGGGACAGGGAGGCAGCCCCAGCCGAGTGGCTGTCCCCAGCACCTCTCCCCGCCCCGCAGGCACCGGCTGCTGGCAGGCTGAGCTCCGGAACACGCATGGGACCGGGCTCAGCTCCCCCGCTCGGGCTCGTTGGGCTGCCCCACGCCCGGGAGGGTGTGGCTGTGACTCCAGTGCTGGCTCTGCCTCCCGCTGCAGCCCTGCTGTGGCACACGCCTGGTACATGAGGCCAGAGACCACCCTCACGTGGTCACGGTCGTCACAGGAGCAAGCAGCCCCTGAGGGCTCAGGGCACCTGCCGGGGGCCGTGGGGTGCCCTCTGTGCTCATGGGGCAGGGCCGCCACCAGGGCTCAGGGTGCCTCTAGGAAATAAACCCCTGGGGCCGGTAGGGGGTGTGGTGGTGAAATTATCGGCCTTCAGTATGGCTGGCCACGGTTCGAGTCCCAGACCTGGCAGCTTGCTTTCTCACTTTCCCTCTCTCTCTGGTCAAAACTTTGAAAAATAATAATAATAAATAAAAATTAAAAATTAAGTAAGGAAAACAAAGCCCTGACGTCATAGTGGGAACGGAGACTCACGGCCCAGGCTGGTGGCCTGGCGAGTCCCACCACGTGACTGGCCCCCGGTTCGGGTCCCCAGGGCACGCTACACCTGCCTGAGGGCTGGGGAGGGGCCGAGGCCTGAGGAGCCTCTCGAGGGTGTTTCCTCCTCTCTAGTGCACTCTCTACCTGGAGTAAGGTAAGCTTAGAAACAGACCCCACGGCCTGAAGGACGGGACAGCCCCACATCTGCATCTGCGTCTGCGGGGAGGTCCGTGCAGGCGCCTCCAGACCCGTGTCTCCTGGGCTGTTCCCTGCCCTGAGTGGCTGGAGGAGCACAGGGCCCCAGCCCAGCCCCGGCCCCAGGTGCTCAGGCCCGTGTGCCCGGCCTGCCCTGCCCTGCCCTGCCCTGCGCCTGCAGGTCTGCCCCGCTCTGAGGGTCCATCTGGTCTGGGGATGGTTGTGGCCACCTCCTGGGCTGCTGCTCTAATCAGTGAGCAGACACCGGCGGCCACAGTGGGGTCCTCCCCTCCAACGGCACCTGGGCCGCGGGCGTCTGGCCTCACTCACTCCGGCTCAGCACTCGCCTTATCTATCTATCTATTTATTTATTTATTTATTTTGGAGAGGTTTTTGCTATAGGGCGCATGTGCTTGCCAGAAAGACAGACAGAAAGCCAGAAATCACCCCCCAGGGGGGATGGCCATGCCGCAATCCCTTCTCCTCCATTCTCCTCTCGGGATCTTGGGCACGCACGCACACACGCTTGGCGTGAGTTTAAGCCACCGGGTCCGGGACGCGAACCTCAGTGACTACATGGGAGTCCAGCGACATAGCCATTACGCCAACTGCTGGTCCCAGCACTCTCCCTCTTCTGTCCTCCAGCTGGTCAGCGAGAAGGTCGGCGGGGCTGAGGGGACCAAGCTGGACGATGACTTCAAGGAGATGGAGAAGGTAAGGTGGGGCTCTGGGCAGGCGGGGGCGCCCCGCAGCGGTGAGCCCCAGACGCTGATCCTCTGCCCTCCCCACAGAAGGTGGACATCACCAGCAAAGCCGTGACGGAGGTGCTGGCCAGGACCACCGAGTACCTGCAGCCTAACCCAGGTAGGGGCACCTGCCGGCGCCAGGGACACCTGGTTACCAGAGTGTAAAGAGGGAACACGGACTGACAGACCGACAGCACCCACGGGTAGGTGGGCATCAGGCATGGCTGGGTCCAGGAGCCCGAAGGCCTTCCACTTGGCTGGTGGCTCAGCTCCCTGTGGGCTGACCTCCCCCGGGTCGGCTCGTCCCCGTGGCTGCCCTAGCCTTCCGTCCCAGCAGCAGAGGCCGTCTTCCCGGCTGACTCTGGGCCCCAGGACCCTTCCCTGAGGAGCCCCAAATGCCGCTTCCCACACACTCTGGCAGCAAGGCCAGCAGCCTCTGTCGGAGGCCTGTGCCGTAGCCGGGGACCTGCCTGGCACTGCCCCTGGTGGGTGGGCCGGACCTCGCGGTGGTGAGGCAGGTCTCGGGAAGGGGCCTCTGGGCCTGTCACCAAGCACGGGCGCAGCAGGGTGGCCGCGTCCCCGTGCAGAGGGTGAGAGAAGCCGTCACCACCCTTTGCAGCCTCGCGGGCCAAGCTGACGATGCTGAACACGGTGTCCAAGATCCGGGGCCAGGTGAAGAGTCCCGGCTACCCGCAGCCCGAGGGCCTGCTGGGCGAGTGCATGACCCGGCACGGCAAGGAGCTGGGCGGAGAGTCCAACTTCGGTGAGCGCCGCTCCTGGGGGTGGGCGGGGGCTGTGGGAGCAGCGGGTTTAATGTCCTCCCAGCTGCCAGCTCCCGGCCGTCCTGACCAGGGGCCGCGTTCTCGGCTCCTCTGGCTCGCTCCGAATGCCAGGGTCCCGGCCTTTGCCTGGTCCTGGCAGCGTGGCCATTCGGAAGCTGGGGAGGCCAAGGCCTTGTGACAGCACCCCACTGCCTGCAGGCGACGCCCTGCTGGACGCGGGAGAGTCCATGAAGCGCCTGGCCGAGGTGAAGGACTCCCTGGACATCGAGGTCAAGCAGAACTTCATCGACCCGCTGCAGAACCTGTGCGACAAGGACCTGAAGGAGATCCAGGTACCGTCCTGCCAGCGGGGCGGCCCTCGTCCCCACCCCCGAGGGCGGTGACACCGAGGAGGGCCGCCCCTGACGCCCGCCCGCCGCCCGCAGCACCACCTGAAGAAGCTGGAAGGCCGCCGCCTGGACTTCGACTACAAGAAGAAGCGGCAGGGGAAGATCCCGGACGAGGAGCTGCGCCAGGCGCTGGAGAAGTTCGAGGAGTCCAAGGAGGTGGCGGAGACCAGCATGCACAACCTGCTGGAGACCGACGTGCGTGGCCCCTCCGGGGCGGGGCGGGGCGGGGAGGGGTGCAGGCGGGCCTGAGGGCGGCAGCCGCAGGGTGCGGTGGGGACGGCCCTGAGCGCTCCGATCCGCCCTGCAGATCGAGCAGGTGAGCCAGCTGTCCGCGCTGGTGGACGCCCAGCTGGACTACCACCGGCAGGCCGTGCAGATCCTGGACGAGCTGGCCGACAAGCTCAAGCGCAGGTGCGCCGGCTGCGGGGTTTCCGCCCCTCCTGCTCCATCCTCCTCCGCCCTCCTCGGTCCTCCCGGTCCCGGCCGCCTGTGCCCCCTGCCGGCAGCATCAGGCAGCGCACCTTCCCGCAGTCCGTGCAGTCACTGGGCAGGTCCCCAGAGACCCCAGTGACCACATTGGGGTGGGTCTGCGGAGGGGAGCGAAGGACCGCCCCGACCCCCAGGCTCTGCCTGAACCTGCCCTGCTGACCCCGAGAGGCTCCCACCCCGTCCCACATCCGGTGTTCTTCCCGCCTGGAGCCTCCTGGTGGAGACAGGGCCATGCGATGCAGCCGGGCTGCTGGCAGCCTCCCTGTGGCGCAGGGGGCGGGTGGGCTGGGGGACTGTGGGCAGGACCAGCCGGCCGGCTCTGGAGAGAATGCCTTTGGCTGGTCCCACCGGGTCCCAGGGCCCCGCCCGCATAGCACCAGCCAGGTCCTGGCGCAGCGGCCCTGGGCTTCACTCTGGCCCCTTCCAGGATGCGGGAGGCCTCTTCGCGCCCCAAGCGAGAATTCAAGCCCAAGCCCCGGGAGCCCTTTGACCTGGGAGAGCCCGAGCAGTCCAACGGGGGCTTCCCCTGCGCCACGGCCCCCAAGATCACAGGTAACGGGGGCAGGAGCCTGGACTGGGAGGCCGGGGCTGGTGCTGGCCCAGGGCCCCTCTGCCCATGCGGACGCTGCCAGCCGCTCAGCCCCCACCCCTGCCCTGTCTCGAGCAGCATCGTCGTCGTTCCGCTCTTCCGACAAGCCCATCCGGACCCCCAGCAGGAACATGCGTGAGTCCCGGGTGCTCCCAGGGCAGGAGCTGAACGGCATGGGCCGGGCAGGGTGGGAGGCCCCACAGCCGGGGTCGGGGCTGCCCTGTACCAGGGCTCGCCCACCCTGGGCTCTGCGTGCGGCCCTGCAGGTCTACTCCTGCCAGTCGTCCAGTCTTCCCAGCACCTCCGGGTGCAGCAGACTTGGAGAGGGAGGGCGGGGCATATGGGCGGTGGGCGGGGTGGGGCGGGGAAGATGATGCGGTGGGCGGGGCGGGGGAAGATGAAGTGGTGGGCGGGGCGGGGAAGATGCGGGGGCCGGGCTGAGCCGAGGCCACGTAGAGGGAGGTGTGCCTGGCCTGATCTCAGCCCTGTGCCCCCAGCACCCCTGGACCAGCCGAGCTGCAAGGCCCTGTACGACTTCGAGCCCGAGAACGACGGGGAGCTGGGCTTCCGCGAGGGGGACCTCATCACGCTCACCAACCAGATCGACGAGAACTGGTATGAGGGCATGCTCAACGGCCAGTCTGGCTTCTTCCCCCTCAGCTACGTGGAGGTGCTGGTGCCCCTGCCCCAGTGACCGGCGCCCGCCCCGCGGCCTCGCCGCGCCTCCTGCATTCCATTCTCTCTGGACTCGCGGGCGCCTGGGCCCCCAGCCAGGGCCGTGCTGGGCGGCAGAGCCCCCACTCTGCGGGCGGCGGGCCTCCCAGCAGGCCAGGCGAACACTAAGGTGCTCGTGGAAACACTAACTCCTCCCCTTCACGGTGCGATCGCGGGAGCGGGGGCTCGCCCCGACTCCCCAGGACCCTTAGTTTGAAGTCCCCTCCCAGCCCGTTGCTGGCGATGGGCCCTGGCCCCACTCCAGAGCTCCTGGACAGCTTCGGCCCCGCACACCCCGCTTCCCAGGGAGGTGAGGGGCCTGAACGGAGGAGGTGGCCTCCCGCTTCCCTTGCCCTGGGACAGAGGCAGGCTGGGGTTCCCCGGGCGGCCCTGCCTGAGGATGCGCCTCTCCCAGGAGCCCCCAGCGCCCCCCAGCTCTCCGACTGCCCCAGGCAAGCACAGGCCTGCACCAGCTGCACCCCCGGGACCACCCCTGGCACCCCGCCCTCCCCAGGCAGCTTGAGCCCAGCTCCTGGCCCACAGGCCCCCACCATTGCACCCCTAGGCTGGCCCGTTCACATTCCTTCCCCCTGCCCCGTGAGGCCTGAGACATGGCCCAGTGCCACCATGTGGGGCGCATGCCAGCCCAGAGGCACCTCGGTCCAGCCTCGGTCCGGCCTCGGTCACCGTCCAGGGCAAATCAAGATGTACTCCTGGTTTTTTAACAAAGAAGTATTAAACGTCTCTTTCTACAGCCCTCTGCCTCGTCCTGGCGTGTGGGGGTCACCTCCCAAGGACAGGTGGGGCCCTCCCGCCCAGGAGCCAGGCCTGCCCTCACCCTGCCCCAGGGTGACACACGCGGGGGTTGGTGGCTTCTCTTTATTATCCGAGCTCTGCTGTCACGCAGGAATGAAAGCGGCAAAGGCCCTCCCTCCGCCATCCCCGGGCGCCGTCCCCGAGGGCATTGTCCCTGAGGGCTGGCGCGGGCCTGGCCGGCCTCAGCTCCCTTGCTTGAGAACGCCGTAGACCTGCTCCAGCGCGTGGCCCAGGCCCTGGTCCTTGGGCGTCCTGCTGGCCAGGGAGATCTGAAACAGAGCCGGCACCTCGGGCTGTGCCCCGCGTCCTGCCCACACTCGCAGGCCCCGGCTGGGGCGGGTTGTGGCCCAGGAGGCCATGTGGGTTTGGGGGAGGGGGCTATCTGCTCTCACCCTGCCTGGCCCACCACCAGCCTCTGCGCCTGTGTTTGCAGGTGACTGGGAGAGTTTGCTAAGGGCTCAAGCAGAGATGGCAAGGCCTGCAGCCTGCCAGCGGGCCAGCAGGTGGCGTAGAGCTGGAGGCCCGACCCACGTGGCCCATTCTGAGCTGGGACAGGGCCGGACCGGGAGGGCGCGTGTGTCCTGTGTGCTGCCCGCCCAAAATCCCCACTGGGGAATAGAGGAGATGGGTCGAGCGCGCAGGTGCCTGGGAGCGGGCCCACGGCCCATGGCCAGTGAGTGCTAGGAGCCAGCTCCCAGCCGGGCCAGTCCCAGCCACCTGGGCCGTGCCGGAGCCCGAGCTCTGTGTGGCCCTCCAGCCTGTCCTGTGCCCTCCCTGGATGACCGGCTGCACAGGGATCCACGCGTCGGGGCGTCCGGGACGGGCACTTACCTTTAGCTTGTCGAGGTAGGTGTGCTCTGGGCTCCAGGGCTCCTGGAACCGCACGAGGTCTGGGGCGCCCTTGTAGAACTCCACCAGCAGCATCTATAGGAGGAGGGCAGGGCTGCAAGGCTCCCCCCACAGTGCAGGGCCCGCCCCGTGTGCCAGGCCCCCCCACAGTGCAGGACCCACCCCGTGTGCCAGGCCCCTCCCCCCAGGCACACCAGGTCCCCCACAGTGCAGCCCCCCAGTATGCACACCCCACCGCCGCAGACTTCGTAATCTGCCCTGGGTCACCAGAGCCCCCACCCTCACGGTCCTAGGCCATCAGGTGCCATCAGGTGCCTGCCAGCCCCGCCCAGCCTCACCCTGCGTGCAGTGTGGCCCAGCGGCTAGCTGCGCTGTTTGAGCACAGGTATTAAATGTCTCATCTGGGGACCAGCAGGTGGCACAGCTCTGGCAGCTTGCTTTCTCACCCCCAGCCCCGGCCAAATTAGTTTTTTAAAAGTGCTCATCTGGGGTGACCCGAAGTCCTGTTTCTCCCCTTGGTGAACCGGGGCCCAAGGAGGGGAGCGTGGCAGGCTCCGTCCAGACGGCAGGGGACTGGGAGCCTGCCGCAGCCCCCACCCCGGCTCCCGAGGGCGTGCCCGTGCGTGCGGCCGGCTCACCATCTCATGGAGGACGTCGTTGGTCAGGAAGCTGTCCTGCACGTAGGCCATCTCCACGTCCATGGGGATGCCGTAGTCGCTGGGCCTTTGCTGGCCGGGACAGGCGGTCAGGCAGCCGCGGGGCAGCAGGGGACTCCCCGGGCGGGGATCCGACAGCCACCCCACACACCCAGAGCCCTGGGGGCCTCCGGGAGGTAGGGCGGACTTCTCCCCACGGCAGGGCCCTCCGACCCCCGGCAAGGCCTACCTCGGGCGGCGGCATGACCCAGAAGGGCGAGATCTTGGACTCGGGGCCCGGGTTGCCGGCGTAGTACGGGGCTGGGAGAGGGAGAGAGGGCTGGGCTGGGGCTCCCGGCCGGCGGGCCCCCTACCTCCCTGCCACCCGGCCTACAGCAGAGCAGGGCGAGGCAGGGCTGGAAGCCGTTGCTGGACCCCTGCAGCCGCAGCTGGTAGTCCATCTGAGCGTCCAGGTCCTGCAGCGACGGCAGCGCCGGGCTGTACGGGTGGCTGTGGTACCAGCCCACCAGGGACAGGCCCCGCAGGAACAGGCTCTGGTGGATCTGCGGAGAGGCGGGCCTGTGGGCAGGGCCTGCGGAGCTCAGCCCTGTGGAGCCTCGGTGGGAGTGTGGGGGGGGGGGGGGTACACCCTGCTGCCCTTGCCCTAACCCTCACCCTGACCCGGACCCTAACCGAGCTGCCAAGCAAGAGCAAGACATCCCTCTTCCGGGCTGGCAGGCGGTGTGGTGGTTAGGGCACTGGACTCCCATATGGCTGACCATGGTTCAAGTCTCAGACCTGGCGGCTTGCTTTCTCACTTTCCCTTTTTCTCTCTGTCTCTCTCTGGGGAGGGCACATACCCTATAACAAATTGAATAATAATTGGGACCAGCAGGTGGAATGATGGTTAGGGTGCTGGACACTCCCACATGGCTGACCACGGTTTGAGTCCTGGACCCGGTGGCTTGCTTTCTCACTTTCCCTCCCTCCTTCTGTGTGTGTGTGTGTGTGTGTGTGTCCAAATTAAAATAAATGAATAAGTAAAATTAAATAAATTATTTTTAAAAAATAAATAATAAAACAAAATTAAATAAACATTTCTCTTTTTTGGAAAATTTTTTGCCATGGGGTGCGTGTGCTCGCCAGAGCAGTGTTCTGCACCACGGGGTCCAGGACAGGTCGGCCACCGGCACCGGGACTGCTGCCCCTCCTCAGAAAGCCACCCCTGGACAGCCGCTCACCTCCTCCTCCACGGTGGCCGCAGTGTCGGCGTCGCCCAGCCGGCTGCGGCAGGGGAAGGCCCTCAGCACCGTCAGCACTGTGGGGGGCAGAGGCGTTGGTGTCCACCTGGGCACCAGCACCTCCCCGGCCCCGGGTACCCACTCTGGCTGCTGATGTCCCAGCGGCCTCCCAGGTAGCCCACGACTTCGCTCCGGGTCAGGTGGCTGTGGAAGTCCTAGGGAGGGAGCAGAGGCGGGTGACCCCAGCTCCACCCCGGCCCCGCGGCAAAGGGCAGCAGACAAGGTCCCCATTGTCCCGGGGCCCACCCACGCCCCGGGCAGAGGGGAGGCCTGGGCACCCACCAGCAGGAAGAGCACGTTGCTGGAGACCGCCACGTTGAACGGCTGGAACTTGTTGATGGCCGCGAAGGACGTCACTTCTACGAGGGTGTGGGGGTTCCTGCAGGGCCGGGGTCCCACAGCCTCAGCAAGCCCAGGGGCCCCTCCCAGCGACCCGGTGCTGAGGTTCCGCCGGCCCTCGCCCTCCCGCCAGGGCCCGCAGGGAGGGGTCTGACCTGGCGGAGTCACGGCCGCCCAGCGTGCAGTAGCGGACGGGCACCCGGGCCTTCTCCGCGCGCTGCCCCGGGGCCGCGGCCTCTGCGGAGGGGATCAGCGTCAGCCCCACTGCCCAAACCCGGGACCACACACGGGCAGCCCCAGCAAGAGGCAGCCTTGAAAGCCAGGGGCCGACACCGAGCAGTCAGGCAGCAAGGGGACAGATCAGACACATTAAAAGGGGTGGCAGCAGGTGGCACAGCGGTGGCGTCACTGGACTCCCACGTAATCGACTGCAGTTCTAAACCTGGACTTTCCCTCTCTCTTTCTCTCTCTCTCATTCTGTCCCTCTCTGGTCAAATTAAAAAATAAAATAAAGGGGCCGGCAGGTGGCATGGTAATTAAGGGCGCTGGACTCCCACATGGCCAACTATGGTTCAAGTCCCGGACCTGGTGGCTTACTTTCTCACTTTCCCTCTCTCTCATTCTGTCTCTCTCTGGTAAAATAAAATAAAATAAAATAAAAATAAAAATATGGGGCCGGCAGGTGGCATGGTGCTTAAAGTCACTGGATTCCCATGTGGCTGACTGCAGTTCGAGTCCTGGAACGGGGTTTGCTTTCTCGCTTTCCCTTCCTCTCTCTGTGTCTCTCTCTGGTCAAATTTTTAAATTATAACAAATGGAATTTAATATATACATAAATTAAATATATACATAGATAATTCTTTAAAATTTGAAATTTAGTTAAATAAAATAATCCTTAAAACAAAACAAAACAAAACAAAAAGAACGGGACCAGCAGTTGGCATACTGGCTATGTCGCTGGACTCCCATGTAGTCGACAGCGGTTCAAATCCTGGACCTAGAGGCTTAAACTCACGCCGGGCGCGTGTGCGTGCGTGCCCAAGATCCGAGAGGAGAATGGAGGAGAAGGGATTGCGGCATGGCCATCCCCCCTGGGGTGATTTCTCACTTTCTGTCTCTCTGTCTCTCTCTGTCTTTCTGGTGAGCACTCGTGCCCTATAGCAAAAACCTCTCCAAAACAAAAAAAATTAAAAATTAAGAAAAGGAAAAGAACAGAAGGGGAACCGAGGAGCCGCGACGCCCAACATGAGCACTGACATTCAGGCAGCGGGAGCCGGCAGGTGCCCTGGGGTACTGGGGAAAGGCCTGCCCCGCCCTCTCCCAGCGTCCCGTCTGAGTCCCGCCCCCTCACCCTGGTGCGCAGGTTCCAGGGGGCCCTTCCCCGGGGGTCTCCGGCTCTTGTCCTCTGCCGAGACTCCTCCCAGCACCTCCTCCTCCTCTTCCTCCATCAGCAGCTCCTCCTCCTCCCCTTCGCTGGCCGGGCTCTGGCGGGGTAGGGGCGGGGACAGCAGCAGGACCCTCACCTGGGTGTCCCCTGCATCCCCACCAAGTCTCCAGCCTTAGGTGCCACTGCTCGTGTTGACCGCTAGGGGGTAGGAGTGAGCCGAGACGGGCTTGCTGGGCGCAGCCGGGGCTGTCTCAGACCCAGTCCCCACCTGCGTCCCTTACATGCGGGGGACTTGGGCAAGCGCCCTAACCTCTCTGAGCTCGAACTGTAGAACCGCATGAGGACCTCCAGACCCTTGGGATGGCGGGGAAATGAGAATGGCACAGAGCATTGGGCCCACCCCACAAGCTAGCGCTTTGCAAAGTTATTTTAGCTTCTCTTAATAACTGCTCGCTAGCGGCAGGTGGCATGGTGGCCAAGGGATCTGGACTCCCATATGGTTGGTTGACTGCGGTTCGAGTCCCAGCCCTGGTGGCTTACTTTCTCATTTTCCTTCTCTCTCTTTCTGAACCTCTCTGGTCAAACTTAAATAAATAAATAAATGTTAAAGTAATTCTTTGGAACAAAATTAAAAATAAATAAATAAAAATAAAACCTCTCCCCTGGGACCAGCAGATGGAATAATGGTTACGTTGCTAGACTCCTATGTAGTTGACTCCGGTTTGAGTCCCAGACCCAGCGGCTTCAAACTCACTCCGGGCATATGTGCATGCATGCCCAAGATCCCAAGAGGGCAGTGGAAGAGATGGGATTGTGGTGTGGCCATCCCTCCTAGGGGGTGATTTCTCACTGTCTCTTTGTCTCTGTCTCTCTGGCAAGCACATGCGCCCTATAGCAAAAATCTTTCTTAAAACAAATAAATAAATAACCACCCTCTCTAGCTCCAAACTGCAGTCGCCAAGGTGACCTCTCCGGGTCCAGACCTGGCGATCGGCCTCGTCCCTGTGCTCGCACTGTCAGCGGTGGCTGCCCCAGCCGATCCCCACTCCTGGGAGCACGCCTGTCACCTCAGCCCATACTGGCCTGGCTTCCCTCCCACTCTGAGACCCCACCACCCCAGGAGTCCCTGTCTCCCTTGCTGCGTCCCCTCCTCGTCCCTCTTCCACCCAAGGCCCCCCCAGTGGCCTTGTCCACTGCTGGGACTTTAAATCCGTCTACACCCGACAGTACCCACGTCTGGTCTAAACCCAAGGCTCCCCAGGCTCCGCTCTGTACCTCGTCGGTGGTGGCCGCGGGCAGGTGGAACTGGTGCCTCCGGAGCCATTCGGCCTTGTACTTGTCCAGCTTCTGGCCCTTGTACTTGACCGAGGCCCAGCCGCAGCCCGACTTCTTCACGGGGTTCACCAGCTTCTTGCAGTGGGTGGCCCAGGCGCTGGGGGAGTTGAAGACCTGCCCAGTTTCCTGCCACACGATGCGGCCATCCGGCTGCAGGTCCCCGGTGAACTTCTTCCCCTGCAGCGGCAGTGGGCTAGCTGGGGTCACACCAGGCCCCCTCTTCCCAGAAGTCCTCCCTGCCTGCCCACTCGTGCGCACCCATGACCTATAGCAAAACTGGCCGGTCCATGTGTGCACGCCCGCGGGTCCCTGGGGACGGCGCTGACAATGTCCCAGCCCCGCAGCGCTGATCTCACACCACTGTCCCACGGGGGAGAGGAACTTGCATTTTACAGACGGCCCGAGGTGGTGGCCCGCCCCGCTGACCCCGGGCAGGTGGGCGAGCCCCTGAGCCTCAGAGGGAGGGTTCCCTCGGCTCCTGACTCCGCGTCTGGGCGTCCCTCCCCACAGCGGGCTCGCCCTGCGGGAGGGCGCTCGGGCCTGTCTCCCCCCGTGGAGGCCGGGATGCCGGGACGCGGGCGCGAGCGCTCACCAGGTAGTAGATGGACAGGACCCCGGCGCCCGGCTCCAGCAGCGCGTCTTTCAGCAGCACCCGCAGCGTGACCGCGCGCCGGGTCAGCGCGCCCCCGGGCCCTCCCCAGACCCCCGCTCCGGCCCCGCCGCCGCCGCCGCCGCGTCCGCCGGCCACTCCCGCTGGCCGCTCGGGGTCCTCGGCCTCCGCCTCGTCCTCGTCCTCATCCGGCGCCTCCTCGCCCGCGCCGCCCGCCGGGGACAGCGGCTCCGGAGCTGCGGGTGGCGACAGACTGCAGTGGGGCTGCGCACCCCCGGAGGCCCAGCCCCCGCACCCCGGCGGCCCTGCGCCCCCTGGTACCTGCCATGGCCGCTCCGCCCCGCTCCCCGTGCGCCGCCGGCCCTTTCTTCCCGGCACGTGACGCGGCTCCGCCCCGAGGGTGGGGGGGCGCCCGAGTCATTGGCCGGCGCCGGTGGGTGGGTGGGGGGCTCGGCCCGGGGGGCGAGCGGGGAAACTGAGGCCGCGGGCTTGCCCACGCACGGGAAGGAGGGTGGGAGCTCGAGCTCCTGGGGCCAGTCGGGAAACGGGGGCCTGAGGCCACCCTCTCTGGGAGGGGGCTGGCGCGGGCTCATTAGTACAAGCGAGGAAACAGAGGCCCGGGACCTTGCTTTGCAGAGACTTGCAGCCCCCCGAGGCTCCCACCTGTTAGGCGGGGCCTGGGGCTGGGGTGCTGGAATGAGCGGGGAAACTGAGGTCTCCGGAAACGGCTTGGAGGGACTCGGAGGTCTCGGCTGTGAGGACCAGGGAAGAGCCTGAGGTCCAGGGGAGCGTTGCGGGCACAGTCCGGAGAGCCCAGGAGGGTCTAAGGCGCCCCAGACGGCGTCAGTCTCTAAAGGGTTAACCCCACTCTCCGCCGAGGCTCGCAGTTGGTGCCATGATTGGGCCAGAGCGGAGCCCGCCAGCCAATGTCAGGAGGAAATTTGTCTTAATCGCCAGCCAATCGGCAGCAGCCACTAGGTTTCCCTCCAGCCAATCAGCATAAACTGCTGATTCCGCCGCAAGGAGACTCAGCCAATCGGCGGTCGTCAACAACAGCACAATCAGCAGGAGCCGCCGGGTCTGGTGCACCCAATCAGCTGCAGGGTCTGGTCCTCGGCCAGCCAATCAGCTCCCAAGTTAAAACCCGTCGGGCGAGTCTAGCCAGGCCTCGCTCTCGCCCTCATCCTGCGCGGATCCCAGATCTGGGGCGGTTGTGTTCCTGGGGGGTGCAGCCTCAGCCTTTGTCCCCATCCCCTGCCCCGGGACGTTCGACTCCCCACCCTTGGCAGGGCTGATAGCTCGAGCTGCAGACTTCCCAAACCTTGGGGGAGGTGTGGCTGAGCTCAAAGCGGGTGGGTTTGCGCAGACTCCAAGCGAGAAAAGGGGACAGCCTGCGAGGGGCGTGCAGGGGCCCCAGGGGCACCCTGAAATAGTCTTAATACAGAGCAAGAGCTGGATAAACGTGAGTCATTGAGGATTTTTCTTTTGGTCTCGCCCAGACCTCCTTTCGGAGCCCCCTTCCTGTTACCCAGCCAGGACAGCCCGCAGACTCAGCAAGGCTCACGCGGACCTCGGTTTATTTCCCCTGTCCTCACCCGCTTTCTCTTTCGATCTTTCCCACACCCTGCCATCGAAACCCTCAGCCAGACCCCTGGCTTCAGCCACCTGAACCCTGGCCCTTCTCTGTGAGCCTTACACCTCTCAAGTCATCCCCCCTTCCACCCTGGCGCCCAGAGGGCTCATTCTAAAACGCAACGGGTACCGCCTCCCTCCCCTGCTCTGCAGGCCTCTGTGGCTCCCCATTGCCTTTGACAGTGATGACAAACTGCTGGGACCTTCGCATAGCAGATATCGCTGTCACGTCCACTGGACAGCTCAGCAGATAGGACGGCCTTGCCCACCGCCCTCCTGCGCGTCCCAGAGCCTGTTCTTTGCTCGTGTATAAAGTCCAGACAGCCTCGCCCTGTAGCTGTTAACTGTTGATGAAACTGCATTTGTCGTTTCCAAACTCCTGGGAAAGAAATCTACCGGCTCAGACGGGGTCGCTCTAAAATCCCACCCAAAGTTCAACGAAGAATGGACACACCAGTTTTATATAATCTTCCAGAAAAACTGAAGAGGGGACACTTCCCACTCGCTGCGTGAAGATAATATTACCTAATACCAAAGGAAGAAAACCGCGGGCCACACCCCCTTTAAATGGGCCGAAGGAGACTATCAGCAGATACTGGCGGGCTGAAAATGAAGGTGGCAGCAGGGCCCCCGGGATGACTCCAGGCACACATGTTCCATATCAAAAATCAGACAGCGTCTGGCAGTCTGAGGTATTGCTAACTGGTCCACACTGCTGCTCAGCTGTGGCCCCGCGGGAGACCCAGCTCCGATTCCCTGACTGCGCTAAAAGCTAGATGCAGTGGCATGCACCTATAGCCCCAGCAGGGGGATCAGGACACAGCCAGAGTCTAAAACCACACACAGATAAACAAGCAAAGACAGATGGCATGGTGGATAAAGCAACTAGAGCCCACGTGGCCAACTTTATGGTTCAAGTCCTGGATCTGGTGACTTGAAAAACTCACATGACCAAGAGCAGAAAAACACACATGTGTGCCCAAAATCTCGAGGGGAGGATGGAGAAGGGATTGTGGTGTGGCCATCCCCCCAAGGGAGATGTTTGTCTCGCTTTCTCTCCTGTAAAAAATAGGGGCTGTCATATGGTATGATGGTTAAAGTGCTGGACTCCCACATGGCCGACCGTGGTTTGAGTCCCAGACCTGATGCCTTGCTTTCGCTCTCTCGCATCAAATTAAAAAATAATGATAATAAGGGACCAGCAGTTGGCGTAATGGCTATGTCACTAGACTCCCATGTAGTCGACTGTGGTTCGCGTCCCGGACCCAGTGGCTTAAACTCACGCCGGGTGCGTGTGCGTGCATGCCCAAGATCCCGAGAGGAGAATGGAGAAGGGATTGTGATGTGGCCGTGCCCCCCGGGGGGTGATTTCTTACTTTCTGTCTCTGTCTCTCTCTGTCTTTCTGGCGAGTGCATGCGCCCCATTGCAAAGCCTCTAAAAAAAGTAATGATAATAAATAAAATTCAATAAAATACTTATTCAAGAAAACAACTAAAAAATAAGCCAATGATCATTAAATTACCACTGGTCATAGAAACTGAAAAAAAAATTAAAAAAAAAATAAGCCAAAAAATTTTTTCTAAAAGTAAATCTAACAACACACGTACGGGACTTGTATCCTGAAAGCTATACCGCACTACGGAAAGGAATGACATGAGAAATTTAAATAAAGGAAGAGACAGACTATGTCCATGGATGGCAAGCTAGCACAGTAAAGACCGCGCGCGCCCAGACGATATACAGGTTTAGTGCAACACCGTGAAAATCCAATGGACGGGGAGCCGGGGGTGGCACAGAAGTGGTGTGACTAGACACACATGAGAGAGGTTCTAGGTTCGTGTCCTGGGCACTCTGTGAGCACATCGGGTGCCCGTGACCCAGGCCAGCTGAGGCTGGCGATGGATTTCACTGTGAAGACTCTTTAGGGGTGTGTCTCTGTCTCTCTCATGGAAGAAATAATAAATGTTTAAAATATATATATTTTTTCTTTTTGGAGAGGATTTTGCTATAGGGCGCATGCGCTCTCCAGACAGAAAGAGAGAGACAGAGAGAGAGAAAATGAGAAATCACCCCCCAGGGGGGATGGCCACGCCGCAATCCCTTCTCCTCCATTCTCCCCTCAGGATCTTGGGCACGCATGCAAACGCGCCCAGCGTGAGTTTCAGCCACCGGGTCTGGGACTCGAACCGTGCTCGACTATGCGGGAGTCCAGCAACATAGCCATTACGCCAACTGCTGGTCCCTAATATATATATATTTTTAAATTTGCCAGCAGGTGCATGCCCTTGCCAGAGCAAGACAGAGGAAGAGGAAGGAAGCACCCCCGTGGGAGGTGGTCACACTGCAACCCCTTCTCCAGCTCTCCGACCTGTCCAGATTTGGGGCGTGCGTGAATAGGTGCTGGGCCAGGACTTGAACTGCAGTCGGCCGTGTGGTCACCAGGCCTCGGGGCTGGCACGGCTATTACTATTACCTTTTCATGTCAGCGAGACGCACTTGCAGATCCCAGCAGGACTACCCTGACAGCAGGTCCCCCGCGGCCTCAGCTCTTCTCGTACCTTCCCACCTCACGGGCTCCCGTCCCTCTCCACGCAGTCACCTCCAGCTGTTCTGCCAGGCCTTCGCCCAGGCCAGGAGGTAGAGGCCGGGACTTCCCTGGGCTCCCGACCTGCGCCAGCCCCCGCCCAGCGCTGGCAGGGGAGGGAGCTGCCGGCTGACTGAGCAGAGGAAATTCCCTTAGAACCTGTTTCCCGGCTTGTCGTCAGTCACAGACCTGGGCCACAGACCTGGGCCGCCATGGCCTCGAACCTGAGCCCACCCCGGGCCCCCAAGTCCAGGGGCATCTCGCCTTCGCACTACCACGAGAGCTTTCTGAAGAAGAAGGGGCCCAGCGACCCGGTAGGGTGGGGCGGGGAGCTGTGCTGGGCGCCGGCAGGTGTGGGGCAGGTGGGGCGCCTCTCGGAGCCTCTGCCCCGACTGGCAGCGGGCGGGATGGGACGTGCGGGGGAGCTGGGGTCCTGGCATCTGCCGGCCGCTCTCCGTGGTCTCTATCTCTGCCGACCTCTGCGTCTCTTCCTCCGCCTTGCTCTCTCCCTCTTTCTCTCACTCTCTGTGTCTCTCCCTTCCCAGCCTGTCTCTCCCAGAATACCATCTCTCTTTGAGTCTTCCTGTCTCGGTCTCCCTTTCCAGCTCTTGGAGACAAACAAGTTCAGGGACTTCCTCCAGGAAACAGGACACCTGGGACTTCCAAGTCTCCTCCCACTCCCACTCCCAGCCCAGAAGGAACACCTGGGACCTCAGGGTCAAGGCCAGGACGAGCAGGCAGGGACAGTGAGGACAAGACCAGACACTGACCCTGGGGCCAGTGCGTGGGTGTGCGTGCGTGCGTGTGCATACGGGGTGTATTGCGTGGTGCATGTGTCGTGTGCCTGTATGTATGGTGTCTGTGTGCACACATACGTGTGTGTGTGCGTGCGTGTGCATACGGGGTGTGTGTGCATGGTGCATGTGTTGTGTGCCTGTATGTATGGTGTCTGTGCACACATACGTGTGTGCGTGCGTGCGTGTGCATACAGGGTGTGTGTGCGTGGTGCATGTGTCGTGTGCCTGTATGTATGGTGTCTGTGCACACATACGTGTGTGCGTGCGTGCATGTGCATACGGGGTGTATTGCGTGGTGCATGTGTCGTGTGCCTGTATGTATGGTGTCTGTGCACACATACGTGTGTGTATGTGTGCGGTGCATGTGTCATGTGCCTGTATGTATGGTGTCTGTGCACACATACGTGTGTGCATGTGTGCGTGTGCACACAGGGTGTATGTGCGTGGTGCATGTATCGTGTGCCTGTATGTATGGTATCTGTGCACATGCGTGTGTGCATGCGTGCATGTATGCGTGTGTATAGCACATGTTGGGGGGCTTTCTCAGAGTAAAATCCCAAGGCCTCGGTTTCCCCAGGGCCGCGTCGGTCCCCCTCCACACCCCTCTTCAGTTCCTGCAACAGCTCGAACCACCTGAACACTGCCTCTCCCGCCTCCTCCCTGCCCTGTCTGGACTCCCTCCTCCGGGAGGTCACACCCTCTCCAGTCAGCAGTCCTCGAGAGACAGTAGATCTGGCAGGTAACGAAGGGTCTTGGAAGGGCCCGCAGGTGGTGTGGTGGTTAAGGCGCTGGACTCCTATGTGGACGATTGCAGTTCAAGTCCTGGGCCTGGTGGCTTGCTTTCTTGCTAGCCCCCTCCCTTTTCTCTCTCTCACTCTGTCCATCTCTGGTCAAATTAAAATAAATAAGTAAATACAGCTAAATAAAATAATTCTTTTTTTAAGAATTAATTTTAGTTATTCATTCATTTATTTTAATTTGACCAGAAAGAGACACACAGAGAGAGGGAAAGGGAAAGTGAGAAAGCAGGCCACCAGGTCCAAGACTCGAACTGTGATCGGCCATGTGGGAGTGTCCAGCGCCTTAACCACCATGCTACCTGCTGGCCCCAATAAAGTAATTCTTTAAAAAAAGAAAAAAGAAAAAGATCCCGCAGGGCCAGAATGCAGTGTGGTGAGTAAACGGGGCTCTCCGAGGCTGCCCCTCATGGGGAGGGTCCAGGTTCGTGGCCACAGACCACCCCTATGCCGAGCTCGCGCACGCCCGCCACCCAGGGCTGGCAGAGGCTGGGCGGACCGTGGCATCAGGACCCTCCCAGGGACGCTGTGTCTCTCATGGAGGAAATGAGCAGCCAAGGACAGGCCAGCCCACGGCGTGGTGGTGAGGGCGCTGGGTCCCACCTGGCCGCTGCGCAGTCCGAGGCTTGCACCTGAGGCCGGGAAATCTGTGGGGCGCGTGTACCGGTGCCCAAACCCTGACAGGGGAAGATCCCGGGTCAGTCTGTCTCTGTCTGGTCACATCTAAAACTATACGAACAGCAACCAGCAGGTGGCAGAATGGTTACATCACTGGGTGTGGTCAACCGCAGTTCAAATCCCAGACCCAGTGGCTTAAAACCCACATTGGGCATGTGTGCGTGTGTGCCCAAAATCCTGGGAGGAGAGTGGAGAGGGATTGTGGCATGGCCATCCCCCCTGGGGGATGACTTCTCGCTTCTTCTCTCTGTCTCTCCAGTGAACGCACACACCCTATAACAAATGTCTCTCTTAAAAATTAAAAAATAATAAATACAATGAAGTAAATAATTCTGCTTTTTTAAATTAAAAAAAAAAAATACCCAGGTTCGAATCCCTGCTCCCTGGTTTCCAGACCGGCAGGCCTTATCCAAGTGGTCATCTTTGGGCCTCAGCTTCTCTGTTAGGAGGGGGCTAGGCGGGAGCAGCATGCCCTCGGCCAGCAGAGGGCCTGGCTTGGGTGAGCACCAGCACTCTTTTGTTTTAGAGACATTTTTGCTATAGGACGTGTGCACTCAATGGAGAGCCAAGAAGACAGAGAGCGAGAAATCACCCCCTGGGGGCGTGGCCATACTGCAATCCCTTCTCCTCTGTTCTCCTCTTGGGACCTTGGGCACGCACATGCGCCCCAGCATGAGATTCGAGCTGCCAGGTCCAGGACTTGAACTGCAGTCGACTACATGGGAGTCCAGTGATGTAACATGGCGCCATCTGCTGGCCCCGCACCAAGACTCTTCACATGTACTGACTCAGCTCATCCTCACAGAAGCCTCTGGGCTAAGTAACATTATCGTCACTGTTCTATTTTATTTTTATTTGTTTCTTAAAATAATTATTTTATTTTGCTGCATTTATTTATTTAGTTAGTTAGTTAGTTAGTTTAGTTTGACCAGAGAGTGAGAAAGAGAGAGAGAGAGAGTGAGAGAAAGTGAGAAAGCAAGCCACCAGATCTGGGACTTGAACCTCAATCAGCCATGTGGGAGTTCAGTGCCCCTAACCACCATGCCTTCTGCTGGCACCTATTTATTTATTTTTTTTAGAGAAAAAAAAATTTTTTTTTTGGAGAGGTTTTTTTTTTTTTTTTTTTTTTTGCTATAGGGCGCGTGCGCTCGCCAGTGAGACAGAAAGAGAGAGACAGAAAGCAAAAAGCAGCCCCCCAGGGGCGGATGGCCACACCACAATCCCTTCTCCTCCATTCTCCTCTAAGGATCTTGGGCACACACGTGTGCCCAGCCTGAGTTTTAAGTCGCCAGGTCTGGGACTTGAACCATGGTTGACTATGTGGGAGTCCAGTGACATAACCATTATGCCATCCCATCATCACTATTTTATTGCGGGGGAAACTGAGGCAGAGAGCATTCAGATATGTGTGTGGCAGCACACGCTGGTGTATCACGAGGCGGGTCTGACCATGCTGGGCCTGGCCACACATTGCTCTATGCCCAGTCCCTGGCACATAGTAAGCCCTTTGTGAGAGTGAAATGTGTGTGTGCATGTATGATGGACAGATGAGGGGGTGGGTAGGGAGTGAGTGTGGGATGGGAGATAGATGGATGAGTAGGGGGGTGGATAGATGGATGGATGGATGGATGGGTGGGTGGATAAATGGGTAGATAGGCGGGAAGGTGGGCATATGGATGGGTAGACGGGGATGGATGGATGGGTGGGTAGATGGAAGGGTAGATAGGTCGGAAGGTAGGTGGACAGGTAGATGGGTGGATGGATGGGTAGATGGATAGGTGAATGGTTGGTTGGGTGAATGAGTGGATGAATGGATGGATGAATAGTTGGATGGATGGATAGGTGGGTAGTTGGGTGAATGGATGGGTGGATGGATGGATGAGTGGATGGATGGGTAGATGGATAGGTAAATGGTTGGTTGGGTGAATGGGTGGATGAATGGATGATGGGTGGTCAGTTGGGTGGTGGTTGGTTGGTGGACAGATAGATGGATAGATGTATAGGAGAATGGATGGGTGGGTGGATGGTGGGTGGATGGGTGGTGGGTGGATGTATGGATAGATGGATGAGTGAATAGATGTGTAGATAGGGAGGTGGGTGGGTGGATGGTAGATGGATGGATGGTTGGGTGGGTGGATGAGTGGGTGGGTGGATGGGGGGTGGGTGAATGGTGGATGTATGAATTGTAGGATTGGTGGGTAGGTGGATGGTAGATGATAGACGGTTGGGTGGATGAATGGGTGGGTGAATGGGTGGGTGGGTGGATGGTGGATGTATGAATGGTAGGGTGGGTGGGTGGGTGGATGGTAGATGGATGGACGGTTGGTTGGGTGGATGAGTGGGTGGGTAGATGGGGGTGGATGGATGGTGGATGTATGAATGGTAGGCTGGGTGGGTGGGTGGATGGTAGATGGATGGACGGTTAGTTGGGTGGATGAGTGGGTGGGTGGGTGAATGGTAGATGTATGAATGGTAGGTTGGGTAGGTAAGTAGATGGTGGATGTATGGATGGTAGGATGGGTGGGTGGGTGGATGGTGGATGTATGGATGGTAGGATGGGTGGGTGGGTGGATGGTAGGTGGATGGACGGTTGGTTGGATGGTTGAGTGGGTGGGTGGATGTATGGATGGTAGGATGGGTGGGTGGGTGGATGGTAGATGGATGGACGGTTGGTTGGATGGTTGAGTGGTTGGATGGTTAAGTGGGTGAGTGGATGAGTAGGTGGGTGGAGGGTGGATGTATGAATGGCAGGATGGGTGGGTGGGTGGATGGATGGTAGAGGGGTGAATGGATAGTAGAGGGGTGAATGGTTGGGACACCCTACAGCTAGTTGGTCCGACTGGCTCCCGGAGCCCCCACTTTCATGGCCAGGAGAGCTGCTCTGGGTCCCCATCCCATCGAGGTCCTTCCGGTCCTTTCTCAGAGGTCTCAGTCCCTAGAAGCCGAGTGTGTATGGGGAGGGCCTCCATGAACAGGCAGCGTTTGCTCAGAAGCTCGAGGCAGGTGACACGGTGGCCGTGTGACGGTCCCCGAGGCAGGAACGCGGGCCTGGGCAGTACCCAGCATCGCCACCTCACCTTCTCGTCCTCCACCTCTGGTCCCCAGGAGTACAGGAAGTTCTGGGCGGGCCTCCAGGGCCTCACCATCTATTTCTACAGAAGCAACCGGGACTTCCAGGTAAGGATGCGCGTGGACGCTCGGGCCTGGCCTGGACGGCATGGCCGACAGCGGCCGCGTCACCCAGGCAGGCCGAGAGCCACAGGCCTGGCACTCAGACCCTCTGCCTCTGTGCCCCAAGCCCGTGGAGAAGCTAGACCTGGGGACATTCGTGAAGCTCACGGACGAGGAGCCCTGGGGAAGCACGCAGGACCCGGGAACCCACTTCAGCCTGGTGCTCCGGAACCAAGAGGTCAAGTTCAAGGTAGGGCCCAGACGGGCGGATGAGAACGTCTGTCCGCACAGACAGGCACTAGCGTGCAGCCGCCCCGGGCCTCGGGTGTCGGTAAGAGCCCAGCAGCAGGAGCAGGCCACGCGAAGGCCCGGGGCGCCCGAGCCTGTCAGTCGGAGGAACACCAAGGAGGCCCTGTGGCTGAGCAGAGTGAGCCAGGGGGAGAGGGGAGGCGGGAGGGCAGGGAGGGGAGGCGCAGGTCGTGCAGGGCCTGCGGGTCACAGGGAGGGCTTGGGTTTCTCCCCCAAATGGGAGGGAGATGGGAGCCATGGGCGGCTGTAGAGCTGTAGTGCCATGTGCCATCTGCGTTAGGCTCTCTGATATGGCACTAACACCTGCTCACACCCATGGGGCATTCAGACGCCATCGGGAAGGAGCCATGCCAAGCCCTTTCATCCTTCTTTCATTTCATTCTTTTTTTTTTTTTTTTTTAGAGAGAGAGGTTTTTGCTATAGGACCCATGTGCTCACCAGAGAGAGAGACAGAGAGACAGAGAGACAGAAAGTGAGAAATCACCCCCCAGGGGGGATGGCCACGCCACAATCCCTTCTCCTCCATTCTCCTCTCGGGATCTTGGGCACGCACGCACATGCGCCCGGCGTGAGTTTAAGCCACCGGGTCCGGGACGCGAACTGTGGTCAGCTACGTGGGAGGCCAGTGACGTAACCATGACCCCACCTGCTGATCCACGTAGTTCGTTGCATGTTAAGAACAGCCCTTGGCTGGAGAACATAAAAGTGTTGAACATTGTGAGGGACACGAGAGGCAAAGCGGGGAGAGAGTGTGGGAGCGGGAGAGCGCAGGAAGTCTGGGGGTAGAGCGGTGAGCACCTGTGGGACGCAGACACAGAGCAGGGCTATGATCCGTCACGAGGATGCATGCGATGGCGGCCTCGCCTGGGCTGGGCGGAGGTGTGTATCGTGCTGGGTGGAGTCTCTTCACAGTCGAAAAGATGGATACTGATTTCATGTATGAATAACAAAAATATATATGAAGGATAAAAGAGAACAGCCCTTCGAGATAACGACCAGTATCCCCAGTCCCTTCCCCGCTGTCCCAGCGGGCAGACGCTCCGTGACACGGACTTCCCCCTGACTTCACGACTGAGCATTTGTACATGCACATGAGGGTGAGAGAGGAGAGAGAAGGCCCTTCCTGCAGCCTGGGCTCGGGGTGTGCCTGCGTGCTTCAGGCTGACCAGGCCGGGGATTTGAACCTCGGTCACTATGTGGTAACCACGCAGGGCCTCACCACTGTGCAGCGGGGCCAGCCCAGCACCGACTTCTCTGTCTCTCCTCAGGTAGAGAGCCTGGAGTCTCGCGAGATGTGGAAAGGTTTCATTTTGACGGTGGTGGAGGTAGGCATGGTTGCCCCCACTCCCGTTTGCCTCCCATTTCTTTCCATCCTTCATTCCCAAACCAGCCGCCAGGGCTTAGAACGGTGGTGTCAAACTGGTGGCCCACAGCCCAGCCGGGGCCCAGAGACCGCTTTGGTTTCATCACCTGAATGCTACGATTTCTTTTCTTTTCTTTTGAGAGGTTTTTGCTATAGGGCGTGTGCGCTTGCCAGACAGAGAGAGACAGAGAGACAGAAACCGAGAAATCACCCCCGGGGGGATGGCCACGCCGCAGTCCCTTCTCCTCTGTTCTCTCGTGATCTTGGGCACGCACACACACAAGCCTGGCGTGAGTTTAAGCCACCGAGTCCGGGACTTGAACCACGGTCAACTACATGAGAGTCCAGCGACATAGCCATTATGCCAACTGCTGGTCCCCATTATTATTATTATTTTTAATTTGCTACTGGACACATGCACTCACCAGAGAGAGGCAGAGAGAGAGGGAAAGTGAGAAAGCAAGCCGCCAGGTCCAGGACTCGAACCGTAGTCGGCCATGTAGGAGTCCACCACCTTGACCACCATGTCACCTGCTGTCCCCCTCTTTAAAATTTGCTGTATGTGTGCTCGCTGGACAGAGACAGGAGAGGGACTGTGAGAAATCACCACCCAGGGAGGATGGCCACACCACAGTCCCTTCTCCATGCTCCTCTTGGGAACATGGGCATGCACACACATGCACCTGGCATGTTTTCAAGTCAGTGGGCACAGGTCTCAAACCACACGGTCAGCTGTGTGGGGTCCAGGTGCCTTCCCCACCTGCTGGCCCGAGGCCTAACTTTTTGTTTCGTTTATTTATTTATTTTTAATTTTTTTACCGTAGAGCGCTTGCGCTCACTGTAGAGAGACAGAGAGGGAAACATGGGGTGTGGCCATGCCCAAGGCCTTCTCCAGGCATTTCGGACAGCGTGTACACAGAGGGCATGCAAGCCACCGGGTCCAAGACTTGAACCACCGTGGGCCATGTGGGACTCCAGCGCCTTAACCACCACACCGCCTGCTGGCCCAAGTGCTAAGAACGTTTAAATGACCTCCCAGTCCTCGAATAACAGGGACCTTAGCCTACATGCCCGGTTTCGCGACCTGATCTGTGGCCAGCCGGGTCCCCTGGGCCATTCCATGGGAACCTCTGGATTCCACACCAACTCCTCTCCCCACCACCCTGCTCCTCGTTAAGTCTCTGGGCGTCCTCTCGAAGCCCTTTGTCCCCGAGGTATCAGGCGGCTCGGGAGCCCTCCGCCCCCTCCCACGGTGGCCCCAGTCCGGCCTCGGTTTGCCCCTGGGTGACGCAGCCGCCGTTCACTCACTGCGCCTCCGTCGCTCCTCAGCTCCGAGTCCCGTCCAGCCTGACCCTGCTGCCAGGACACCTGTACATGATGGCCGAAGTCCTAGCCAAAGAAGAGGCGCGCCGCGCGCTCCAGACGCCCCCGTGAGTGTCGCGCCTGGCCCGAGGGCGCGCAGTGAGCTGGTCTTAGGCTGAGGTTAGGGCTGCACGGGCTGGGGCGGGCTTAGGGCCCAGGCAGGGCCAGGCAGTGGCAGAGGCGACGCCTGGGCCTGCGGGGGCCGGGAAGGCTCTCCAGGGGCACGTCTACAAGCCCAGAGTGGGTGGGGGCTGGCAGTCCGCGGGCGGAGTCGGGGGCCTGAGCCTAGCGGGCCGTGGGACAGCGCCTCTATAAGCAAATTTAGGGTCTGGAGCATGGGACAGGCTCTCCAGGGGCAGGTCTAGGAGCCCAGGAGGTGACACTGGCTTTCCGGGGACAGAGTTCTGTGCCAAGAGGGCGTGGGAGGCGCCGGAGCCTGGGGGGAGGGGTAGGGTCGCTGTCCGGGGGATGGGACAGGCTCTCCAGGGGCCGGTGCAGAGGCCTGGAAGACGGAGCTGGGTCTCCAGGAGGCGGGACCGGGACGTGGGGGCGGAGCACAGGCGGCAGAAAGGCGGGACCGGGCCCCGGGGGCGGGGTCACGCGCGGAGGGGAGGGGCTTGGCCTTCGGGGCGGAGCCGGCACGAGCGGGTGACGCGGCCGCCCCAGGTGCTTCCTGAAGGTGAGCCGGCTGGAGGCGCAGCTGCTCCTGGAGCGCTACCCCGAGTGCGGGAACCTGCTGCTGCGGCCCAGCGGGGACGGCACGGACGGAGTGTCGGTCACTACACGCCAGATGCTCCACGGGTGCGCATGCGCGGCGCCAGGAGGGCGGGGTCGGGCGCGGGGGCGTGGCCAGAGGCAGGGCCCGAGTGTCCCGGAGGCGGAGTCAGACCCGGAGTTAGGGCCCGGTCCTCGGGACAGGCACGTGGGGGTCTCCATAAACCGGGTGGGGCGTCTGGAGCAGAGACGAGTCAAACGGGGTGGGTATGAGTCTGTTGGGCCGAGTCAGAACCTGTGGGTGGGGTCATGGCCTGGATCCCTATTAGTGGATAAATCTGGCTCTAAGGCCGGGTAACACTGGGGGACAGGGTGATGTCGAAGGTAGAATTAGAACCTGGGGACGGAGCCCATAGGGCTTGTCCCCCCGAGGGCGGGGCCTTTTCTGGGGAGAAGTCAATTAAGGGCCTCTTCTCTGAAGGCCGGGACCCCGCGTAGTCCGTGTTCAGGGAGTCAGTTGGGGGCGGGGCCCTTTCTGGGGGCGGAGCCACTGGGCCTGGCCCTCCTTGGGGGCGGGGCTAGGGGCGGTGCCTTTGCTGGGGTCTGGCCCTCCTTGGGGCGGGGCCTTTCCCCGGGGCGGTGTAGGCGTCTAGCCGAGCGGCCCACTCGCCCACTCCGCGTGCAGGACGCCCGTGATCCGGCATTACAAGGTGAAGCGCGAGAGCCCCAAGTACGTGATTGACGTGGAGGAGCCGGTGAGCACTGGGCCGAGGTCCCGGGGAGAGCGCTGGGCGCCGCACCCCTTCCGCCCTCCCTGACCGCGCCCCCCACCCGCCCCCAGTTCTCCTGCGGCTCTCTGGACGCAGTTGTCAACTACTTCGTGTCGCACACCAACAAGGCGCTGGTGCCCTTCCTGCTGGACGAGGACTACGAGAAGGTGATAGGTGGGTGCAGCTCGCGCCTCTCCCGCCCCCGCGCGGCCTCACCCGGACAACCTGAGCCTGCCCGGGCCGTGCGACTTTTCCAGGCTGCCCTCTCTGTTCCAGGTTACGTGGAAGCGGATAAGGACAATGGCGAGAGTGTGTGGGTGGCGCCCTCGGACCCGGGCTCAGGTGACACCCCCCTCCCCGCCGCTGTCACCCAGCCTGGGTGGCAGTAGCCAGAGTTGTAGGGACAGAAATGACACGAACCCTCAAGGGCCTCCCAGGTCGGGGATGGGTGGCAGACAGAGCTGGACAGACACTCCCATCAGTGAGGTCGAACTTGGGGTCGGGAGGACCGTTGGGGCTTGATGTGGGGGTACACATGCAGAGTGGGGCAGAAGACAGGTAGAGCGGGGCAGGCTTCCTGGAGGAGGGGATGTTGACTGAAGTTCTCAGCAGATTTTCCTAGGCAGAGGTGGGCAATAGAGGGAGATGGGGAATTGGGTGGGCGTCAAGAAACAGGTGGAAATAGGTCCGGTTTATGGAGCGCAAGGAGGAGGCAGAGGGCAGACTGGGGAGGCCTGTGGGTTGAGGGAACCCCCCATGGTGGTCATGTATGCGTACACACATGTGCACACGTGTGCATGCTCTCCCAACTCCGTGCCCACCTGCGCAGTCAGAAGCAGACAGCAGATCACACTCCGGGCACACGCGCTGGGCGGCCCGCACAGGCCCATCGTGGTCAGCGGTCAGGTGGGGACGCGTCACTGCGGGCACATCCGCTCATGAGCACAAAGGCAGACGCGTGCAGGCCTCCGTAAGCACCATGTAGACAGGCGGTCTGGCGGCCCCGGCCCCCACGCGGCATGGCGCAGGTGTGCACACCCTAAGCACCTTACACCATGCCTGCACAGCGCCGCCTCCGGATCTCCGGGGCGAACGGGGGCCGCATATACGACGGTCCCGAGAGGGTAGCGCCATGCCCTACAGCTTCGGCCTGCAGCGGGCTGCGCGGCTAGGTTTGCCCGAGTGCATTCTGGGAGACTCCCACGGTGGCGCGGGACGCACATTTTGGAAACTCCCTGTTGCTAAGCGCCGCATGGCCATATTCACTGGTGCGAGTTCAGTCGTACTGTTTACGCCGCAGAGACAGGTAAAGACTCAGCGGCACCTGCTCGGACACACGCACTCGCACGCACACACAGGGACGCAGTATGTAAGCACGCGTGCACGCGGACCCACCTGGCCTGTCCCTGTACCCTGTGGGCCCAACGGTGACCGCCTTCCCGCGCCAGGTCCTGCGCCCCCTGCGGGTGGTCCCAAGCAGCCTGCAACGGTGTCCACGCCGGTGCCCAGCCAGGACAAGCTGCCCCCACTGCCTCCCCTGCCCCCGCTACCGGACCAAGATGAGAACTACGTGACCCCCATCGGAGACACCCCAGTGGCCGACTACGTGAACCAGGAAGGTGGGTGAGGCCTGCTGGGCAGGGGTGCTGCTGGAGCTGGGGCGGGGAGCTCGCTGGCTGGCCGCTGTGACACGCCACACCTCTGCCCACGCAGTGTCACCCTCTAGCCGGCCGGTCGTCCAGAAGCCCAAGAAGTTGGCGAAGGTTCCGGCGAAGCCCCTAAAGCCACCAACTATGCCGAAGCCAGGTAGGGGCGCTGCTCCCCACGACCCCCTGCCCAGTGGAGGGCGGGCTTCAGCTTTCTGCCTTTTCCTCCAGAGCCCAAAGGCCTCAAGGGTGGCGCGGCCAGGAAGCCAGCAGGCAGCTCAGCCCAGGCTCTCCTCCTTGCCCCTGGTAAGGGGGTGGTGGGGGTGCTCGGGGGCGGGCTCCCGGGTGGGTGCCCAGCCCTGCCCCAGAACCTCTGCTCGCGTCTGCGGGTTCCTACTGGCTTTGAACACGGTTTCAGCTTGCAAATCGAAGGCCAGCCCTGCGGGGGGTTGGGGGTGGACTGGGAGCGCCTGGCCCAGCTGAAGCTCTGGTTCTGGCCCCCAGGGCTGGCACATGTGACAGCAGAGCTGGAGATGAAGCTACAGAAGAGGCGGGCGCTGGAACACTGAAGGGACCTCACCCGGACCAGGGGTTCACTTCGGGCAGGGCGCCGCAGGCGGGTCCTTCTCCCAGGATTAAAACTCCAGTGACCAGAGTCCCTGCGTTGGCTTGGCTGGGGGGGACAGGGGGTCGTGCCTGCCACGGCCGGGCACCCCAGTGACCCTGGGCACTGCCAAACCCACCTCCTTACTGTAAGGAAAACCCGTCTGGGGCCACGGGAGTGGGGCAGCGGTGACTCAGGGCTCAGAACTGGGTCCCTCCGCTGCGGTCCCCAGCCGGGTCAGCCGGACACACCAGGCACCAGAGGCAGGCCTGTGTAGGAGGCACTGGGGAAGGGACGGCGGCGCTCCCCACCCCGCGGAGCGCGCTCCCCTTTCTTTCGCAAACCCCTCAGAGCGTATGCTCTATCATGAACTACAAATTAAAGAAAAGTGGGCCAGCAGGCGGCGGAGTGGTTAAGGCGGATTACGTGATTCCATGGGCAACTGTGGCTTGAGTCCCAGACCCAGCGGCTTGAAAATCACATGGGCGCGTGTACATGCGTGCACAAAATCCCAGGAGAATGGAGGAGAGGGGATTGCGGCACGGCCATCCCCCGGGGGTGATTTCTCACTCTCCCTCTCTCTGTCTTATGGCCAAAAACCTAAAAAATAAAAACCAGAAAGAGGAACAGAAAAGCCAGGGCCGGCCCCACAGCGTGGTAGCTGAGAAAGCCGGCTCCTACACGGTTGTGCAGCCTGAGTCCCGACGCCTGGCAGCTGGAAACCCACACACGGCACATTTCCGGGCCCAGCAGGGTGGAAAGATGGGAGATCGTGGTGGGAGCATCCGGCGAGGGGACCCTTTCTCCCTCTCCCTCTCTTTGTCTCTCTGTCTCTTTCTGGCGAGGATGTGCACGCTCTGACGATAAAAAAAAGCCAAGAACAGGGGACCAGCAAGTGGCATGGGGGTTAAGGTGATGGACACTCCCACATGGCTGACCACAGTTCAAGTCCCGGACCTGGTGACTTGCTTTCTCACTTTCCTCCCTCCTCTCTCTGGTCAAATTAAAATGAATGAATGAATGAATGAATGAATAAATCTTTAAAAAAAAAAAAAAAAGGCAAGAACAGGGCCCAGCAGGGAGTGTGGTGGTTAAAGGCACTGAATTCCCATAGGCTGAACGCAGTTCGAGTCCCAGACCTGGCAGCTTGCTTTCTCACTCTCTCTCTGTCTCTTGCTCTGTCCCTCTCTGGCCCAATTAAAATAAGTAAATAAATAAAGTTAAATAAAATAGTTCTTTTAAGGAAAAAAAAACATGTAAAGACCAGCCTGCTAACAGCTGAGAGCGCGGAGGTCCAGGGCCATGCTGTGGCCAGGCCTCCGGGACCCAAGAACCAGCACGCGCTCAGCCAGTGTTTGACTTTTATTGGAGAGGTGTGGGGAGGGGGGCCCGCCCTGCACCCGGTCCCTGTGGTGAACCCCCAGCAGGGTTTAAGGCTCCAAGCAGCATGAGAGGAGGGTGCCTGGCCCCCCGTGCCCGGCAGGGGGCGCGGCTGCCTAGGTGAGGCTGGTGTTGGAGCTGCTGGTGGCGCTGCCCCGCTTCTGCAGGCAGCGCACGGAGCTGGGCACCTGGAGGCCGGTGGTCACCTGGAAGCTGCCGCACCACACCTGGCGACAGGGAGGGGGAGGTTGGCGGAGCCGGCGATCGCCTTCCCGGAGCCCACCACCGGCGCCCAGCGGCCCGCGGCTCACCGTGAAGGCGGGCAGCAGCGGCTGCGTGAACTTGGCCTTGAAGGTGTGCAGCAGCTGTTTGGTCCGGGCGTTGTAGAAGGACAGGAGGCCTGGCACGGAGGGGCAGGGGACCGGTCAGCGCTGGGAGGGCCCGGGGGAGGGGACGCGGCGGCGCGGCCCGGCGGCGCGGCGGGTCACCTTGGTGGAAGTCACAGTGCACACCCAGGCAGTCGGGGCGCGCGCGCGTCCAGCACCTTGACCTTGTTGGCGTGCTTGGCCGTGAAGCTGACCTGCAGCCAGTTGTTGAGGTGCAGGCACCAGGACGCCGCCGTCTTGCCCAGCTGCTCGAAGCGGCCCAGGCTGCGGTAGGCCACGCCCACGCCGAAGGCCTTGCTGTCGGGGTCGTAGCGGACCTCCCAGTAGTGCTCGCCCGCGTCGATCAGCGTGTCCCCTGCGGGCGGCCAGCGTGAGCGCCGTCCCCTCGGATACTGCTCGGGTGCCAACTACCTAGATCCCAACCACTGCACCCCGACCCTAGCTAGTCCCCGATCCTGGTCCTCCCCGAATCCGTTACCCCGAAAATCCAGCCATTCCCCTCATCCGAGCTGTCCCCAAGGCCCAGCCAGACTGTGGGAATGCCCCGCCCAGAGCCTCTCCTGAACTGCACAGCTGGGGCGCCCCCGAAATCACCTCCCCATACTCTCACCTCCCAGTGTCAGGACGACATGCTACTGGGCCATTCCCAGCAAGAGAGCCCCTACCCCATCAGGGTCCTGTCCCCGGCCGCTCCCCATCCTCACCCAGCACCGTGTACGACTCAGCCGTGAAGCGGTCGCGTCCTCCGCGGCCTGAGGGCATCCTCTTGGGAGACGGAGTACCCCTGTGGGTGGCAGAGGGGCGTGGCTCAGTGCAGCCCTCGTCTCCCCAGAGCGGGGCTTCTCCGGTCCTCCGGACCCACCGTGAACACTTGCCCAGCCCCTGACAGCACTTGGCTCTAAACGCCGGGCCTTCCCATTGTGTCAGAGCATGTCAGTGCCTTTCCTCACCTGGAAGACTCCTATTGCACCATCAAAACCCTATCCCAAAGTCTCCTTGCCCCTCACTCAGCCTCGAGACTCCTCTAGCCCCGGGGCCTCCCTCCACCCCAGCCCTGGCCACGCTGGGCTCTGGGCGCCCATGTCCAGCTCGATCTCCTCCAGCAGAGACTCAGGGAGGGAGGGGGCAGGCTACCTGGCCGGGGAGTTGACGGGAGACGCCGTCCGCCCCTTGCCGTCTTTCTCGCGAGCTTTGATATCCTGCACCTTCCCGCCCATAGCGTCCCACTCCACGGAGAGATCGTCCACCCGCAGGTTCTGGTGGGATGTGGACGCATCCAGGTGGAACATGAACGCTGGGGTCAGGCAGACGGGGAGTCACAGAGATGGGGAGACCCAGAGAGACACAGAGAGAGACACAGAGACAGACAGTGACCAAGACAGACCCAGACGGAGACGGAGCAGAGAGACGAGGAGACCGAGCCTGAGAGAAACTACCAAAGGTTCCGAGAGACACAGAGAGAAAGAGAGACAGAGGCAGAGAGACACCCACGATGAAGGACGGGGAGCAGGGAGCATGGGGCCAGAGGCGTGAAGGCCGGGGGTTGCTGCCTACGTCTCTCCTAGGTCTGGAGGCATCCTCAGGCCTGCTGGGCTGCCCTGCACTTGCGGCGGGGATGAGCCCCAGGAAAGGGCTGGCCTACAGCAGGGATTCGGCTAGACCCCAGGGGACTTCCTGGCGGGACGCGCCACGGCGTCACTGAGGAAGCTGGGGACCTGCCTTACACTGATACTCTGTCCCAACGCTACAGAGGATTTATCTATGCGTGGAGAAGAGAAAGAAAGCATAAAAACCATCCAGGTAGAATGGAGGAAAACCAAAGACGAAAGCAGGTTGTTCTTGACCATGAGTTCAGGATGCCACGGGAAACTGAGCTCTGAGCTCCCCAGCAGGCAGGGCAACAAACACCACAGAACTCGGAGTAAAGGGTTCTCGTGATGCATTGGTCCCGAGGGCACCGGGAGGAAGGGGTCATGGACTCAGGGGCAGGGCAGGGTGGTGGCCAGTCACCTGACGTCTCTAGGGTCACCGGCTCAGAGAACTCGCCTGCAACCGCCTTGTTACAGGCCTTCACACGGAAGTTCATGTACTTCATGTCGAACTTGAGACCTAGGAGGCAACATTATGTGTTTTCTGAGACTCTGAGCAACAGCTTAGTCATAGCCTATCCGTCCCACAAGAATCCCACTGCCCCCCATCCTCAGGAGCACCCTAGAAATGGCACCTTATCACTGAGCAGCCAACCTAAACCTCATCCACCTCGGGCTATGGAGTTCTTGACTCCGCCTCCAACCCACACTGGCCAATCAGGATGATTTATGATAATACAGTCACAGTGGTTGGCTCAGGGACAAAGCACGTGACCCAAAGCTGGCCAATCAGAATGGGCTCTGGGACTGTGGTACTACAGCAAGCCATCCCTCTTTTCCCTAGGCTGGCCAGCTACGAGGTAGCTCACCGAGAAAACCCGCCAGTACATTTGGCAAGCCTCCTTGACGAGGCACCCCACAGCCAACAATCGTGGGGACAAAGGGGGCAGGGCCACCTGCTGCAACCCCTGCATGTAGCCATACGCGGTTAAAGAGCCTCCCTATGGCCCAGCCATGGGGCTGTGCTGCTCAGGTGCTGAGCCCCACGGGCTGGGATCACGGGGGAGGCTGGTGTTCAGTTCCTGGTCCAATCTAAAGGCTGGGTGCAGTGGCACGTGCCTGTAATCTCAGGACTTGGGGAGGCTGAGGCCAGAGGATTCTGACATAGCAAAAATCCTGGCTTTAAAAAAAGGGAGGGCAGGCCAGCAGGTGCTGTAGTGGTTAAGGCGCTGGACACTCCCATATGGCTGACCACAGTTCGAGTCCTGGACCTGGTGGCTAGCTTTCTCGCTTTCCCTCTCTTCTTTCTCTGTCTCTCTCTGGTCAAATTAAAAACAAAACAAAACTAGGAGCCAGCAGATGGCGAAGCGGTTATATCGCTGGATTCCCACATGGCACAATGTGGTTTGAGTCCTGGACACAGTAGCTTAAAACTCATGCCAGGCATGTGTGTCTGCATGCCCAAGATCCCAGAGGAAAATGGAAAAGGGATTGTGGTGTGGCCACCCTCCCAGGGGGGTGATTTCTGACTTTCCCTCTCGCTGTCTCTGTCTCTCTCTCCTTCCCATCTAATACACATGCCCTAAGGCAAAAACCTCTAAAAAATAAAATAGAAACCAGCAGATGGCGTAATGGCTATGTCACTGGACTCCCATGTAGTCGACTGCAGTTCGAGTCCTGGACCGGGTGGCTTAAACTAACACCGGGTGCGTGTGAATGTGTGCCCACGGTCCCTATAGCAAAAACCACCTCTCAAAATAAATAAATAAATAAATAAACAAATAAATAAATAAAACCTCTCCAAAAAAAATAAATAAAAAGGTGGAGGACCAGAAGATGGTATAATTATTACGTTGCTGGACTCCCACATAGTCGACCATGGTTTGAGTTCCAGAATCAGTAGCTTGAAATTCACGCTGGGCATGTGTACATGAGTGCCCCAAATCTCAATAGGAGAATGGAGGAGAAGGAATTATGGCATGGTCATCCCCGCTAGGGGAGTGATTTCTTGCTTTCTGTCTCTCTCTGTGTCTCTGGAGAGTGTACACACCCTATAGCAAAAATTTCCCTCTCTAAAAAAGAAAATATATTGAATTTTAATTATCATCATCATCATTATTACTATTAAATTTGCTATAGGGCAGATGCGCTCACCAGAGAGAGGCAGAGAGAGGGAGAAAGTGAGAAAGCAAGCTGCCAGGTCCGGGACTGGAACTGCAGTCAGCCACGTGGGAGTCCAGCACCGTAACCTCTGTGCCACCGGCTGACCCGGCAACTTTCCAGTTCCGACGGTGAACTATGTAAAGCTACCAGCACTGGGGGAAGCTGAGTGAAGGCGACCTGGATCCTCACTCCTTTCTGTGTGTGTACAACTTCAAGTGAATCCGTAATTATTTAAAAATAAAAGGCAACAACAAATACATTAGTATATATATTTATAACGGGTGTGTTTGTGTTGATCCCCACGCCAAGAATACAGCAACAGCTCCTCAGCCCTCCGGCTGGGTGACTGCCTCCCCTGTAATTAGCTGGCTCGTTATTAACCACGAGTGCTAATTACAGATAACCAGCCCGATCACAGCCAGGAGCCAGCCAGTAGACGTGATGTCACCACTGAGCTCAGCTCCCGGAGGGCTTCCTGGGCTTCAGGAGAGGCTTTTTGCTGTAGGGCACATGCAGTCGGCAGAGAGACAGAGAGAGAAAAACTGAGAGATCGCCCCCAGGGGGGATGGCCACGCCACAGTCCCTTCTCCCCCATCTCCTTCCGGCATTTTAGGCACGCACACACACGTGCCCGGTGTGAGTTTGAAGCCACAGGGTCCAGGACTCCAACCATGGTTGGCCACGTCAGTGCCTTAACCAGCACGCCACCTGCTGGTCCCTAGGTTTTTGACATAGGGCATGTGGGCTCACCAGAGAGAAACAGGGAGGGAAAGTGAGAAATCATCCCCTGGGGGGACGGCCACGCCACATCCCCTCCTCCTCCATTCTCGTCCTGGGATTTGGGGCACGCATGCACACGTGCCCAGCAAGATTTTCAAGCCACTAGGTCTGGGACTCAAACCATGTGGGAGTGCAGCCACCTTAACCACCATGCCCCCTGCTGGTCCCCCCCAAATAGCGTTCTTAAAACATCTATTTCCATTGCTATAGGGCATGTGAACTCGCCAGGGAGACACAGAAAGCAAGAGAATGAGAGTGGGGATGTGAGAAAGCAAGCCACCAGGCTTGGGGACAGAACTGTGATTGGCCATGTGGGAGTCCAGTGCCTTAACCACCATGCCACCCGCTGGGCCCTCCCCGAATGGCATTTTAAACTCACTAGGAATCCTGGAGTTTTCCTCCAGCCCTCCCGCACCATCGGGGCGGCTTCCCCAGGCATTCTGATGGGTTATAACTGCCGAAGAGACTCCCCGTTCCCGGATAGCTGGAGAGTACACCCAGAGCGCCATAGCCCTCTTTTTTTAATTTTTTAGGGAGATTTTTTTTTGCTATAGAGCACACGTGCTTGCCAGGGAGACAGAAAGTGAGAAATCACCCCCCCCCCCAGGGGTTTGGCCACGCCACAGTCCCTTCTCCTCCGTTGTCCTCTTGGGATCTTGGGCACACATGTACATGTGCCCAGCTTGAGGTTTAAGCTACCGGGTCCGGGACTTGAACTGTGATAGTCTACATGGGAGTCCAGCGACGTAATCATTACGCCACCTGTTGGTCCGCAGAGCGCCATCTCTAAGGCGCTGAGACTGTCGTCTTTATCGGTGCCCGGTGAGCCGTAGGCGTGCAGTGAACAGGATGAATGGTGAGAGTGAACGGCGCTGGGAGACGGGAGGTGAGGACGGGAAGGCCGGGGTGGGGCGGGTCCTGTGTCTCAGAGCCCGAAAGCGTGCCCGTTATCCGTGGGCGAACGCCCGGCCGCGCTGCGGTCAGTACCGACTCCCTTATCATTGCTCCCCACCGCCAGCAGGCGGCAGTGCACACTGGCGCCCTGGGAGGCCAGGCCGGCTTACCCGTCAGGGTGTACTCCATGCGCCGGATGCCCTCTATCACCATCCAGGGCTGGTCCTCCTTGAGGCGCGGCGGGCCCTCAAAGTTGGTCCTCCGGTACTCCAGCACGTAGTGGTCGATCTTGCTGTCCTCGTCCGGCATGCGCCACACCAGGGTCACACAGTTATCTGCCACCACAGACTCAGCCAGGTCGATCACTGGGGCGCTGGGCACTGTCCAGGACAGAGAGAGAGGTCAGGGCCCTGGGCCCGCAGGACGGATCTGGCTGGTGCTGCACCCACGTGGTGGACAGCAGGGGTGTGGCTTCCTCTGGTCACGCCCCTTGTGGGTGTGGCCTAACGTACTGCCCCTGGGGCGGGGCCTCTTCAAGGTTCTGGGACCCCCAGCGGGGGACCTCCTGGGATGCCTCAAGAGTGGGAGTCAGGGCAGATTCTTCTGGGATTCGACCAGTAAAGGGCAGAGTCGCTTAGGATCCCGTGCACAAAGGCAAAACTTGCAGAATTCTCTAATTGGGGATGTGGTGCAGCTTGCCTCGGGTTCCACCCCTGCAGGGAGCGGTTTCCTGAAGCCACTGGTGGGAGGGGCGTCTGTGGCTCCACCCTTCAGGGACGTGGCGATCAAGTGTCTCCACTCAGAGGTGGGAATCACTGTGGCTCCGCCCCCAGTGAGGCGGGGCATATCAAGGCCCCACCCAGCGGCGGGCCTGCCTGGGATTCGGACCGTCGGATTGGTCAGCCCGTCCTAGGTTCTTTCCCAGGGTTTCCGACGGGAGATCCCGGCCCGTAGCCTGCCGGTTTCGGACTCACCGGGCAGGAACTTGAGTGCCTGCAGCATCTGCCGCTCCTGGGCGAAGTCCACCATCAGGTGACTCATGTTGTCGCTGACCTTGGCTTTCAGTGACAGCCGGAAGGCAGGCGCCATCGTCACGCTGTAGGGGTGCAAGGGCAGGGACAGGGATGCCTGCTGCAGGAGTCTCGGCACCCGGGTCTGGGGGTCTGCTCTATGGGGGGGGACCACGCTCCCACGTCCCCACCCTCTCCCCAGGGACAGGGCATGGGGTGGAGGAACAGACCGGATCTTACCCATCTTTGACTTGCTTGGCAGCCTAAAGAGGGGACAGAGCACAAGTCAGAGACGCACCCTGACAGAGCAGGGAGCCCCGCGGACAAGAGGCTGGGCACTGCCCAGCACGTGCCAGCCCCGGCCGGGGCAAACCGTGCTGGATGTTCTTGTTTGTGTTTTAGAGAGCTTTGCTATGGGGCATGTGCACTCACTGGAGAGACAGAGACAGAGACAGAAAGTGAGAAATCACTCCCCGGGGGATGGTCACACTACAATCCCTTCTCCATTCCCGTCTGGGGATTTGGGGCATGCACGCATATATGCCCAGTGTGAGTTTGGAGTCGCTGGGTCTCGGACTCCAATCACGGTGGGCCACGTGGGAGTCCAGTGCCTTAACCACTGTGCCACCTGCTGGCCCTGGAAACCATGAATTTTTAAATATTTTATTTTTTGCCAGAGGGTGCATGCACTCACTGGAACGAGACGCAGAACTAGGAAAACAGAACCCCCCCGCCCCCCGTGGGGATGGTCACACTGCAGACCCTTGTTCTCCACGTCTCCCTCCTTTTGGAGATTTTTTTTATATGTACAGAAGTTTTGCTATGGGGTGTGTGCACTTGCCAGAGAGAGAGAGAAAGCACCCCCAGGAGGACGGCCACATTGCAATCCTTCGCCACCGCTCTCCATGTGGGATTTTGGACATGCCCACACATGCACCACAGTGATTTTCAAGCAGCTGGGTCCGGGACTTGAACTGCGGGATCGGCTACGTGGTATCCAGCAGCCTTAAACTCCAAGCCATCTGCCGCCCCTGAGATATGTTTTTAAATATTCACTGGGGGACCAGATGGTGGTGCAAAGGTAAAATGTGACATTGTCTGAGGCTGACCTCTGGGTAAATCCTGGATTCATGCCAGACATGTTGCCCATGGTCTAGGGCAGCCTTACCCAGGGCTGGATGGTAGCATCGAGACCATGTTGGGTCTCTCTGTCTCTGTCTCTCTGGATATTTCAGTATCCACATACTCCCTGCCACCCTCGAGACATACTTATGCCAAATGCTGCATGGGATATATTGTACTAAAAAGTTACTTGTTGGGGCCGCAGGTGGCGTAGCGGTGGAGCGCTGGACTCCCACATGGCTGACTGCAGTTCGACTCCCAGACCTGGGAGCTTGGTTTCTTGTTTCCCTTTCTCTCTCTCAGGTCAAATTAAAGAAATAATTATAACAAATGGAAATAAATAAATAAATAAATCTTTCTTTCTTTCTTTCTTTTTTAGAGGTTTTTGCTATAGGGTGCGTGCGCTCACCAGACAGAGAGAGAGAGAGACAGAGAAATAGAAAGCAAGAAATCACCGCCCAGGGGGGATGGTCACGCGGCAATCCCTTCTCTTCCATTCTCCTCTCGGGATCTTGGGCACCCACGCACATGCGCCTGGCATGAGTTTAAGCCACCAGGTCCGGGATGCGAACCGCAGTTGACTATGTGGGAGTCCAGCGACATAGCCATTACGCCAGCTGCTGGTCCCAAATCTTTCTCTTTTTTTTGGAGAGGTTTTTGCTATAGGGCGTGTGTGTTCTCCAGAAAGAAAGACAGAGAGAGAGACAGAAAGCGAGAAATCACCCCCCAGGAGGAATGGCCACGCAGCAATCCCTTCTTCTCCATTCTCCTCTTGGGATCTTGGTCATGCATGCATAGGAGCCTGGCGTAAGTTTAAGTCACCGGGTCTGGGACTCGAACCACAGTCGACTACATGGGAGTCCAGCGACATAGTCATTGCGCCAACTGCTGGCCACAATAAATCATTTTTTTACAAAAGTACTCGTCGACGTGCGAAACCAGTTTACCTGGGCGCCCTGTATTTTAGCTGGCCACCCTGTTCGTATGGCAGCAGAGGGACCTGCCTACCTGCGAGAAGTCCTCGCTGTCAGTGGCCTGCAGGGTCTGATTGGCTGTCTCCAGCAGCTCCTCAGAGCTCTCCAGGGCCCGAGTGCAGGCAGCCAGCTGGTTCTGTGGGGAGGGTGGCACCAATTGGCACAGTGCCAGGCACCAGAGAAGACAACTCGCTCCACTGCCTCCAGCCATCCCAGGGTTCCCACTGCTCTCAGGCCCAGGCGGGAGAGAGTCTGGGGCTGGGTTTCTGGATACCCATCAAAAGTCACCCTTAAAATCTGACGTACCCAGCCCACACCTGAGCCCCTGGGGACGGGAATCCCAGATGTGAGAACGTCTCCCAGGAGGCCTGGCTGCCGCCCCAGAGACCCCAGCAGGAGGGGACACAGACCGATCTGGAGCACCCGTGGGAGGGGCTGAGTGAACACGGGAAATGAGCTGAGCCAGATGTGGGGGCGTGGAGATGGGGGATTAAGCCAGCAGGTGGAGGGGGTACCGATGGGCGCCGGCAGGCGTGGGGGCGGGGAGAGGCCGAGGTGTGAGACCCGGGAGCACGGAGAGGAGAGGAAGAGGCAGCGGGGCCGGGTGAGGTCTGCGGCCGGCCTCCCGCCCAGCCTTGCACCTGCAGCTCGTAGGTCCGGCTGGCCCGGTCCTGCTTGATCTTCATGAGCATCCCCTCTTTCAGCTCCTCCAGGAGGGAGAAGAGGGACTGGAACTCCGCCTCCAGGTCCTCCTGCACCCTAGCTGAGTTCGCCTGGGTCGGGACATGTGCAGATGGGGAAACCGAGGCTGCACGTGGCCAGCCGGCCCGGCCGCCCCGCCCCCTGACGTCAGTAGCTGCCGGCCAGTCGGGATGGCGGCCCAGGCCCCGCCCCCGGCCGGGCCCCGCCCCCGGCCCCCGCCCGCTCACCTCCACGTTCAGCAGCATCTGTTTGAGGGAGTAGATGAAGCTCTGGATCTCCTCGTTCTTCATGGCCAGGGTGGTGATGATCTTCCGCAGAGCCTCCTGCACACACGTGCGCATGCGCCACACGCACGCAGCAGGTAAGCCTCTGGGTCGGCCAGAGCCCCCGCCCAGGCTCCGCGCTCTGTCCTCCAGGGATCAGGGGAGGAGGTGGGGGGCGAAGCTCCCGCCCAGCAGCTGGGCGCCATGGCGGCCCATTTCACAGGCGAGGAAACTGAGGCTCAGGACAGCCCCGAGGCGCTGCTCCAGGGCTGCCCGAGGCGAAGCCTTCAACAGCCCCTACACCCAAAGGTGGGGCCTGCACCGGGGACGGGCAGCCTGGGGGAGAGACCCCAGGGGAAGGGTGCCCGCGGGGGAGGCGGGGAGCCTGGGGTAAAGGCCCCCCTGTTTCCAGGCTGAGCCAGGCAGGGACCTACCCGAGGCCGGGCCTGCCTGGGGAAGGGGCGAGGTAGGCCAAAGGGTCACCTGGACAAAGGTGAGCAGAGAGCCCGGTGGGTGGGAAGGGGGATGCGGGCTGGGAGGAGGACCCCGGGCCGTGTGGGCGGGTCCTCGCGGGCCTCTGGCTCCCAGGGCCCTTCTTCTGGGAGCGCAGGGTCTGCGGGGTGGGCACTGCGGAGCCGGCGGGGCCACCTCCCAGGGCGTGGGGGAGGGGTTCAGGGCTTGGGTCCGGGACGCCGGGCTGTGGGGAGCATGGAGGGGACGCGCCTGGCCCCCGGCCAAGGTGATGGGGCTGCGTCCCAAACTTGGGGGGGTCCTAAATCCGGGCGGGGTTGCAGCGGGGCTGGGGCCGCAGCCGCAGAGCAGCTGGGCGGAGGGGGAGGGCGCTGCGGCTGCACCTGTGCGCCCCCTCGGCCGCCCCCGCCGCGGCGCCGCCCCGCCCCGTCTTACCCGCTGGTCCTCCATGGCTGCAGCCCAGGTCACGCCGGCCCGGCCCGCGGGTCCCGCTCGCTCGTGGAGTCTCCAAGCTGCCCTGGCCGCTGCCGGGAGCCAATGGCCCGCCGAGCCCGCGCCTCCGCCGCCGCGCCCCCGGTCAGCGCTCCATCACTGGCCGCAGTGCGCAGGCGCGCCCGCCGCGGCAGGCTGGGAAGTGTAGTCCCACGCTGGGGTCGCCAGGAGCGCCCCCCTCCGGAGCCCGGGCCCACCTGGAGACCCTGGTAGCGATGCCTGAGCGGGAGGCAGCTCCGAGCTAGGAGGTTCCGCCCTCGGCCCGGCCACGCGACGGAACCGCCGGTCTCCCTGGCCTCAGTGTCCCCACCTGCGCGCCCGCAAGCCCCCTGGTTCTTCCAGTAGGCATTCCAGGCCCCACTGAGGTCCGGCCTGGACCACTCACAGGCCTTTGTCCAAGCAAGTGTTCTTTATGTTATTGTTGTTGTTGTTTGAATTATTTATTTATTATTATTATTTCACATGAGTTTTGCCAGAGAAAGACACAGAGAGAGAGGGCAAGTGAGAAAGCAAGCCACCAGGTCCGGGACTCGAACCGTGGCCGGCCATGTGGGAATTCCAGCACCCTAACCACCACGCCACCTGCTGGCCCCAAGCAAGTGTTCTTTCTGTCCCCAAGGCACAAAGGAACTCCTACACATCCGCAAAGCCCCAGTCTCAGAAATCCCCAGAACCTTCCTGCAAACAGAGTCCGCAGAGTAGGGATGTCTGTCTCCCTCCCACCTGGGAGGGCTGGGCCATGCCGCTCAGTACAGGGGGACAGGGACAGGGACAGCGGGGGAGGGTGGAGTTCCGGAAAGTCCAGGAAGAGGGGCAGTGGTCGGGCAAGGCGGGGAGCTGCGTGAGTCTCTGGGGCCCTGTGGACAGAGCTCCCGCGGGGCCTCCCTGTGGTTCACTTCTGTGAAAGACGAGGCCTGCCGGGCTCTGGGGGAGAAAGGAGGTCACTCCGCGGCTGGGTGTGAGAGCTGCGGTCTCGGGTCTGCCACGTCCTCTCCAGAACACAGCCTGTCGTGGGGGCCCAGGGCTGGAGGAAGCTCAGAGTCCGGGAACTCCCGAAGTGAGCCCCAAGCTTCCCCCCAGGCCAGGGGGGCCAGCAGAGCCCCCCACCCGAGTCGCAAGCAGAAATTCATTTCTCCGAATGGTCAAAGGAAGACATCTGGGGGGAGTGAGCCAGGGACGCTGCCATTTGTCCACTACTGGGACCTGGTGGCTTGCCCTGTGGGTGTGCCCTCCCCAGGTAAGTTTATGCAGAGCTTTCCAGAAAGATTCTCACGCTGGGACACTTCTCCCAGCTCACATACAGACACAGCCTTTCAGACAAAGAACACTGGGGGGGGGGGGAGGCAGGTGGCGTGGTGGTTAGGGTGCTGGACTCCCACATGGCTGAATGCAGTTCGAGTCCCAGACCTGGAGGCTTTCTTTCTCACTTTCTCTCTGTCTCTCTCACACGCTATCCCTCTGGGGTCAAATTAAAATAAATAAAGTTAAATAAAACCATTCTTTTTTTTTTTTTTTAAATAATGCTTTGGGGAAACTGAGGCGCGGGCCGCAGGAAGCGAAGCCCCAAGCAGCCTCCAACCCTGGCTGCCTGCCAAGGCCCAGGTGTCAGGCTGCTCTGCAGCGGGGGCGGAGACTGTGGCAGGAAGTGTGTGACATGGGACCGGGAGAGGGTGGCCAGCCTCCCGCGGGGCCTGGGCACTCCATGGTCCGGGCATGGGGCCCCTGGGCACGACCCTGGTGCTCCTGGTGCAGTGCTGGGGTGAGTACTCGGGCTCCCTCCCCTTCAGCCCCAGTCGCCCCTGCACCTCAGTGTGCGACCAGGGCCTTGGGGCTGGGAGGCTCAGGAAGGGTCTTCAGACGGGCTGGGATGGGACTCACACCACGACCTCCAGGCAGGGGACCTGGGGACAGCAGTGGCTCCCGGCTCACCCTCCACTGGACTTCCCTCCCTTCTCTCGGTCTCCACCCCGCTTCTCCCACCCCGGGCCTTTGCACCTGCTGTTCCCACACCCGGGACACTCCCCCTCATCCCCCCCCGCCCCCCCGTCCGGCCTCAGCTGCAGCCCCCTCCGGGGCCCCCTCCTGAGCCCACCGCACCTCTGGGGCGGTCCCCTTGCAGTCAAACGTGGCCTCGTTCTTCCTCCTCCAGTCAGCTCCTCCTGGGTGTCCTCCATGTCAACCAGAGGTCACCCTGGGGTAAAGCCTGGGCACACCCCTGCCCCTGCCCTCGCCCCCCTCCTCCGGCCCACAGGGCACCCCTCAGAACCCTGGAGACAGCCTGCCCTTCCCGGACTGCTGCGGCAGCCAGCTCCCCGGCCTCCCCTCCATCTCTGGGCCCCTGCCCTTCACCAGGGCTGCAAGGGGAGTCTTTTTCATTTCTCACTTTTTTTATGTTTAAGATGTTTGCTGGAACAAACGACACAGGGAGAGAGAAAGGGAAAGTGAGAAATCCCCCGGGGGGTGGCCGTGCCCTAGTCCCCTCTCCTCGATCCTCCTCGGTCCTCCTCTCCGGGTCTCAGACACCCACACACATGCCCCCCGCCTGTTCTTCAAGCCGCTGGGTTCAAGACTCAAACTGCATAGAGGGCCACGGGAGATCCAGACACACACACACACACAGAGAGAGAGAGAGAGAGAGGGAGAGGGAGAGAGGGAGAGAGAGAGAGGAAACGGTCCCCATGGAGCAGCCACGCTGCAATCCCTTCTCCTCCATTCTCCTTTCGGGATCTTGGCATGCACACACACGTGCTTGGTGTGTTTGCAAAGCCCCCAGGTCCGGGACTCGAACCTTACACCTGGCCATGTGGGAGCCAGCAGCCCTAACCTCCACACCACTGGCTGGCCCAGAGGGCAGGGTCTTTGCTTAGACGCGGCGGTGTCTGTCTCCAGCACGGGCTGGGTGATATTGGGGTGGTCAAGAGCTGGACCCCCCGAGAGTTGCACGGGCGACGCCCATGGAGAAGGGGCCTTCCCAGGGCCACACGGCTGCCTAGGAGGGACGTCGCAGTCACACACAGACGGCAAGCTTTCACCGCCTCTTCTGTCCCCAGCCCTGCCGGGAGCCCGCAGCCTGAGTGTGCGGCAGCGGCCCGAGTCACTGCGGGCCCGGGAGGGCAGCCAGGTGACCCTCGTCTGCCAGGTGGTCCAGACACAGGCCTGGGAGCGCCTCCGCCTGCAGTGGACCAAGGACGGGGTGGTCCTGTGCGAGCCGGCCATCACCAACGGCAGCCTCAGCGGGCCGGCCTGTGGGCCACAGGGACGTCTCTCCTGGAGGCCGCCGGGGGACCTGGCCCTGCAGCTGGACCACGTGAGTGCCAACGACAGCGGGCAGTACCTGTGCCAGGCCGCCGTGGAGATCCCTGAGTTGGAGGAGGCCGAGGGCAACGCCACACAGCTGGTGGTGGACGCAGGTACGGCCGCGCGCAGGGGCGGCAGGGGACAGGGTGCACCGATCTTTCTGCTGGTGTTTGTTTTTGAACTTGCTATGGGCATGAGCCATCGAGAGAGAGAGAGACACAGAGAGAGAGGCAGAGAGAGAGAGGCAGAGAGAGAGAGATAGAGAGAGAGAGACAGAGAGAGAGAGATAGAGAGAGAGGTGGAGGGAGAAGACAATCCTCCCCGGGGGCTGGCCACGCCGCAGTCCCTTCTCCAATCTCCTCCTGGATTGGGGGCACACGCACACACACCCCAGTGTGATTTCTAAGTGCCGGGGCGGTGCAGGACGTGAGCTGCGGACCCAGCCGCCCTCACCACCATGCCCGCGCCGGCCGGATTCTCGAATCCCGTCTCCTGAAGCTCAGACTCCTAGACGTACGACCTCAAGGTCTTCACATCCGGTGCTCAGGGAGAGCTCCCTGAGCCCTCACGGACACAGAGCCTGGAATCTCGGCACCGGAGGCCTGCGGGCCTTCCTTCCAGCCCGGGCGGGGTGCCTGTAACACCCCTGTGGTGGGGGGGTCCCTGCCGCTGTGCTCCTGCTCCGCCGCTGTGGCAGGAAGCGGCCACGGAGACACGGGGGAGGCGCGCTGGTCCAGGCACTTTCTTCTTTCTTTTTTTCTTTTTGGCGCAGAGGGTGGATGGTGGCGTGACAGTCACACAGCGGTTCGGAGCCTGCCCCACAGGGAAGGTCCCAGGTTGGCTCTGCAGACCTCCCAGGGGAGGCAGGTGCGTGCCGTGACCCAGGGCTGGCTGGGACGAAGGTGCTGTGTGCGTGCCCCGAATCCCGGCAGGGTGGGAGGCAGAGAACGGCCTGCAGGGATCTCCCCCTCTCTCCCTGTCTCTCTAGGGAGAGTGCCCACGTCCTCAGGCTACCAGAGCCAGCAGGTGGCATGGTGGTTGGGGCACTGGACCCCACATGGTGGACCACAGTTCCAATCCCAGACCTGGAGGCTCACTTTCTCACTTTCCCTCTCTGTCTCTCTCTCTCTGACTATAGTAAGTTAAAATATAATAGTAATAAAATAAATAATTCGTTTAAATTTTTTTGAGAGGTTTTCGCTATGGGGCGCGTGCGCTCGCCAGACAGACAGAGAGAGTCAGAGAGACAGAAAGCGAGAAATCACCGGCCACGCCGCAATCCCTTCTCCTCCATTCTCTTCTCGGGATCTTGGGCACGCATGCACACGCGCCCGGCTTGAGTTTCAAGCCACCGGGTCTGGAACTCGAACCGTGGTTGACTATGCAGGAGTCCAGCGACGTAGCCATTACGCCAACTGCTGGTCCCCCAAAATAAATCATTCCTTTTGCAAAGTCTCCTTAGACGTGCGATTAGGAAGGCAAGGTGGGGATCCAGCGCACTAAAGGAAGGACCGATTCTAACCCTGGGTAGGCTCGGGCTCGTCCTCTCGGCGCAGAGAACTCTGGCCTGCAGAACCGAAAGCCCTGGACTGGCAGGTGGAAGGGGCTTTGCAGGGGCAACCGGAGCCGTCATGGACAGGGAGAAAGCCGAGGCGCAGCGCGGCCCAGAAGTGTCCAGGGCCGGCCCGCACGAGGCGGGAAGGCCGGGTCTGCGGCCTGCGGCGGGCTCTCCACCCCTTTCCGCAGGCCGAGCCCGAGCAGGGGCTGCAGGACCCTGCGGCCCGCCCACCCTCGCTGTCGGGGTGGGTCAGCCGGTTGTCCCGTGCAGCGCCTCCCGCGAGATGCGACCCTCTCTCTGCAGCCGTGGACCCCCCACCCCAGCCGGCGGCGCTCGGCTGCTCCCCGCACCCCGTGTTGTGGCTGCGCAGCGGCTCCCGCCCCGCCCCTGTCAAGGGGGCCAATTAGCAATTAGCGGAGGCGGGGTGGCGGGGGCGCCAGGCGGTGCCTTGGCAGCTGCGGGGAGCCGGGAGCCAGGAGCCGGCGCTGCTCCAGCCCCGCACAGCTGGCGTCCCCGCCCCCCACGCCGGCTCCGCAGCCTCTAACCAACCCAGAACCTGCCAGATGAGGGGTCGGGCGCCGGATGTCATCTGAGTCACAGCCCCAGCCTCTGGCTGGGGTTCCTGCCGGTGACGGTGACGCAGACTGGATTCAAGCCCCCGCTCTATTCATTTACCTGCTGTGTGACCTTGGGCGAGTGGCTTGCCTGGTCTGTGCCCACTTCCTTAGCTGCCAAAACACAGCTGTTGCTTCCTCCCTCGGCGGGTGGGTACGGCGGGTCTAGTGAAGGGCTCAGTAGGCTCTGGAGCGCAGTAAGAGCTCGGTAAACACAACTGCTGGGTTTTATTTAGTTTTTCCTAAATTGTCCCCCCCCCCCCAGAGATTTCTGCTATAGGGCGCGTGCGCTCGCAGGAAAGACAGAGACAGAAGGTGAGAAATCACCCCCCGGGGGGATGGCCATGCCGCAATCCCTTCTCCTCCGTTCTCCTCTCAGGATCTTGGGCACGCACGCACACGCGCCCGGCGTGAGTTTAAGCCACCGGGTCTGGGACGCGAACCACGGTCAACTACATGGGAGTCCAGTGACATAGCCATTGCGCTAACTGCTGGTCCCTCTAAAATTTTTTAACTTTATTTATTTACTCATCATTATTATTTCTTAATTTGGCCAGAGAGGTACAGAGAGAGAGAGAGAGAGAGAACCAGACAGAAAGTGAGAAAGCAAGCCTCTGGGTCCAGGACTCGAACTGCAGACAGCCATGGGGAGTCCGGCGCCCTTAACCACTACGCCTCCTGCAGGCCCACACAAGTGGTTATTATTACATCGCTGAGGCTTTTTCTTCCCAGACTGAAATGTTCAGGCTGGTAAAAGCATGTCTTTTTCTTATAAAAAAGAAAAAAAAAAGTAATTAATTTAGGGGCCACTAGGTGGCGTGGTGGTTAAGGGCACTGGACTCCCACGTGGCCCACCACAGTTTAAGTCCCTGACCTGGTGGTGTGCTTGCTTGCTTTCTTTTTTTTTTAAACAAAAATTTTTTTAGATAATTATTTTATTTAACTTGATTTATTTATTTTAGTTTGATCAGAGAGGGACAGAATGAGAGAGAAAGAGAGAAAGTGAGAAAGTAAGTCATCCGGTCCAAGACTCAAACCTCGGTCAACCATGGGGGAGTCCAACGCCCTTAACCACCACGCCACCGACCGGCCCCCTGGCGGCATTCGCTCACTCTCTCTCTGGTCAAATTAAAATAAATAAATAAAGATAAATGATGATAATTCTTTGAAAAAAATAATTATTTTCTTTCCTTTTTCTGTATGGCACGCACCCTCACCACAGAGAGAAGGGTGGTGAGAAATCACCCCCTATGGGAGACGGAGGCCACAGTCCCTCCCTGCCTCTCGTCGTGGGGTTTTGGCCATGCGTACACATGCCCAGCGCCACTTCTTTTCTCTTTCTTTCCTTTCTTTTCCTTTCCTTTCTTTTCTTTTCTTTTTCTTCTTTCTCTTTCTCTTTTTAAGAGATTTTTAGTTTTAAGGCGCATGTGCTCCCCAGAGAGACAGAAAGTGAGAGATCCGCCCCCGGGGGAATGGCCACACTGCTGTCCCTTCTCCTCCATCCTCCTCTCAGGGTCTTGGGCAGGATCTTGGGCACGCACAGGTGGCATGAGCTGTAAGCCACCGGGTCCGGTATTTGAACTGCAGTCGACTACTCCGCTGGTCCCCGCCCGGCTTGTTCTCAAGTTGTAGGGACTTGAACTGTGCAGTCTGCCGTGTGGGACCCGGCGCCTTAACCTCCGTGCCACCTGCCGGCCCGGAATCCCGTCTTTTTCTGCAGTGGGGAAGGAAGGGGCCCTGAGGTGAGCATGAAAGGCCCTTGCTCAAAGCCAGCCGCTGCTGACACCCGGTCTGGGGGACCCGTGCTAGGGACTCAGGCGCCCATTGGTGGTTGGTTTGCAGACGGAGACAGGGAGAGAGGGAGAGTGGGAACGCACACCCGCGGGTGTGGTCACGCGGCAGTCCTTCTCCATCTTCCTCTCGGAGTTCGGGCTCGCGTGCACACGGCCCAGCGTGTCCAGGTGGCAGTGCGGGACCAGAACGGCGCTGTCCACACCTCCTGGCCTGGCCTACACTTTCCGAGCCTCCCTTCCCTCGTCCGTAACCGGGCTCCGCACAACGTAGAGGCTGGAAAATCAGGAGCCACGAGTAGAAGGGGTGACGGAGGCCACGCGGGGAGCCCGCTAGGGGCTGACTGGCTCGTGATGAGGGTGACAGAGCTGGCGCAGGACGCGGGGGGCCTGGGGTGAAAGCATGCCAGGGGCGACTCATGCACAATAACCCGAAAGCCAGGAAGGAGCGGCCTCAGTTTCCACAAGAGGAAACAGGTTCAGAGGAAGCTCACAGCGCGGCGGCCCCAAATCTGAGTTCCCACGTGGGGAGGGAGCTCCGCCCTGGAGGGTGCAGGAGGCTGGCCTCAGGCGGCCGACCCCACGCGGATTTCTTCTCTGCAGGTGGCCCCCACGCGACCTCCGACTTCCCAGGTGAGCCCGCCCCCCGCCCGTATGCCCCGCCCCTCCCTCCATGTCCCGCCTCCTCTCTATGCCCCGCCCCTCCCTCCATGTCCCGCCTCCTCTCTATGCCCCGCCCCTCCCTCCATGTCCCGCCTCCTCTCTATGCCCCGCCCCTCCCTCCATGTCCCGCCTCCTCTCTATGCCCCGCCCCTCCGACCGCCCCTCAACATGCCCTGCCCCCCCATGCCCCGCCCCTCCGACCCTACCTCGCCCCGCCCAATCTCCGTGTCCCGCCCCTGCATGTCCCGTCTCCTCTCCATGCTCCGCCCCTCGTCCTGCCCCTCACTATGCCCCGCCCCTCCGACCTCCCTCGCCCCGCCCATTCTCCGTGCCCCGCTTCCTCTGACCGCCTTCTCGCCCCGTAGGACTCCTCCTCGCTCTGCTGGTGGCGGGGGCCGCGGCGCTGGCTGGGATCGCGCTGGGCGTCCGGGCCTGGGGCCGCCGCCGGCCGAAGGACTCCGGTAACAGCCCAGGTAACCGCGCCGGAGGAGCACAGGTTTCCCGCGGGCGCCGCGGCCCGGGTCGACGCGCCCCCGCGTGGTGGAGGCGGGAACTGCAGCTGCCACACTGCGCCCGCCCTCACCCAGTCCGGCTAGGGGCAGGGGGTGGTGGGCTGCCAGGCGGGTGGAGCAGGCCGGCCCACACAGCGAGCTTTCCACACAGAGCCCAAGTCCCCCGTGCTGGGCCTACGTGACCGTCCCCTCTCCACGCCCCCACAGGAAATGCATTGTACTCCAACGTCCTGTACCAGCCCCGCAGGGCCCCAAAGAAGACCGAGGCCTGGGCTGGCCAGCGGGGGGTGCTGGACGCCCCCGGTGAGGACCAGACAGGCCCGAGCGCCTACTCAGACTCTCTCCCGCAGCCTGGGGCCTGCCAGCCACATCCAGATCGCATCCTGGCCCTCTCCTGATCCAGGCCCCTCAGGGCAGCCAAGGGCGGCCCCTAAACTGAGGGGGGCGCCGAGCAGTGGCCGTGAGGTTTAACTGCTTGGGGAGCGGCGGGACTCATTTCTAGGCCCCGGATGGCCTGTCACCTCCGGACACTCAGTAAAGGCTGGCGGACAGAGCAGAGTGAGAGCTTGCTGTGACTGGCCATGCTAAAGGGACCTGGGGTCCCAGTGCCTCCCGGGGTGGCCCACTGGGGCTGGGGGCTCCTCCTGTCCCTTTCCTTGTAGAGATGTGACTGGGGACAGGAAGGAAGAGCTGCCCCAGCCTCCAAGCAGTGCCCTTGGCTGGAAGACCCCCGTCCAGCTGGTGTCTGCCCAGGGCAAGCCTTGGCATGGAGCGGGTGGAGATTGGGGCTCCCTGGAAGACCCCCCGCCCAGCTGGTGTCTGCCCAGGGCAAGCCGGGGTGGAGGGGGGGATGCCAGGACCTCCTGGCACCTGAAAAGGACACGGTGACAATAACTTGATTCTGCAGGCTGGGTCAGGCCCGGAATCAGGACTCTGCAGAAAAGCCAGGTCCCAGGTAGACCTGGGGTCAGGACAAGTAGGATGTCTGTCTGTCCATCTGTCCCTCCTAGTCTCCCGCCCCACTGTCACCTTGAAGACGCCAGCTGGGCCTGGCTCCCCTCCCCCACTCGTGCTGTTTCCATGGGGACAGATGTCCTTTCTGCCCATCAGGCCCCGCTGCGGAGGAGGCTGGGGGCGGGGCCGGCCAGAGGGTCCATCTTGGCGGGGGGGGGGGTGGGGGGGTGGGGCTTCTCCTGCCCCTCCGCCTGATCACGTGCCTCCCCGGCCCTGTCTCTAGCTCCGGGTGTGCGAGACTGAGGCTCCCGGCTCCACTCCGTCCCCCAGAGCGAGCTGGGGCACTCTTGTCCCTGCAAAGGTCTCAGCTTCCCGTTGGGCCGATGCCTGGGGACGGCTCCCAGGGCGCTGCCGGACACTCGCGGTGGCCACTTTCCCAGAGGGGGACCAGGCCTGAGGGCTGAGGGTCCCCCTCTCCCGCAGCCCAGAAAGCACGCCGGAGGCTGACAATAACTTATTTATTTGCAGGCAGTGGCCCCAGATCCTGGAGGGGCGGGGAGTCGGTCCGCGGTCCGCGGCGCGCGTGGCCGTAGGTCAGGGCGCGGGGCAGGGCGCCTGCGCGGCCACCGGGTAGAGCAGGGCCAGGTGCTCGGCGCCCTGCACCGGCAGGGGGCGCGAGCTGTAGTGCAGGACCAGCTCGGGCACGCTGGCGAAGGCGCCGCTGTGCTGGCCCAGCACGAACTGGTTCTCTCGGGTCCGCGCGAACTTCAGGTGCAGGAAGCCCTGGCTGCTCCTGGATGGGGGGCCGGGGGAGCCCTGAGCGCCCCACACCCACCCTCGCCCCCAGCCCGAGCCACGCGTCCTGGGGGCCATCTTCGGGCCCTCGAGGGGTGGTGCCGCTGCCTTCTCAGGCTGTCCCCTATGAGGTGGGCTGGGGTCTGGGAGTTCCCCACCCCCAAACCAGAACCGGACTGCTCTCACCCCAGCGCACACCTGGCTGACTGTGGCCTCCAACGTTTCCTGCCCCCCTCAAGCCCCATCCTCACCCCAGCCATGGGGGCACGGCAGAGCTCCTCCCAAACCCTGGGGCATCTCAGGACACCCCGAAAGGCAACACTTTCCACCCTGCACACACTTTTCCTTGATTTCCTCCCAGCTCAGCTCACATGTCACCTCCTCCAGGAGGCCTCCCTGGGTTGCCCTGTCTGATTCTCACGGTTTCGTTTTGGTTTTGGCCCTTATTGCTATCAGAAATAACGCTGTCTGTCACAGCCCAGCTCCCACAGCAGATGCTTGGTTAACACGTATTCAAGGAGGGATGAGCCCTAGCGGGGTGCCCTGGACTCCTGTGGGCTTAGTCCAAGCACCCTCAGACTGCCCCAATCTCTGCACTCCCTGACCCCTTGTAAGACCTCTCCTGGGGTGCCCTAGTGAACCCCTTTCCTGACTCTGGCGGACTGCCGGGTGTCGTGGTAACGTGAATTAAGCATTTCCGGTTTTCCAGGCAGCATTCTCCGTTTCTCACCCGCTTTCATTTAATCATCACAGTACAGCGGGAAGGTAACACTACCCTGTCCTCACTGCACAGATGAGGAAATGGGTCCAGAGAGGGTGAGTTCGCTAAGGCCACACAGCTGGAAAGCAGCAGTCAGGATCTGACCCTGCCCCGAAGCCCTTCTCATCCTTTCCTTCAAATCTCCAGCTCAGATGCCTGGTACAAAGCTCTGCAATCTTTATAGTCAGATATGCGTGGAATCTTGGGGAGCCAGGGCCCGTCAGATTCAGGCCTCAGGCGGACACGATTCAGCTTTTGGACTACAGAAACCTGACGGAGCCTTTTTTTTTCTAAAGAAAATTTTGCTATAGAGCACGTGCACTTGCCAGAGAGACAGAAAGTGAGAAATCACCCCCCCAGGGGATGGCTACACTCCAATCCCTTCTCCTCTTCTCTCAGGATTTTGGGCACACATGCACACGTGCCCTGTGTGGTTTTTTGTTTGTTTTTGTTTTTTTTGGAGAGGTTTTTGCTACAGGGCACGTGTGCTCATCAGAGAGACAGAAAGTGAGAAATCACCCCTCTGGGGGGATGGCCACGCCGCAACCCCTTCTCCTCTATTCCCCTCTCGGGATCTTGGGCACGCACGCACACGCACACGCACCCAGTGTGAGTTTAAGCCACCGGGTCCAGGACTCGAACCACAGTCAACTACATGGGAGTCCAGCAACATAGCCATTACGCTAACTGCTAGTCCCACCCCGTGTGAGTTTTAAGCCCCAGGTCCAGGACTTGAACCGTGGCCAACTATGTGTGAGTCCCACGACGTAACCATTACGCCGTCTGCTGTCCCAGGGAACTTTTAAACTTTTCGTTCTCATCTCCCCCAAGACCCGGATCTCCTGTATGGCTCTCACTTCCTCTTGCATACATCCTATGACGGGGTGCTCACTTCCAGGATCACGCTGGTGGTCCCCCCTTCCTGGTCCTAGCGGCCCCGGCACTAGTTACCGGAGCCACATCCCTGTGCTGGCTCGGAGTTAGCACGGAAGGTGCCCCTGCATCCTGTGGCCCTCCGTGCCGGGCTGGGCTCTCACCTGAGGGACAGGGAGCAGTCCTGGGGGCTGGTCTCACTGAGCCGCACGAGGTAACTGCTCTCCTTGCAGAGGGACAACAGGTTCTCGGCGTCTGCCCGGCTCAGCTGGCCATGAAACCACCTAGGAGCAGGGGGGAGTCTCATGAAAGCCACCCCCCACCCCCTGCAAACGCACCCCGGGTGGGCCAGCACCACGCCCAGGGCTTGTGACCCGAAGCCCACAGCCCCGGACAGCTCCCGGCTTCTCTAGAACAGACTTGGTTTCCCGGGGAAAGCTGAGCCCAGGTGCAGTGTGGGAGGTTGACTCTGACCTTTCCAGCCAAATGGGCCGGGCCCAGCTTGGCCCAGGTGGGTATCGGAACACGGAGACCAGAGGCCTGCGCCCCGCCTCGCTGTGCAATGGCGTCCGCCTAGCAAGCAGGTTGGGGAAGGGCGGTGATAGCACGGCCTGGGCTCTGGGGACCTGAGAGTCCCGGGAAGAGCTCCCAGGCTGCAGGGCTCAAAGGGGGCTCAGCGTCTCCTTACCCCCGCCCCCGCCCCACCTGCAGCTCCTAGTCCCAGCATTTCCGGGGGGTCGGGGGGAGGGGAGATAATTTCTGTCTCCATTCTCGAGCTTCTAGGCCACAGCCCGGCGAGGGAGGACATTCCCGTGGGGGTTTCGAGCCTGAGACTCAGAGAGGTTAAGGGACTCTCCCGGGGCCAACAGCCCGCAGATGCAGAACAGGGACTGGGACCCAGACCCTGCAGCCCAGGGAAAGGGAGCCGGATTCTCGCTGATGGCAGCGGGTGTCTGGCACGCAGCCGGCTCTGGCGCCCGGTGACGACGAGGGGGAGACAAGAACGCAGCGAGGGGGTGCGTCGAAGCACGCCCGCCCCCGTGGGAAGGACGAATTGGGGGCTAAGCCAGAGCCTACAGCAGACCCCAGGGGCCCTCCCCTTCGCCACTCACGGCTGTTTCTCCAAGGGCAGGGCCGGGTCCACGCGCTCCGCGGGCTGGGGGCTTCTGGGCGGGGGTCTCCGGAGCTCCTTGGCTGCGCCCGGCGTCCTTTCCCAGTCCGGACTGTCGAACTGCACTGGAGGGAGCGTGAGAGAGCAAAGGGTGAAGCCCAGCCTACCGCGTGGGCGTGGGGCACGGGCGGCCAATGGGAGCTCAGTGCGGAGGCGGGACCGGTTTCGGGCAACCTATCAGAGCCAAGGATGGGCGGAGCTGGGTTGGCACAGGAGCAACCCATTAGCCTCCAAAAGAAAGGGGCGTGGGGTTCAGCAGGTGCTGGACGTTAAACACCTTAATTTTTTTTTGGAGCGGGTTTTTCCTATAGGGCGCATGCGCCTGCCAGACAGAGACAGAGAGACAGAAAGCTACAAATCACCCCCCAGGGGGATGGCCACGCCACAATCCCTTCTCCATTCTCCTCTCGGGATCTTGGGCACGCACACGCGCCCGGCGTGAGTTTTAAGCCACCGGGTCCGGGACGCGAACTGTGGTCGACTACATGGGAGTCCAGTGACATAACCATTACGCTAACTGCTGGTCCCAAACACCTTAATTATCAAGCCAGGTCCAGGACTTGAACCGGGGTCAGCCATGTGGGAGCCCTCAAGTATTTCATTTCTTAAAGCAGACATTATCTCTTTTTTGGAAGCAAAGACTAGGGTTCAGAGATGTGACGGAGCTTCCCCAAATTCAGCTAGAGATTGCTCTGGCTGGTGGCTACTAAGAAATCTGCCCCGGACGCGTGTGCGTGCGTGCCCAAGATCTCGAGAGGAGAATGGAGGAGAAGGGATTGCAGCATGGCCATCCCCCCAGGGGGTGATTTCTCGCTTTCTGTCTCTCTGTCTGTCTCTGTCTGGCGAGTGCATGCGCCCTATAGCAAAAACCTCTCAAAAAAAAAAAAAAAAAAAGAAGAAGAAGAAAAAGAAAAAAAGAAATGATTAATGATAATAATTTGGGACCAGCAGGTGGCATGGTGGTTAAGGCGCTGGACACTCCCACATGGCCGACTACGGTTCGAGTCCTGGACCTGGTGGCTCGCTTTCTCACTTTCTCTCTATCTCTCTCTGGTCAAATTAAAATAAAAGAATGGATAGATAAAATTTAAAAAAGAAAAGAAAAGAAAAGACACCTGCCCTTGGAGGACCAACAGGTGGCGTAATGGCTACAATGCTGGACTCCTACAGAGTCGACTGCAGTGCGAGTCCAGGGCCGGGTGGCTTAAACTCACACTGGGCACGTACATGTGCGTGCTTAAAATCCTGAGAGGAGAATGGAGGAGAAGGGACTGTGGCGTGGCCATCCCCCGGGGAGTGATTTCTCGCTTTCTGTCTCTGTCTCTCTCTGGCGAGTGCACACACCAAATCTCTCTTTAAAAAACAATGCAGCCCTTGAGCCAGCACGTGGCAGTGGCTAGGATGGCTAGACCCACGTGGCTGCCTGCGGTTTGAGTCCCGGAACTGGCAGCTTGAGAAGTATACCGTGCATATGTGCATGCACACGTGTGCCCGAAACCCTGAGAAGAGAACGGGAAAGAGATGGCGACAGGGCCTTCCCGGGCGGCGGGGGGTGGGGGTGGTGTGTGTGTGTGTGGGGGGGGTTTTCTCATGTTCCCTCTCTCTTGCTGTCACTCTGGAGAGCACATACACCTTATAGCAGATTAAACAAACGAAAGAAAATGGGGCCAGCAGGTGGTGTCGTGGTTAAGGTGGTGGATTCCCACATGGCTGCCCATGGTTCAAGTCCCAGACCCAGCGGCTCGGAAATCTAAATAAATGAATAGATTTTTTTTTTTTTTTTTCTAAATCTAACTCTAGGGGTTTGCAGGTGGCGTGGTGGTTAAGGGCACTGGAATCCCATATGGCCAACCATGGTTTGAGTCCCAGGCCTGGAGGCTTGCTTTCTCACTTTCCCTCTCTCTCTCTGTCTGTGTCTCTTTCTGGAAATATTAAAATAATAATAAATTTAAAAGTTAAATAAAATAATTATTTAAAAAAGAAAAACTAACTCTAGGAGAATATAAGCCTTAATAAAACCCCAACAATCATTTAAAAAGAAAGAAAAAGAGGAAAGGAAGAAAGAAATGCCCCTTTTTTTAAATGTTTATTTAATTTTATTCATTGTCATTATTTTATTTTCTAAAGTTGACCAGAGAGAGAGAGAGGGAAAGTGAGAAAGCAAGCTGCCAGGCTTGGAACTTGAACTGCGGTCAGCCACGTGGGAGTGCAGCGCCTTAACCACCATGCGCGCTGGCCCCGGACACGCCCCTGCAGCGGCTCGCGCTCCTGTAACCAGGCCACCCAGCATTGGGCTTACAGGCCCTGCGGTCGGCAAGTCCCGTCGTGATCCCGTTCTGCAGGTAGAGCCCTGAGATCCGGGGACCTGGGACAGACTGGAATGGAGGCTGACGCGGACGGCTGCTCCTACCCCGCCCTGAGCTCAACAGGCCCCATTCCGTTCTAGAAGGCCTGCGTCTCCAAGGCAGATGCAGGCTTTCCCGGGAAGGGCAGCGCAGGGCTTGGGCCAGTCCCACCGTAGGAAGGAGAAGGGCCTACGCCCGGGCGGCTCCTGTTGGCGCTGCAGCAGGGCCGCCCGGCAAGGTGGGAGGAGCACCTGCGAACGCCCTGGAGATGTGGTCCTTCTTCCACTCCCAGGGCTGGTCGTACTCGTCGGCCGGCCGCTCGTCCTCCGGGGGCAGCCGGCTCTGCCGAGGCCTCTGCCCGGACGGGGCCCCCTCCTCTGGCTCTCGGCCCTGCTCCTCGTAGGGGGTGTCATACAGCTGCACCCCTCTGCTCGGCAGTTCTGGGGGGGCCGAGCACGGGGTCAGCGCCTGCTCCCACCGGGGGCCTGCCGCCTCCCCGCCTCCAGGCCCTGCCCGTTCCCCGCTCACCGCTCACGACCCGCTGGGCGTCGTAGGGCTCCATGTAACCGTCATCGGGGGGCGGCGGGTGAGGCCGGGCATCGAAGGGGTCCGAATACTCGGGGTCCACTTCCGGCTGGGGGAGAAGGAAGGGGCGCGCAGGGACTGGGAAGGATGGCCGCTCCGGACCGCTGCGAGGTGACTACACCCCTGGACTGGCCACCCGCATCTCCCCCACATGTCCTGCCTTTGGGGGTCGGGGTGGGTGAGTGGGGAGTGGGTGCGGCCACCCCAGAGTGTCCGCCAACACCCCTGCTTCCCTCCTTCCGGCCAGCACCGTGCCAAGCGTTTCCCGCGGGTTTACTGTCCGCTCAGTGAGAGGGCTCTCTCCATCTTACAGCCGGGAGCCGGCACAGGGCCGGTCGGCGGCGCCGGTCACACGGCTGGACTAAGAGTGGCCCTGGACCCAGGCTGCCTGGCTCTGCGTCCTGCCTTTCACCTCCCTGTGCTCTTAACTACCACCTGACCTGACCGGGTGCCCTCCAGAAACCCTCCCCTGGCTACTGTCTCCTGGAGGCTGGCTTGCTTGCTTGCTTTTTTTTTTTTTTCTTTTTTTCCTTTTTTCTTTTTTTTTTTTTTTGAGAGGTTTTTGCTATAGGGCACGTGCGCTCGCCAGAAAGACGGAGACAGACAGAGAGCCAGAAAGGGGGATGGCCACACCGCAATCCCTTCTCCTCCATTCTCCTCTCAGGATCTTGGGCACGCACACACACGCGCCAGGCATGAGTTCAAGCTACTGGGTCCGGGACTCGAACCACAGTCGACTATGTGGGAGTCCAGCGACATAGCCATTACGCTAACTGCTGGTCCCCTCCCCAAGGCTTTCTTTGCCTTGTCTCCCAAGCCCCTAGAAGACATACTGAAAAGACACAGGGACCAGAGGGGGCGTGCTGGTTAAGGCAGCTGGATCCCACATGGACGACTGCACGGTTCGAATCCCGATCCTGGACCTGGTGGCTTAAGAAACACACCAGGATGTGTGTAGGAGGGACCGTGGTGTGGACATTCCCCACGGCGGGTGACTCCTCACTTTCCCTCTCTCTCTCTCTCTGGTGAGTGCACAGACCCCATGGCAAAAACCTAAAAAAAAAAAAAAATTAAAAAGAAAGAGGGGACCAGCAGGTGACGTGGTGGTTTAAGTGCTGGACACTCTCACATGGCTGACCACGGTTTGAGTCCTGGACCTGGTGGTTTGCTTTCTCACTCTTTCTCTCTCTCTCTCTCTCTCTCTCTCCTTCTCTGTCTCTCTCTGGTCAAATTTAAAAATGAATGAATGAGTGAATAAAATAAAAGAATTCTTTTTTAAAATTTTATTTTGTTATTTATTCATTCATTTATTTAATTTGACCAGAGAGAGACAGAGGGTGAGAGTGCGAGAAAGGAAGTGAGAAAGCCAGCCACCAGATTCAGGACTCAAACCCTGGTCGGCCACGTGGGAGTGTCCAGCACCTTAACCACCACGCCACCTGCTGGTCCCAATAAAATAATTCTTTAAAAAAAAAAAAAAAAAAAAGCAAAGGAATGGGCACTGGAGACAGGTCTAGGTTCAGGTTTTTTTTTTTAGAGATATTTTTGCCATAGGACACATGCACTTGCCAGAGAGAGACAGAGAGATGTGAGAAATCACCCCCAGGGGACGGCCATGCCACAACCCCTTCTCCGTTCTCTTGGGTTGTGGGGCATGCACGCATACATGCCGAGCATGAGTTTCAAGTTACTGACTCCGGGGCTGGAACCAGAGTCGGCCACGTGGGAGTCCAGCGCCTTAACCACTACGCCACCTGCTGGCCTCCTGCGTTCAGATCTTAAGGGGCTAGGCCATGTGACCTTGGGTAAGTCACTCCCTGAGCCTCCGTCTGCACTCCTGTAAAATGGGACTCATACCAGCCAGAAGGGCAGAGAGCAGGGATGGGCATGTTCTCCGAGCTGGCAGGAAGGGGCAGGCGTGAAAACAGACAAGGCAGGGCGGGCCAGGGAGGTGGGAGGGCACCCAGGCCCAGGAAGGCAAAGCCACTGCAGCTCCAGGGCGCCGGGAGGGCCGGGAAGCGCCGGGCCGGCCCCTGGGTCCCAAGGGAAACACCTCCCCAGGTCCCCCAGCACAGTCCCACCCTCTCCCTGGCCACGCACCTCCTCCCCGGGGCTGCCCAGCAAAGCCTTGGCCCTGGCCATGTCCGCGGCCTCCACCTTGATCAGCCGGTGCTTGGGAGAGTCGTACTTGGCGTCTGCGGGGCCCGCGGGGTCCGGCTCCGAGCGGCCGTCGGCGGCGTCCTCGTAGGGGTCCTCGAAGTCCAGGTCCTTCTGCTCGCGGTAGGCTCGCAGGATGTCGCTCTCCGTGTAGTCGGGGGTGGGCGGCTGCGGAGGGGGCCTCCGCCCGCCAAAGCTCAGGTAGTCCCGCAGCCACTTGGCCATCTGGGCGCGCGTCACCGCGACCTGGCCACTGTCAGGGGGGACCCCACATGCCCCTTCCTCGGCCCCCTTCCCGAGGGAGGAGGCGGAGCAGGCGTGCCCTCTGCCAGGCGCGACAAGGGTAGGGGAGAGAAGAGGCGAGAGGGGAGGAGAGGAGAGGAGGGAGGGTCAAAGCCCACCTAGCCCGGCTCAGCACGGACCTCGCGCGCGGGGGCGCCCCGCAGGGCCCTGAGCGCCGAGCGCGGGGTGGTCCAGCCAGCTCGCCGGGATCCGCGGAGGCGCGGAGTTTGCGCGGGCAGCGCGGTCTCGGCGCTCGGGCCCCCGCCTGCCGCCCCCGGGGAGCTCGGGGACCCGTCCCGGGGTCCCAGGTCGGGGACGGCGCCGCCTGTGGACACCCCCGGCCCTGCCCGGACGCCGGGGTTCTCAGCGCAGCGGCCGAGCTCCCCTGGGGCGCCGCGCGCAAAGTTGGGCGGCGGGGCCGGCGACCCCAGCGGGGCGCATTCTTTGTTGAGCTCCGGTACGCTCGGGGGGAGCCCCGATCCCGCGGCCCCTGGCCCGGCTGCCGCGATCCGGCCCTGGCCACCGGGCACAAAGGGAAATAAAACCCTCCAATCCCCCTTCACGCTTTCGGAGACTTTGCCCGCCGCCGCCAGCGCGCGGCCGGGAGGGGGCCTCCGGGGAGGGGGCGCAGGCGGACGCCCCAGGCCCTGCCCGCCCGGCTCCCGCCCCGCCCCGCCCCGCCCCGCGCCCCTCGGAGGTGACGGAGACCTTCAGCCGGTCTGGGAGGGAGGGAGCCGCTGCCCGCCGGCCGCCGCAGGTGGACACCGACCCGGAGGGCCGAGCCGGCGAGCGAGGAGGTGGGAAGGCGGGGGCTGAGACCGCTCGGGAGGGCGAGACGGAGGGAGGTGCCAACGGACCGGCGAACCGGGAGGGCCGGCCCTGGCCGCCAGGAGGGGCAACACTGGACACGCCGGCAGAGGGGGAGTGACCGGCCTCGGGGCTGAGATCGACCCGGCACCTGGCGGCGAAGCCCACCAGAGGTCACCGTTGAAAATTGCTATTGACGCAGCCGAAGGAGGCGGCGGCGACGGGGACCTGGAGTCCCTCCCCCAGGAGAGCCAGCTCGGCCCCTCTCCCCAGGGGACTAATTGCAGGCTGGGGGAGGGGGCGCTGGCCGGGGACGCGAGATGGTATCTGCCTGGCGCGTGGCCTCGGCATCTGTCCCTTTGTGGCTTCTGGGGTAGGCGGGAGGGGACAGAAGTGAGAGGGGTCCCGCCGTCGGTCTGCAGCTGCCACTGTCGGGGGTGGGGCCCTAGAGGTCTGGGGGCTGAGCGGCAGGAGGAGCCCAGAGCTCCCCTAGGATGGGAGAGCGGGGGAGGCCGGCACCTGGCTCCCAAGGTCAGGAGAGCGGGCACTGCCCAGGAGCCTGGCGCGGGGGAGGGCAGGCGGCGAGGTCTGGGCTCTGAGCCTTCCAGTAGGCAGAGCCGCAGAGCTGGGGTCGCCCGCCTCCTCTGTCGGGCCGGGAAACCGAGGCACGGGCTGCAGAGGGCCTGGCCCTGAGCCGCGGCAGCTCCCAAGGGCCTGGCCTGGATGCTCAGGTGTGCTCTCTGGCTGGCTCAGTAAGGGTGAGGGGACACGCAGAGGTGACAGCAGGAGCGGGGGGAGTGGCTCTTCCTGCAGTGGGTGGTCCCCCCCTCCGCACTGAGCTCCATTGTGCAGATGCGGAAACTGAGGCTGGGGGCCGCAGGGCCAGGCCGCGCGGCTGGAGGCTGGAGCGGCTGGAGGCTGCACCGGCTGGAGGCTGCACCGTCACCCCCCAGGACCTGTTGCTCCGCCCTCCCCCTGAAGCCCGTTCGAAAGCCCCCGTCCCCCCCTCCTGGCCACCCCACCCTCTCCGCTCGGCGGTGACAGGTGACAAGGCAGAGTCCCCAGGGGCCAGGGGAGCAGGTCGGGTAATTGTCCTGTTTTCTGTCAGCCGCGAGGCAATCCCGGCCGGGGAAGCGCTGTCGACAGATCTCATCAAACGCGGCCCTCTCCCGTCGGATAAAGACGCCGTCTGAGGCATAAATATTTGAAAGGGGCCTTCTAATCACGCTCGGTGTCAGGAATAGCAATTAGGGGCCCCGGGGCGGAATCAAACGGCATTTGACTTGCCTGCGCTTCCAGCCGGCTTCTCAGGGGCTGCCCCCACCCCAGCCCACCCCAGGAGAGGAGGGGGGGCGCGGGGAGGGGTGGGAGGCGGGGTGCGGGGTCCCCCAGTCTCCAGCTCTGTGACCTTGAGCCAGCCACAAACCTCTGGGCTCTGGCTTTCTGACCCAGAGGCAGTGAGGTGGGCTGGCGTGGGGTCCTCCTTTCTTGGGGTCCTGGTCAGAGAGGCCTCCATAGGCGGGGCTCCCCCAGGGTGGGGTGCTCAGTGCACTGGAACCCCAGCCCACCTGACCCCGGCCACTGCAGGGACGGGTAGTGATGGACGGCCCCCCAACCTGGGAAGTGGGGGAGCAACACTCACTCCAGCCCCCAGGAGCACTTTGGGGGCTCTCCGGGTCTAACTGGGGTGCACCCCTCCCTCTGCCATGCTCACCAGGCTGGGCGGCCATCCCCACCCTCTGTCTAAGTCCAGAACGATTTTCTTTCTGCACGTGTGCTCCTCAGAGAGAGACACGCGCACACAGAGGGAGTGATAGGGAGCTGCCAGGTCCAGGACTCGAACCAGGGTCAGAAATGTGGGAGTCCAGGCCACCAACCACACCACCGGCCGGCCCCAGTCTATCACTCCCCGAAGAACCCCCCAGCAGCCCCTGCACCCACGAACCTCCACCCTGCCCCTGTGGACCAGGGTCCCCCTGCACGGCCCATGTCTTCCTGCTCACGCTGACCCCGTGGGGCACACAGCGCAGGGACCTGGAAGGAACCAGGCAGCCCCTGTGGCCCTCGGGCACCAGCAGAGGGACCAGGCGGGCGTGGGGGCCTCCAACTGCCTAACCTGAGGCCGACGACCCTGCCCTGGGAGCCCTGGTCTGATGGGGACGCCACCTCCACCCCACATAGCCCTCGTTCAATTTTTTAAAAATAATTATTTTATTTTCTTCAGCAGCATTTTGTAAAACTTTGACTAGAAAAAGAAGGGGCAAGTAAATCAGGCGGCTAAGTTCAAGACCTGAACCGCGGTCGGCCACGTGGGAGTCCAGCGCCCCAACCACACCACACGCCCAAGCTCTGCCTTCCTTTCTTTTTTAAAAGAGCCTTTTGCCTTGGGGTGTGTGTTCTTGCCGGAGAGAGAGACAGAGACAGTAAGAGAGAAAATGAGAAATCACCCCCAGGGGGGATGGCCACACTGCAATCTCTTCTCCATCCTCTTCCCGGGATCTTGGGCACGCACGCACACACGCCCGACCTGAGTTTAAACCACCAGGACAGGGACGCGAACCGCGGTCGACTCCGTGGGAGTCCAGCAACATAGCCATTATGCCAACTGCTAATCCTGACCCTGTGTGCTTTTCAAGCTGCCTAGTCTGGGACTCGAACCGTAGTCAGCCATGTGGGAGTCCAGAGACGTAACCGCTACACCATCTGCTGGACTGGCTGGTCCTGCCTCTTTATTTTTTTTTTTCTAAATAAGTATTTAACTTTATTTTTTATTTATTTAAATTTGACTAGAGAGAGACAGAGAAAGAAAAAGTGAGAAAGTCCCGTCAGGTCGAGGGCTCGAACTGAGGTTAGCCATGTGGGAGTCCAGCACTTTAACCACCATGCCACCTGCCTCTTAACGCATAGGCCTTGCAGGTCTTGTTATAGAAGCGGCCAGTCTGACAGAGGGGATGGCAGAGCTGACCAGGCCCTGCCCAGCTGGGGGTGTGGCTCTGCCCGGCTGGGGGCGTGGCCCTGCCCGGCTGGGGGCGTGGCTCTGCCAGGCTGGATGAGCCCATCTGCAGGGGTTCCAGGGGCCGGGTGAGGGGGGAGGTGCAGGGCTGCCCAGGACACAGCCTGAGCCTTGCGGCTCCTACCCAGGTCCTGCCCCTCCCACCTGCTCTCCCCACTGCGGGAGCCCCGGGGGCGGCAGGGAGCTGCGGGGGAGCGTTGGGCCCCCTCCTGTGTGGCTCCGGCAGGACCCCCACTTCCCTCTGCCGCGGGCAGCCAGGAGGCCCCAGGGAGCTGATGGAGGGGATTTGGGATGAGGCCTGATGGTGGGAGGCGGGGATGACAGAGGAGCCCCTGTGGGAAGGGGAAGGTGGGCCTGGGGGGCGTGGGGAGGTGGGTGCGGCAGGCGCCTGGAGGGGCAGCAGGATCCCTCTACTCCCTGGGCTCTGGGAGCCCCAGGATCTGGCGCCAGAAGCAAAGCGGCCCCCAGCCGGGCAGAGAGGAAAGTGAGCCCGCGTGGTGAGGGCAGGGCAGTGCCACTGTGGGGAGGGGGCAGATCCTGCAACCTAGGGCCTCCCGGTGCAGGGGCACGCGTGTGCCGTGACCTGGGCTGGCCCCTGGGGGCTCTCGCTCATCACACACGGCAGGAAAACGTGGTTAGATAGGTCCATCACCCATCGGGTGTGAGAGCGGGGAGGGCGGACGAGCAGGGGCTTTGAGCCCGTCTCCCCTGAGAGGCGACCCCGACCAGGCCGGCCCACAAAGCTCTGGGAGTCCCGACGGCCTGGTCATCTGACGTGCGGGGACAGGCGTCCACACGCAGCTCCCCTCGCAAAGACAGCAGCTGGGAAAACAGGCACAAGATAGCAGGTGGTGTAATGGTTACGCTGCCGGACTCCCACACAGTCGGCTGCGGTTCGAGACCCGGCGGCTTACACTCACACCAGGCGTGCGCGTGTGCGTGCGTGTGCACATCCCAGATCCCGAGAGGAGACTGGAGAAGGGACTGCGGCGGCGTGGCCATCTCCCTGGGGGTGACTTCTCTCTGTCTCTGTCTCTCTGGCGAGCACATGCGCCCTATAGTAACAATCTCTTAAAAAAAGAAAAAAGAAAGAAAAATGCAGCAGGCCCATGTGGGTGCACGCCCCAAATCCCAAGAACAGTGCAGGAGGGATTGCTCTCTCACACCTTCTGTGCGCGTGAACGTGCCCGCTGGTAAATCGAAATCGAGACCCTGGTGGGTGCTGTCTCTGTCTCTCTCATAGAAGAAATAAACTCTAATAAAATCAAACACGAACGCGACACGATGGCTGAACGGTGCGCTCTAGGGTTCCCTTTGCCAGGAAGCACATTACCGGGGCGACTGGGCGGACGTACTGTATTTACCAGTGCTCGCTGGGCCAGCCCTGTGACCCGGGAGTGGAGTCTAGACCCCAGGACCAGCAGGTGGCGGAGTGGTTACGTTGCTGGACGCCCACATAGTCAACCGCTGTTCAAGTCTCGGGCCCAGTGGCTTAAACTCATGCCAGGCGGGCCTGCCCCAAAATCCCGAGAGGAGAATGGAGGAGAAGCGACTGTGGCGTGCCACCCCCCCGGGGGGGATTTCTCCCTTTGTCTCTGTGTCATGCATGTGCCCACCGCACGCTAAGAAAACGAAATCTAGCGCCCACACGCTGACCAGCTTAAATCCCAGCTGGAAAAGCACCTGGCTGCCGTGCGTGAGTGCCCCACGCCCCGAGCACGGAGGGGTGGAGAAGGGACTGCCGCGTGGGCACCCACGGGTGAGCTTTCGCCCCCCCCCCCCAACTGCACACACCCTCTAGCAATTAAAAATGGTGATTTACTTCCTCTGTGAGCAAGAGACAGAGACGGAGAGACAGCCCGTGCTCGGGACCCAGCAGAGGCGCCTGGCCTGTCACAGGACTCTCGCGCTGTTACCAGTTCCCTGCGTGGGGACACAGCTCACCGGGTGGGCAGTGTCTCGAGCGGACCAGCCGTCCCGTGGCAGCCGAGGGGCTCCGGGATGCCCTGGCCGCAACAGGGCCGGAGGGGCAGACGGAGCTGGAGCAGGGGTGGGGCGGGAGAGCCGTTCCCGGGTGACGCCCCTGCAGCGGCTGGAGGGTGCCGCCTGGCGGGGCCCAGCGTGCTCAGGTGCTGCTGCTGCTGTCCTCACTGTCTGTGTAGGCCCCCAGCTGGCTCAGGGAGGAGGCGCCGGGTGGCCGGGGTGCGGGGTCGGCTGCCTGCCTGCTCTGCGGGGCACCTGCGGGCAGAGGCGGCAGTCAGCAAACCCGAGGGCAGGCCCGGCCCGGCGAGACCGGAGTGCACAGCCTGGCCCTTCCGGGGGGCACCTGGCGGACCGCAGCAGGTGGAAACCCACAGCCCTGGACCCAGCAGGGCCACTTGTGAAAACCGGCCCGTGGGCACCCGGCCCAGGCAGGCGGAGTGCATGGTGCAAACTGAGCGGCACCCCAGTCCGGGGTCAAACCACTCGGGGTGGGGACTCAGCTTCCGGCTCGGGGCTGCAGCTCCCTGCCCCCGACTCCTGCCCCGTGACGGGTGGTCGCAGCACTGGGACATCCAGGGCTGAGTGTCCAGAGCCGCTGAGTCGGCTCACACCAGCAGCTGCCACCACGGAGCGGCTCCCACCACCGGCCGTGTCACAGGGCAGGAGATCGGGCCACACACGCGGGGACGGCTCCATCCCAGGCCGCCGGCTAGTACCCTGGTCTGACCCCTCTGACCCCTGGGCTGTGTGGGGGAACGGGTCGAGAGGATGCCCCAGAGAGGTGTGCCCAGGACACGGCCGAGCCTGGGGCCGCTGACCACGGAGGGTGACCCACGCCTTGGTGTCCTTGGACGCACACCTGCTCCTCTGCACAGAGAACGGGCCCTCCGCACCCCTCCCGTCACCCCGACGCCAATGCCCTCCACGCATCTGCCACCCCGCTGATGCCCACGCCCACCTGTGACGCCCACCAGGCTGATGCCCTCCATGCAGCTGCCACCCCGCTGACGCCCACGCCCACCTGTCACCAGCCTGATGCCCTCCACGCAGCTGCCACCCCGCTGACGTCCACGCCCACCTGTCACCAGCCTGATGCCCTCCACGCAGCTGCCACCCCGCTGACGCCCACCACGCCCCTCCTGCCCCGCTGACACCCTCTACCCCCTCCCGTCACCCCGACGCTGATGCTCTCCATGCTCCTGCCACCCCGCGACGCCCCCCACGCCCCTCCATTACCCACTAACTGGCCCCAGGCAGGGCAGATCAAGCCGCCAGCACCCCAGGCCCCGCACTGCACCCCAGCACCGCCGCCCCCTAGTGGCCACTGCAGGCGCAGCAGCGGCCCGGGGCCGGGACTGACCTGGCGTGGACTGGGCCTGGCCCTGAGGGGTGCCGCCAGGGTGGGTCTTGGCCTTCTTGCGCACGACCAGCCCCGACAGCTGTGGCCGGCTGCCCGGGCTGCTCACGCTGCGCTCCCAGCTCTCCGCCTTCCTCTTGGCCGTCGGGGCCTGCAGGGAGGGGACGAGACGCTGTGGGTGTGGCCAGAGCCCATCAGCCCGAGGCCTCCCTGCTCCGAGCCGTGGGACCAGCGGGATCTACAACCCCTCCCTCCTGCGGGCGACCAAGCCTCAGCCCGATCTGACTCCACGGCTCCCTGTCACCCTCGCTCAGAACTGCAGGCCTCGGCCCAGGTCCCCGATGCACCCACCCGCCCTTCCTAACCGCCGTGTCCCTCACCTAGAGCGGCTCCTTACATTCATTCCCGGGTGAACTCCTACACAACCCTCAGCACCCACTTCCCTCATGGCCTCCGAGGCCTCCCCTCGCCATTCCGGCCCGGGTGAGCACGGGTGCAGCCTGCCACGGCCTCCCCACCTGTGCTGAGCCCTGCCCCCTCCTGGGCCCTGCAGGGCCCGGACAGCTCCCAGCACCCCCAGGCGCTCAGACGCGTGCTGAGGGGCCAAGCCGGAAGCCGTCCGCCTTGGGGAGTCGCGGCTGGATCTGCTCCCACTCGTGCACGGCACACGAACCACTGGGTCAAGGCCCGGCCGGAGCCCTGCCGGAGGTGGAACGGGACGGCCGAGGGAGGAGAGGCGGGGCCAGTAAACCAGACCTGAGTCAGGACCAACTGGCCTGGGCGAGGACAAGTCAGAGGGCACCGCGCCACTTGGGATGGGTGGCCGGGAAGGCTCGTTGAAGGGGCCCCTGGGCTGTTAGCAGACCGAGACCCGGAGGAGCACGATCCGGGCAGCGGGAACCACGAGGCCCGGGGCCTGGGTGGGACTGGGCTGGCACGTCCGCGGGCAGAGGTGGCGGGGAAGGGGATGCAGGGCAAGGCAGAGGAGGGACCAGCCACCATGCCGAAGCTCCGCCCAGCACCAGCTGACGGGAGCCCCGACTGGAGCCCCCCGCCGTCCCACCTGGGCAGGTGCACCGCGCTCCTGCGGCAGGCCTGGCCGAGCAGTCCGCTGCTTACGCCCAGCCCGCCCCTGCTGCCCGCTCCTGCAGACCAAGGAGTACATGTGCAGAGACGCTCCTTTCTAGGAAGCCCGGGGCTGGCCCCACAGCCTGGTGGTGAAGGTGCCAGGATCCCATCTGGCCAGCCGTGGCCTGGGTCCCGGCCCAGCAGCTTGGAAAACATGCCAGGCACGTGTGCATGCACGCCCCAAATCCTCAGCTGGAGTTTGAGGGGGGATCGTGGGTGACCCTTCCCTGTGGGGTGCATCCTCACTTTCCCTCTCTAACAAGCACGGTGCCCTCTGACTCTACATCTGAAGATCAGAGGGAAGGGCCAGCAGGTGGCGCCGTGGTTGAGGGTCCTGGACTCCCACACAGGCAACCGTGGTTCGAGTCCCGGACCTGGTGGCTTGTTTTAGCTCTTTCCCCCTCTCTCTCACTTTGTCTCTCTCTGTCCAAATTAAAAATAAACGAATAAAAGAAATAAAAAACATTTAAAAAAAAAATAAGATCAAAGAGAAAAAGGACATGACGCTGAATTCCACCCCTTCCTCCACCCTGCTGGACGGTGGCTGGGACATGGCTGGCTCCAGCAGAGACGACATTTCACAGGACCCTCTGCAGCTGGATGTAGTCACATGGTCTCCTCCAACCAATGGGAGAGGGGTCTCAATGCTCTGGCATCCACCCCTCCTGTGCACCCTGGGGGGAGGCGTGGAGCAGGGCAGCCCCGAGACCGGACGTCCCCAGGACAGTATGTGACTGAGAACTGGACTTTCAGTCTCTGGGCTCTGAATGGGGCGTCTCCCTGTTTCGGCAGCTTAGCTGGGGCTGGCAAACTACAGACCCACGGGCCCGCACCTGTTCCGAAAATAACCTTTGTGTCTTATTTTTTGTTTTTGAGAGGTTTTTGCTATAAGGCGTATGCACTTGCCAGAGAGACAGAGAGAAAGTGAGAAATCACCCCCTAGGGGAGATGGCCATGCCGCAATCCCTTCTCCTCCATTCTCCTCTCGGGATCTTGGGCATGCACGCACACGCGCCCGGCATGAGTTTAAGCCACCTGGTCGGGACTCAAACCACAGTCGACAACATGGGAGTCCAGCCACACAGACATTACGGCAACTGCTGGTCCCCGTTTATGTTTTAACAAACTATTTATTCAATGCTGTTATGATTTTTTAACTTGTTGTAGGGCATGTGTGCTCACCAGAGGGGGGTGAGTGAGAAGTAAGCTGCCAGGTCCGGGACCTGAACCATGGTCGGCCATGTGGAGGGCCAGGGCCTCAACCACCACGCCACCCGCCGGCCTGTAAACAACACCTCACTTGGCTGCTCGGGGGGCTCCCACAGGAGAGTGGGTGGTGAGGACATGGGAGAGTCCGCCGACCCCGGGCTCCCCCAGGCCCTACTCACCTCGTTCAGGATGGCGGTGGGGTTGGGCCTGGGGGCTGGGCGGGGTGGGGCAGGAGCGGCCTCGCCCTCGGAGTCCGAGTCCTCCAGCAGCCTCCGCTTCCTGGCCTCCTCCAGCAAGGCCCTGCCAGCGGGACGCAGAGCCGTGACCCTCCTGTGACAGCCTGGGCGCTGGCCCTTGGCCTGCCCCTGGGGCCGCCTCCCACGTGTCGTCCATCACAGCTCAGGGCTGGGGGTGGAGCGTGGCCTGTGACTCCCTTCAGGGAGGCCTGGCCTCCCTGGTCCCCGGGGTTCACCCCAAACCCTCTGCCGACTGCTGCGGCCTCTGGCCATGACCACCCTGGGCCCCGAGGACAACTGCAGCTGAGTCCTCGGTCCACGCAGCCCAGCCCTGCACCGGGGCAGGGCCGGGGAGCCCTGACGCGGATGCCGCGAGATGAGGGGCCACGTGCGGAAGGCCTGGGGCGGTCGGGGCGGCCCCACTCACGCGGTCTCGCGCTCGTCGTCCTCCTGCTCCTGCCGCCGGCGCTCCTCCTCGGACAGGCGGTGCTGCCGCAGCATGGCCTCGAAGTCCACGTGGGCCTGCCGCTGGTTCAGGTCCTTGAGCTCCTGCAGGTTCTCCAGCACCTCCATCTCCAGCTTCGAGTCCTTGGTCCGGTTCTCGAGCACCTGGCGGGCACGGCGGTGCGGGCTGAGCGTGCCGGGCCATGCCCGCCTGCCCGGAAGCCCCTGCCTGCCCACGGCTCTGCCCGGCAGCTCATGGGGACCCGAGGTCCGGGGCCGTGCGCGGCTCAGTGCGGAGGCAGGACCTGGGCCCACAGCAGAGCGCGGGAGGGCCTGCACCAGCTCAGGTGGCCTAGAGGCCGGCCGCCCGGTCACGGAGCACACGTGGCCCCTCCTACAGGCCTGCCCAAACAGGGCTCACGGGCCCCCGCCACGTCCCCGCTTTATAGAAACGGAAACTGAGGCCCAGGGAGGCACGGCCGGCCACCCCGGGTCTGGGCCAGGCGGCTTTGGAGCAAGCCGGCCTGGTGCGGCCCACCTGATGCTTCTCGGCGGAGGAGCCGTGCTGGACTGACCCCGGGAGAGGCGACCGTGCCCGCCAAGCCCCCGCCAAGCCTCTGAGGCCGCCCTCCCACGGGGAGCTGGCCCGGCCCAGCAGCCTTAGCACACGGGGGGTGCCTCTGCCTCGGAGGAGGGGGCCGCACGGAAGGGCCGGGCTCAGTTCCCCGGGGCCAGCGTGAACACGGCGGGAGCAGCGACACGTCCGCGATCCGAGCCACTACGGAGTTCGCCAACACGGCATCCCCCACGCACACACGCTGGCCACACACGCAGTGCACACACCTGAACTCACACTTAAACATGGCACACACACCTGTCCCCTCGCACGGCACGCACCTGTCCCCTCACACGGCCGCACACCTGTCCCCATCACACAGCGCGCATACCTGTCCCCTCACACGGCACACACACCTGTCCCATCTCATGGTGCGCGCCTGTCCCCTCACCACCCCTGTCCCCCTCACAGGTTGCACGCCTGTCCTCACACACAGCACACACACCTGTCCTCTCTCGTACACATGGCGCACACACCTGCAATCACACACGGTGCACACCTGTGCTCACACACACACAGCACGACTGTCCTCTCACACAGTGTACACACCTGCGTGCTCACACACAGTGCACACCTGTCCTTTCACACATGTTCACGTGCACACAGCCCCCAGCTCACCTTCATGGGGTTGTTCAGCTCCTCGTCCTCCCCACTCCTCTGCACCCGCTCCTCCTCTGTACACACACGTACGCGCACACCCCCCGTACTCACACGTGTACGCACACACCTGCACACTCACACACGCTCACAGGCGCACAGCCCCAGCTCACCTTCATGGGGTTGTTCAGCTCCTCGTCCTCCCGCTCCTCTGCACCCCCGCTTCTCCTCCGCTGTACACACACGTATGTGCACACCCCTGAACTCACACGTGCACGCACACACCTGCACACTCACACAGGCTCACAGGCACACAGCCCCCAGCTCACCTTCATGGGGTTGTTCAGCTCCTCGTCCTCCCGCTCCTCTGCACCCGCTTCTCCTCCGCTGTACACACACGTACGTGCACACCCCCTGTACTCACACGTGCACGCACACACCTGCACTCACACACCTCGCTCACAGACACACGGCCCCAGCTCACCTTCATGGGGTTGTTCAGCTCCTCGTCCTCACCGCTCCTTCTGCACCCGCTTCTCCTCCTCCTCCAGGAGCTTCTCGGCCTGGAAGTTGCGTGTGGCCCCGTGCTCCATGGTGTAGTCCGTGTTCTCCGGGTCTGTCTGGGAGGGGGAGACAGGCAGACGTCAGCTCCTGTGTCCCGGGCCTCCCTCTCTGGCTCCCACTACCCCCGCTGCCTTCGCTTTCCTCCTTGTCCCAGGCTTTGGTGGGTGTGTTCACTCCACAGTCACCCCTGCATGACGGGAAGGCGCTCCTCCCTGCCCTTCCCCTCCACACCCCCACCTGCACAGGGTGGTAAACGGGACCCCCCGGCCCTCCACACGGGCTGGCTCCTGCCCTCTCCGGCATGCGTGCTTATTGGCACCTACTTCTTCTTCACTATCGACTGCAAAGATGCACGTCTTCAAGAAGTTCACAAAAATACGTATTATGGAAACACAATGCACGATTTCAATTTTTTTTTGCACATAAATAAACCCATATCTAGTCCCATCTGTTCACAGGCTTTCTGACATCCCCTGGTACGTGTATAGAGCATGCTTCTGTCGTCTTTACTCATGGGGAGAAGAAATAAAAACGTAACGTCCTGGAGGAGACTCCGGAACAGAAGCGACTCGGGCGGACAACGGGAAACCCACATCCAATCTGCAGTCCGGTCAACAGTCACCCCCCAATGACGGTGTGACGTGAAGGCAGAGGCCAGTGTCGGGGGACGCTGGGGAGGGGCAGCCGGAACCGTCTGGGCCGGCTCTGCAGCTTTCTGTAAGCCTGCCACTGTTCCAAAGGAGCCAGTTTACTAGAGAGGGGAACAAGGGGGAGAGCGTCGCCTACACGTGTGTGCACACAAAACGTTTCACAACTTCGGCTCCGGGGACCAGCAGACGGTGTAATGGCTATGTCGCTGGACTCCCATGTAGCTGACCGTGGTTTGAGTCCTGGACCCAGTGGCTTAAACTCATGTCAGGTGTGTGTACGTGCATGCCCAAGATCCCAAGAGTAGAATGGAGGAGAAGGGATTGTGGGGTGGCCATCAGGTGTGTGTACGTGCATGCCCCAAGATCCCAAGAGTAGAATGGAGGAGAAGGGATTGTGGGGTGGCCATCCCCCCTGGGGGGTGATTTCTCACTTTCTGTCTCCTCTCTGACTTTCTGGCAAATGCATGAGCCCTATAGCAAAAACCTCTCAAAAATAAAACAAAACAAAACTTCTGCTCCGGCCCGTGGCTGGCGATCACGTGAGCTGGATCCCACACGGCCGACTGCGTGCACACACCTGGCGTTTCTCAAGCCTCCAGGTCTGGGACTTGAACCGCATGTCTGACCATGAGGGACCTGACTGCCTTAACCACTATGGGTCGGCCCCACCAATGTACCATTTTAAATGTACTTTCTGTATATTT